>JAJJWX010002705.1:0-327213 GCA_023529315.1 Papaver bracteatum
TGTGTTAAGGGTTATTTTTGGTTATGAAAATACTAATATACCCTTCCCACAAAATTAAAATCAAAAACTTAAAATCAAAAAACAAAATCATATCCCCCATTTCCATCTCCACTTCTTATTAATCTTATTTAGGGTTAGAGCTTTCAAACCTAAATATTCCCCATTCCCTTTAAAATTCTAAACTCTCCCCACTCTACATCAAATTCTCTTCTCTTCACTTTGGAAACGAATTTTTATTTTATTCGGAAGTGATGAAGATCATGCTGAAAGTGATGATGACCATGCCAGAATTGATTCTCGAGCATGCCGGTATCATGTTCCGGCATATGGTCTTCATCAATTCTGGCATGGTTTTCATCACTTCATTTTTGAATTTTTTCTGGTTTTAATCACTTCACTGCCGGCATGGTCAGTTGATATGAAGCCCATGCCGGTATTGCTTTCCGTCATAGCATGTTGCTTTATTTTCTATGCCGGAAAACAATACCGGCATGGTCTTCATATCAACTGACCATGCCGGAAGTGGAGTGACTAAAACCAGAAAAATTCAAAACGAAGTGATGAAGACCATGCGTGAATTGATGAAGACCATATGCTTGGAACATGATACCGGCATTCTCGAAATTTCCTATCAATGCGGTATTCAAGTGAAAAAAAAATGAACATTCGGATACTTTTCATCTGTTCGAGCATAGAAATTTAAGCAAAATACTATGTCGGAACATGATACCGGCATGCTCGATAATTTCTTGTCAATGCCGGTAGTCAAGTGAAGAAAAAATCAACATTCTAGGTACTTTTCATCTTGTTCCGGCATAGAAATGTAAGAAAAATACTATGCCGGAACAGGTACCGGCATGCTCGAAAACTAGATTACCATGCCGGTACCTGTTCAAACCCAGAAAAAAATCAACATTATTAAGATCAAAACTAGTAACATTATCAACATTACTATGCCGAACCCCCCCCCACCCCCCCTGGATAGTGGCAAACAATTTTTGAAAATTTCCGACAAATGCCGGCATGGTTTTTTGGTTGAATACCATGCCGGCACCGAGCTTTTTCAGCTGCAACAATGGTGAATTCAAAGGAGGCAAATCAAACCAACCTCTTAGCAGCAATTCTCTAAATCACAATCATCTTCCATTTTCAAAAAAAATTCCACTTTTTTTTTCCTCTCCTTCTACTCCTCACTCACACAAATTAAAATCAAAAACACACACTAAACTATCCCCCAAATACTTAAGCATATACTAATTATTATTAACTACTAAACATGATTAGTGAGGGCTAGATTAGGAATTAAAAAAAAATTTACATAGGGGGTCACCCAGAATTGCTATTGGGACACCATTTTTGTCATGTAGCTATATCCCCCAATTAGTTTCCATATCCCCAATTAATTCTTCTTGATTTTAGTAGACATCTAATTTTGGGTAGGAATAGTTGCAATAGTGATTTAGTAGAAAATGTGTTAGGTATGTATAACTAATGATCTCACACTTTCTATAGTTATTTAGTTTTTATGAATTATTCCAAATTATAGTAACTATTGCTTAAGTTGTTGTTATAGGTGAAAATGGTTTCTGCTGATTTTGGTAATTGCAGGTGTGAAAGTGAGAAACAATTTAAAACCTAAACAATGTACTGCAAGGGAGTACTTTTAGATTCGAGAGATCAATCTGTACAAGTCCGACCTAAACCAAGAAATGGCCCTTCCAGACTTGCTTCGGTCACAAAGTGGAGGAGAAGGGTTGGTTTAGGGAGGGAAGCAAAGAGAGTGTTGAGGCCATAATAATTCTGGAAGAGCTGTGCTTTACTTGTATCAAAAGGTGAGAGCTTTGAGAAATCTAACAAAAGTTACCTTTATGAGTGTGGTATTTTTCCTGACCAAGAACTCGTGTCTCTGGTGGAAATAGGTAAGCGTACTTATACAAGTCCAAAAGAAACGTACTCTGGACTCTTAAGAAAAGAAAACAGATGAGTTAAATGGGAAGAGGTGGTAACGCCTGGTATTGATGGGATTTGATGGAATTGATGTCCCATAATGAAGGAGCGTTTCACCGTTGCTTCTTGCATTTACTAACCGCCTTAATATTATTACACTATCTTGAAACGGGAATCTGTGTATGCCGCACGTTATATACCACCAAACCAAAACCCTAATGAGCGTCCCCCAGTTTGTGTTGATGTCTCGAATATTTTTGGAAAACATAGAGCATGTTCTTGTGGCTTGCAAAGTCAAGCTAGGGAAACTTGCTAGCCTGGTGACCTTCGACGGTCGAGATTTTGCATCTTAAGAGGAGGGGCAACCATTGATCGTTGCGTGCCTTTGTTTTGGTGGCCGCGTAGTGAGGGCCAGCATGGTGGCGCAGCTAGGTTGGCATGGCATGGTTTGGCATGGCCAAACTTAGGTTTTCGGGCCAAAGGTTACCATGTGTCGTCTGGTAACCTTGGATGACTAGGATTTGCTCTTGGGATTTAAAGACAACCGTTGATTGTTGCACGCCTTCCTTTTCGTAGCTGCGTAGTGAGGGCTAATAGGATGGCGCGGCTAGGGTATGTTTAGGCTTGGCGTGTGGGGCCAAGGGTTCGCCAAAGGTGTGGATAGCTTTGGATAGGTGCGATTTTGGCTTGGCCTGTGGGTCCAAGGGTTTGCCATGGGCATATGGCGTGGTCAGGGCCAAGGAAAGGGGGCTTGGCTTGGCATGACATGACTAGCATAGCTAGGGCCAAGGCAGAGTGCGTTAGGCATGGCGCGGCTAGCTTGGATAGGTTTGGTTTGGCTTGGCATGTGGGGCAAAGGGTTTTCCATGGGCGTATGGCGTGGCCAGGGCCAAGGCAGGAGAGCTTGGCTTGGCATGACATGACTAGCATATCTAGGGCCTAGGCAGAGTGCATTTGCATGGCGCGGCTAGCTTGACCAGGTTTGGCATGTGGGGCCAAGGGTTTGCCATGGACGTATGGCATGGCTAGGGCCAAGGTAAGGGCGTTTTGGCATGGCGCGGATAGCTTGGCTAGGTGCGTGACCAAGCTAGGGTTTTGGGCCAAAGGTCGTGAGGTGACCTTAGACAGCCAGGATTTGCTCCTAGGATTGTAGGAAAACCGTTGATTATTGCGCGCCTTCGTTCTGGTATCCGTGTAGTGAGGGACAACAGGGTGACGTGGTTAGTGGGCCATGGCGAGATGTGTTTGGCATGGCATGGCTAGCTTGGCTAGGTGCGTGACCAAGCTAGGGTTTTGGGCCAAAGGTCGTGAGGTGACCTTAGACGGACAGGATTTTCTCCTGTGATTGAAGGGCAACCATTGATTGTTGCACGCCTTCGTTCTGGTAGCCGTGTTGTGAGGGCCAACAGGGTGGCGCGGCTAGAGGGGCCATGGAGAGGTGTGTTTGGCATGGTGCGGTCGGTGTGGCTTGCATGATTTGCCATTGGGACTAGCATGGTTGGCATGCTTTGGCGCGGTCGGTGTGGATGGCATGATTGGCCATTGGCACAGAGGTGCGGCTAGCATAGTTGGCATGTTTTTGCGCGGTCGGTGTGGCTGGCATGATTTTCCATTGGAACAGAGGTGCGGCTAGCATGCTTTGGTGCGGTTTGTGTGGCTGGCATAATTTGTCATTGGCAAAAAGGTGAGTCTAGCAAGGTTGGCATGCTTTGGCGCGGTTGGTGTGTCTGGCATGATTTGTCATTGGAACAGAGGTGCAGCTAGCATGCATGGCATGCTTTGGCGCTGTCGGTGTGGCTGGCATGATTTTCCATTGGCAGAGAGGTGCGGCTAGCATGGTTGGCATGCTTTGGCGCGGTTGGTGTGGCTGGCATGATTTCCCATTGGCATAGAGGTGCGGCTAGCATGGTTGGCATGATTTGGCGCGGTCGGTGTGGTTGGCATGATTTTCCATTGGCACAGAGGTGCGGCTAGCATGGTTGGCATGCTTTGGCGTGGTCGGTGTGGCTGACATGATTTTCCATTGGCACAAAGGTGCAGCTAGCATGGTTGGCATGCTTTGGCGCGGTTAGTGTGGCTGGAATGATTTGCCATTGGCACACGTGGGAATTAGGGTTTGGCTTGTCGTAACCCTAATTTGAAAAATATACCCTGGTAATTATTTTAGAGACACATTAAAGGTTTCAGTAAATGTGCCTATTAAATGCTTTATCACTTAAATGTTGTGACGTCCTATCTGCTAGGGTTTAGTGTTTTACGATTTTAACCCTAAATAAAAACCACCATCAACAGTTGCTAACACTTTGCATGAGTTACTAGATTTATAATGGATGACTTGAGTTACCAAAATAAAATTAGTTAGGAATCCTATTGTTAGGAAATCCTAGATTAGGTGTAGTGGTAGCCGCAGTTTTATCTAGTAACATAGAAAACAATACTAGTATTCTGATTTGCAAGAGGGAAGGCATATACTCTATAGATCATAATTCAATATCATCGTTGTGGCCCCTGTCGACCAGGGGCGGAGCCAAGGGTTGATTAACCCTGGCTCTAGCCCCCCCCCCCCAAATTCCCAATAATCGTATAAAAACGCTTCATTTTATCCTTTTTTTTATTTAGTCCACCATATATATAGTTTTTAGCCCCTAAATATCCCTAGATTTGTAAAAAAAAATTCTAGCCCCCTAGAATTTTTTTTCTGGCTCCGCCACTGCTATCGACACTGACTACCCATCGTATTGATTTCCCTTTCAAATCTCCAGATAATTATGTAGTTGATTTTATGTATTGCTGTAATGGATTGGTCTGCATATGTTGTAGTAATATGGAACTAGGTCAAGAGTCTCAAGACCATGAGGATGAAATACATCTTTGGAATCCATCAACTAACGAGTATAAGAAAATACCGGCTGCATCCCAGAAAAAGTTCCGAAGGTTTGACATAGGTGTATACGGATTTGGTTATGATGACAGTATTGACACTTACAAACTAGTAGGGGTAATGGATTTCGGTGGTCTTCGAGGGAGTTCTGAAGTTGATATATATACATTAAGATCAAACACATGGAAAAGCATTCAAAACATACCTTACCGTTTTCGGTTTAGTTACCCATTTTATCAAGGGGTACTCTACAAAGGAGCTCTTCATTGGTGTGCAATTACCATTAGTCAAAAATTCAAAGTTTTAATCTCTTTTGATCTCGCGAAGGAGAATTTCAATGAAGTTGCACTACCGTCAAAGCGTATGCCATATCCAGAAGAACCTTTGGAAGAAAATATGTACATTTTATGTTCTGGAGTGGTGGGAGGTCGTCTTTTTGATGTTTTTAATGTTCGGATTGATTTATGGATGATGCAGGACTCTAGAGTAAAAGAATCTTGGACCAAAAGTTTCTCCATTACGGAAATGGGTGTCATAGCAGCTCCGGCCAACCATTATTTAGCAACATTTTGGAGTCTCAAAAACAGTGATATTTTAATGAGAGGTGATAAGTGTTTTTTCACATATGATCCGAAGAATAAAAGTTATAAGAAACTGATACTGCCTCATATATTACAGGAAACTCGTATGGCAGTGATTGGGAATTATGTCCCTAGCCTAGTCCCACTTAATTAATTAAGGTACATAGAATGACGATGGATAAAGGTCCAGAAAAGTCAGCTACAATATGAGGAAAAGCCCCGAGAGAAAGTAGAAATAGGTACAATCGCATAGTCACTTCTGAAGTAAACATTGACTCCTGCATCGTATACGTAAAAAAATATAAAGACTAATTGTAGTTTTTTGTTCTTTCTTTTATTCCCCAGATTTCTTAGTATTTTATCAGTTAACCGTTACTGGTAATATGGTAATCACTTAACTTTGTTATCATTGATTTTTTTCGTGAGCTTATCTATTTTCTAAAGTTCCATACAGCTATTTTCTAAAGGGTTATTTCAGATAATTAAAAAAAACCTATTATATATATTACAAGTCTTTTTAAGCCCGTGCAACAATGCCCGGGCTAGTGTCATGAAACTGCTTTCCGTTTTTGAATTATAAGAAAGGTATCTATAGCGCCCCCTAAGCTAACAGCTGACTAATCCAAAAGATTAACTGAATAAGAGGCACTAAAATTCCAAATTAAACACTTAACTTCTAATTAAGAAATCTGCTACAGAACTTAACCCGAAACTAACCCCTCTCAGAAATATACATACAAGATCTTCTCTCAAATGTTACATATATAATAGTCATTTGGTTTTCAAATAAATTATACAATATAATAAACATAACAGAAGTTAATCAATTATCGAACTCAACCCTTGAAGCTTTCGCTTCAACTGATCTGTTACGTAAACCGGAAGTGGGAATAATTAACATTTAACCTTCTAAGTAATCATATGCAAGATTTGGAAAACAACAATGTTTTTCCGAAAATATTGAGTGACTAAGTCGAAAATAATCATACATGTATATGGAACAAACTCCTTCGTCAAACAATGTACTAATATGGTTGTGAATTCCTAACCGGCATTCACACCTATTTAGCTATGGATGCCACCAAGACCATGGTGACCAACTCTAAACAATAAAAGCTGAATTCATGTAGATATAAATGTGAAGGAGCGTATCCTATATACCACAAGTGGAAATTCTCATTTCCCAACAATTCATGTTGACGACGAAACAATACAAGTCCTTTCCACATCGTGGAAAGATTCTGAGAAATAATTTGGATTATCATAATGCATTTTAAATAAAATATGGAATGCAGAAACAGACAATGCATGAGTTTATTAAGCATAATATTTTATAAAAGTAACAATAATGAATACAAAGAGTCAAATGCATTCCCACACCTTTTGATGACAGGCCACGCCTACCTCGAGATCCACGATCCACTGGTTCATTCCTTGAGTCGATTGTTGTTAATAACTAACTGTTAATCACACAAGAAGTCTAAGAATCTAGCCAAAATGGCTCATACAAGAATCATATAGTTCCATCTAATGGTTCTAGGCCCATTTATGACTCTATACATCTTTATTATCCATCTCTTGTATTTCTAAAGGTTTATTAATTTAATTAGGTCGATTCTAAAGTACAGTAACTAAGTCTTATGAACATCGAGCATCTACAACTTTGTAGAACAAAGCAAGGGCTAACTCAGACCATAAGTGGTCCACACACTAATTAAGATTGTTGGCCTTAAGGCCAAGCCCATGAGCCTGATTCGGCACGGACCACTAGTCCGGCCCACTACACAAGACCTGACCCAACTGGGTCAAACTAACGGTCACTGACGGTCAAATGGGTCAACTAACAGTCCACGTCCAGTCAAGGTCAAGTCCAGTGTAATCAAATCGGTCAACTGAGTCAGATCGGGTCAATGGTCCAACTCAGATCAAGTCAGGAAAAACGGTAAGCCAACTCAGTCACAAGACTGATTCAGGTTAAACAACTAAGGCCCTTGCACAGGCCAGAAGCTGAACTGCCCTGTAATGGTGAATCACCCTAACTCCAAAATTCTATTACAAGCATTTTTTTTTCAATTCTATTTCATTAACATTTCAAATCTATCCAACTAAAATCACACATTCATTCTTAAACAACTTTGGACTTCATTTACAATTATAAACTAGTTTTACCTGCAAATGCATTTGCAAGCTTCCACTGAGGAGATTCATCTCAACATACTAATTCAGATTCCTCTTCTAATCTACACTTCAACAATACATTCATTTCAACAAAAGCCTATAATTCAAAATACAATTGTAACTTAATCATTACCTGCCATTGCAGTACCAAGACACATCTAAAAACAACATAAGCAACACCTCTAACTTATGTCCTTGCAATAACGACTTTTCAAACTCAATCCAAGTTTCACTTACATTTCCAACATCTTTGCGACACAACTCATCTCCACAGAAATACCACCAACTCCTCCAAACTCAGTACCTACAACAGCAAGCTTCTACTAAAGCTATCACTAACTGCAACCATAACTCGCATAAGCAATATTCACAAATTCCACTATTTCATCCATGCCCTGCAACAATCGGTAGAACTAAAGTTCATACCATCTGCATCACATTCCATTTAGTTCATCTTCATTCTATATCCATACACCCTTCACTACCCCCTTGTTTACTAATTTCAGAACCACTTCTAAGAATTGAGATGTTCCACTGAACCTACACTATATTCAGTTCCTAATCAAATCCAATACCAATTCCATTAACTTCAGTTGTCACACAACCACTATGTAACTTTCTCGTTTCACAGTCATCAACCATATCTCTTTAGTTCAACAAGAACAACCTCAACACCAATTTCAACACTTCATATACTAGTAATTTATTCAATTTCATCACCAATGACCATATACAATTAAACTGAATCCTAGCATTACTTTATTCATCACAGCAAACCACCATTCTTCATCTCCACCACCACAATCTCATACATCTCCTGAATTCCATTTTCACCAATTCTCAATATCGATTCCTTACTGCAAATTGAGATCAACATGCCATCTTAAGACAACACAAACCCAACAGTTCAGTTCAATCAACCTCAATACCTATCAACAACTTCTTCTTCTGAAACTCTACATTACAAACTCACAAAATCCCAGCTCTTCAATTATTAAATTATATTTCCCTGTAACCAAACCCAAAGTTTAAAACTCAATTCTTCTTCTTTGTTCTCAAAACACAAAACCCATCTCCATCTTTTTATTATCTTCAACTCTCTGAATATGCTTCAACTCCTAAACCGGAACCACCACCATCACCCTCAGATGAACTCCAGAATAATTCATAATCCCCAATTAAAGTTTATAACATTCATTTAACTCTTCAATTCAACCAGACCCATCTTCTAACTTCTTCTTATTCACCTTTAATCGAATTCTCGAATTCAATTACAAAAACCCTAATTCACAAAGACATAATTCGTCACCTGAAATCTTGATACAATCTGTAGTTTTAACCTAACCCTTCGATTAATTCAACACCCAACTCAAATAACAATCAAAATTATCTAATTTGAACCCATGTGCTAATTTATCAATTTTCCTCTATTTCTTCCATGAACCCTAACTTAAATTTAGAGAAGCAATTCCATTTGTTTCTTCCCGTGCATGATAAATATCAACATCATCACTAGCAATAGATTCCTAATGTTTCCCCTGAATTTCTTTTTGATTTTGACCTCAGATTTATCTCACAAAATCGTCGAGTTTAACGAAGCTTAAGGAGAAAAAGAAGAAAGAGGAGGAAGAAAGAAGAATGAAGAAGATGAAAGAATGACGAGTTATTCTACTCGGTTGAGATAAGGCCGACCAAAACTGTTAAAGGCACCCTAAAAATTGATATGGGCAACCAAGGCGGCTAAACTGCATCATAACTAGTTTTCCGCACAAACTCATCTGATGATATCTTCTTCATCTGGTATCCGACTGGCACGCTCGAGTAGTGTATTCTATGTAACTTTTCGAGATCTATTCAACGGTACTAGTTTGGTATCTAGATCGTTGTTAGATTAATTTCTATTTATTAGAATCTATATTAACTAATCGAGTCTTTAGCGGGTAATTCGTCTCTTGGTCATCTCTTGACCTGTCAAATAGCGTTGACGAGCTTTCGGGTTCTTACAGTATCTGATGCAAATAAGATGGGAAATATATATCACTCTTTGGCTTAGCCGTGCACAATGCATTTTGTCAACTACTTATAATCGTAATTCCAAAGTGTAAAATGCTTCTGTATTCAGATTATAAAGCAAATATCTCCGACTAATAATTTTGTGGTCATTTTTCAAAACTATAAAATGCTTCTGTATTCAGAGCAAATATCTCCGACAAATAATTTTTGTGATCATTTTTCAGAACCTTCCGAACAATAACATCACATAATTTTTGTGATCATTTTTCAGAACCTTCCGAACAATAACATCACATAGGTATTACATACATGTAAAAGGCGAGCGCCTTTGGCGTTTAAGCACATGACAGGTGCCTAGGAAAAAAAAAGGCCCCAAGGCGAGGCGTGTTGACCAATTTTTTTTTTTAATTATTTTTTTTTGGCGTCTAGAGAGCGCTTAAGCCCTAGGCGATGCCAGGCGATGGGATTGGCGCCTCGCCTCGCCTAGCACCTTTTACAACATAGAGTACAACTCAGTCGAAAGTACTTCACCAACATTTGAACTTAACGGAACCGTAGTACGCTACGAACCCAGTCATAGTGTAGCCTCAATTCGTCAAAAAAGAAACCCATAATCTCATGAGTATTCCCAAAATATACATAGTAATGAGTAAGTAGTGGGTTGATGTCAACCACCTCTGTTGGGAAAACATATTCTTCCATTGGTGTTGCCCTTCTGCCTTCTTATCCATTTTTTTACATCAGTATTCCAAATACGTTTTGTTCGGAAATTAACATATCTTAACTCCCTTGCAACTTCATTGTTTTTGCTTGTTTCCAGAGATTCGGTTCACTTTGTTGTATCTATATCAACTCTTGATACCCCTTCCTCCAAGTCATCAGTTTCATAAAGAAAATTGTTTCTTCATTTGGTGGGTGATAGCACAGTCTTTCCACTTCCCGGGCGATGCTACTGTATGTCAAAATTAGATGTTCTCCACCATTTATTTACATTTTATATCATAGAAAATTGACATATGAGCAGTTTCATTTACATCTCTAAGAACAGACCTGAAAAATGACGGCATCTCTAATGGCCAATACTATTAAGTGTATGCTTCACGTTGTATTTTGACGTCTCTAATACTCTAACTGCAGTGGGCACATTAGTTGCATCACCTTCTTATCAAAAAGATCACCTTGTATTATAACTTTATTAACCATGAGTATTTTCGCCGGGCGACTTCCCAGGGTATGGGTTCTTGTTTAATGGTGATGGTTGACTGTTACTGCGGCATGATAATTGGCTGCCTTAAACCGAAAGCCTAATTAATCACCCAAAATGAGACATTACTTCTGGAATTTGTTTTCTGTGATTGTACTTCATTTCTGAATTATATTCTTAGTTCCATCTGGTACGAATGTTTTCATTAGTTGCATTCGGCTTGACTAACGTTTATCTTTGTTGGTGATTCTACAGTTGTTTCTCCCTTGTTGCCATCACTCTGACATGGTACTGTGTTCTCTACTTGGTTCCGTTCATCCTGGCAAACAACAGTAAGATTCATTTTTAATAAAAATTCAGAAAATTTGTGTTTGGATGTTTCCTCTTTCAGATAAATTTTGTTAATTAATCGTCAAACTTTTGTCGTCTCAAATGAAATCATACAATTATAATTTAATTTCGTAAACAAACTGAATTCCAATTAGGTTCCGAAGTACAGTTGCACTTTTTCTTGTACCTACAGTAGAATCATGATAGAATTTGAGAAGTGTTTTATTCCAATCAATCAATTGAAATCTCTAAAATTACCTATTACTGGATGTTGAAATTTTTTCTTACACTTGATGCATGAAAACTCGTCATCCATCTTCAAGAGGCGCGATTAAATTGCATTTTGGATATGAATTGTATTTCAAAACCATCTGGCAGTAAGACATCGATGATTCTTGCTGTGATGTTGGCAGATATTTCTCTTAAAAATATATCAAAGCTTTATATGTTAACATTAACCTTATCAAGGACTTAGAGATAACTACCGAGAATTCTTTACTCAATATTGAGGTCAAGGCCAGAAAAACTTAACCCAACGGTGTATATCTCTTTTCTCTATTGTGTTGTGGATTAACAGATGCATGAGAGATTTCGTAAGGTTAATATATATGGTTTTCCTTGAAGCATCGTGACCTTTGGGAACAATAATGAATTCTAGGGAAACTTGGCCAAAAGATATCTTTACCAATTCACCAAAAGACGTATCACATCATATATTTTCTTAACTAATAGGAGCATCTTTTTTTCAAACATCCGTGTCTTTTGGATAATCGTCACTGAACATTTTTTTCTTCGAGAAGACATACTTGTTGGTGAATAGAAGCGTCTGTTAATAATGTAACGTTGGATGCATATGTGGCGCTTATTGTATGCTGATGTGGCGCTATAATAATTCAGAATTCTTGAGGATGAATTTGGTGCTGACACATCAGCAATGACATTCTCCATTATATAAGTAAGTATTGATTTGATTGTTAATTACGAAAGCCTTGGTTAATCAAAAATTCCTGAAATAGCTCAGCTGGTTAAAGAGTGTGCGTGGCTGTTAACCACAAGGTCAGAGGGAGGTTCAATCAATCTCTCTTCCTAGCAAAGAGCATGCGGCATCTTGTGAATTTATACGATCTTTAACTTTAAACAGCTGCATTTGAAATGTTTATAACACGACTAGATCTTTATGATCTTTTTCCTAAATCGATTTCAGACGTATTTGAAAAACTTAGCTACTCTGTATGCTGCATGATCATCCTTTCTATCCACAAACATTGCATCTCATCATGCATATGCGATAATTGAGATATCAGAAGATTTCGGGTTGTCAGATAGTAATAGAACCTTGAGCTTTCCGCAGAAATTGATTCTGCATTCCTTTCCCTAATGAAACCCTAATTTAGTAAGAAAGCAGCGGATGCGTCAAGCTTCCAAAAGATGGAGCTCTTCACTGGAAATGTCGAGCAATCAAGAGGACGAAGCTCTTGTAAATGAAGTTCACTGGTTAGGCGAACTCGACACAATTCTGATGTTATATTCGCTTTGGAATTGAGTGACACTTGATTCCAAGAAATACAACTACCAAAAGAACCAAAGAAGTATTAGGAAGAGTGTAAGAGTGATCAGTGATGGAAGGGAGCCTTTGTGCACTATTATTGAACCAGTCGAGGCTGTGTTGAAATATGGGTGATGCAGGATTACGGAATCTGGAACTGGGGCGGAGCCAAGATTTCTAGTTAGGGGGTGCAAAAATTTGCTTTGGGGTATACAAATTATTTTAGGGTGTGCAAATAAGAAAAATTAGGCTTGTGATTATAGTTTTTAAAAAAATTGGGCCTAAATTAGGCTTTGGAGCTAGCTGGGCAGGGGGTGCAAGTGCACACCTTTGCACTAAGCTAGCTCCGCCCCTGATCTGGAATAAGCATCATATCATTAAGAATGAGAGAATCATGTACTACTCCTATCTATTTTTATTTTTGACAAGCAAATGCAAATTTTATTAAGACATCAACATGTCACTAAAACAGCGACAAAGAAATACATGAGAGAAAAGAATCCAAGGGATTAACTGTACAACACAGCATCCCAGTTACAAATCAAAGTGGAAAGTGAAATATCCTTGAACGGATCTGTGTGCAAGGACCAATTAAACAAGGAACATTTTACCGCAACAATGAGTTGCTTACTACATCTAGTTCTTTTATTGATCAAACACCTTTCGTTTCTCTCCTTCCATACATTCCAGCATATTGCTAAAGGCACCATACCCCAAACTTTTCTTACTTTTTTGATTGATTGATCTACTGGTAGAACGTTTCAAAGTTGGTCCTATTTCAGGTTTATGGAATGCTTCAAAACTAGTCTGTAACTACTGGTGGCTCGCTATGAATTGATTGAGGTAGTTTTATAAGATCCAAAACGGGGAAAGCGTAGCGTGATAATTCAAAGTTCTTGAATCTTCGGCAATGTAAAGAATTATTCTGAAAGCCTAGTTTCGCTCAACTCTGGTATAGTGGTACTTATGTGGGAAGAACAATTTTTTCTTTGACATATAAGAGGAGTATTTATGACATTTCCAAACTCTGAAGTAGGGGTGGGACTTGGGTTGGGTCAAACCACTCAACCCATGCCCAACCCGAACGTTGGGAGGACATGGGTAACGTATTTCAAAACTTTGGGCAAGCTTGGGTCTAAATTTTATGAACCCGAATTAAATTTGGGCAAGCATGGGCACAAATATTTCTAACCCAAACAACCCGCTCAACCCGAAGAACTATACATAAGACATTTTTTATAATTAGTATTATCATCTATTTAGAGAAATTTTAGATATTATCTTCAAATCTATTAATGAAAATATAAAGTATATCTATCACATTAATCATTCGATATGAAAAGAGTTTCTATTATTGTAAATTCATCAGTTATTTGGAAATTTAAAATAAATGGAGCAATTAAATCTTATTATTACTAAATTTATTATTATCACATTAACAAACTTGTATGTCTAGTTGAACTTGGGCCAACCAGAGGAACCCGGGGAACCCGAGGAACATAACTTGGGAGGACTTGGGAAACACCTCAATGGGTTCCACGGGTTCGATGGGCAATCTGGGCATGGAATTCCTAGCTCGGGTCTGCCTCGGCCAAGCCTTCTAACCCGCCCAACCAACCCAAGTCCCACCCCTACTCTGAAGCAGAGACTCGAACCACCAACTAAAAGAATGTGCGTCGGGATCTTATACACAGCTTGAGTATCCCCATTTTTGAATTTGGTATAGTTACCATGTGCAATTTTAGAAACCCTTTTTATTATTATTATTATTGATGACAATTAGAAATTTTACTAAATATTATTACATGAAACTAGTTGGAAGCCTAACAAGCTAAGCTCCAACGACATACTACTATATTAATTGAACAGGTTGCTGTGCTAGCCTACCAGCGAGCCTCATGGGTAACCTTGCCAAGGGGAGCCGAAGCGGGAGGGGGGCGAAATTGTGTAACAAGGGGGGAAAACTAACACTACCTTCCATGTTAATTCCAGCAATATTACGCCATTGAGGACTTGAACCTGAGACCTCCTGGAACGCATTAAACTTCGGGGAAAGGGGATGACCAGCTGAGCTAGGGCCCGTTATTATTATTATTATTATTATTATTATTCATGTAATAATGGGAATGAACAGTGTAATTTGTGTTCGTTAGTCGGTTATAAAGTTATTTGGTGACAATATTAGTAACTTGTGCTCGAAACTTGCGAGTATCAAAATCTGTATACCTATTAATAACAAAAAAAAAAGTATTAAACTTTTTTTATAAGACCTATTCCTATGCACATGCCAAAACATGATATTTGGCATATATGCACCCACTATGGGTATGACAAACTGCCAAACTCATATGCCAATATGTTAGTTCTGGCATATAGGCATAGACGACAGAGTTTCCCGTGAGCGATAGAGTCTTGGTCGCTTGATGGTCTTGTATTCGCTCGATGGTCTTAGAGTCTCCAGCGACAGTCAAGCTATCGCTCGCTAATATGATAATCGCTCATCAGATCTTCATCTAACGGCTATAATTCCAACCCAACTTCAAATTCATTTCACCATGCATAGTGCATAACCGAAGTGGATCATGATAGCGTATTTCCACATACCCACTCAGAGAAAAGTGGTCTAATTCGCATACTCACTGATAGTTGTGGTATAACTTCTTAGTAAGGCATAGAGCAGTGACCGTATTTACTATTCGTGTGACAAAATCGAATTTGAGTGAGGGACTCCTCACTCAAATTCATCTTTTATTTTTCTTTGTTTATTGGTCTGATTCGCTACTATGAAGGTAAATTTTTAATGAAATGTAAATCTGGTTTCAATCTGATTATTAGTTTAAAAGATAGTTTCCATTAATCTAAAAAAACTAAATTACATTTCACATTTCAACTAAAAGAAAACATTTTAACAACTCATTTCCTTGTCCATTTAAAACAAAATTAACAACTCATTTTAACATTTTAACTACTCCTTTCCCGTCTGTTTCCTTGTTCATTTTCTCCCGGACCAAAGATCCAATTGCCTGCATTTTCTGGATCCATAGAGTTGTTCAACAAACTAGTTAAAGTGCCGGTTTGAGACTCACTTGGTGGTTGAGTCTCATCAGAATCACCATAACCTTGATAAGCAATGGGAGTACGGGATATGGGAACATTATACAAATCTTGGAATGGGTGTGGTTGATAGTGTTGCTGGAATGGTTGAAATGTTGATGAGGTGGAGGAAATTAGGTTATATATATTCGTTTTCCTAACTACTTCCATGTTCACACCACCACCTGGAGTCAGTATGTCAGGCTGCAAATTACTAAACATACGTGTAGGAGTTGTATCCATGCCAATGTTTTCTTTAACACCATGTACTGCTTGAATTTCCAACACCATGTTTGGGGTTGAACTTTCTGGTATCTCCTCCATATGATGACGTCTCAATCTTTCACTTCTTTTACCGCTTTGTTGACTGCGACGACTTTGCAGACTTCAACCACTTTGATGACTTCGATTAGTTTGATGACTTCCACTTGGACTCATTCCTCTAACAGTTTCAACACTGGGACTCAATCCTTTACCAGCTCCAACACTGGGACATGTCAAACATCATGCTTTCCCTCATACTTTGCATCTGTTCCAAGTGCATTCTCTGCATTTCCTTAATAAGAGCATCATAATGGTTACATCGTTTCTGATACTCCAACTCTGTAGCATTGACCCCGAGGTATGGATAACTCCGAGTAAGTACACTAGAAACAATTGGATAAGTAACAATCTCTCCAGATGTGATGGATATAATATTTACTTCCCAAGAAAATGGAGGCATGTATGGCGATGAAATTTGAGAAGGATATGCAAATACGTCACCCGTCTCTGGTGGATGTTGGGAAGGAAAAATTCATTGTCAAGTGGAAACCTACCAAAAGATGGGAAATCCTTCTGGCCCAAACTCTGCGGTTGCATGGAAATATTTGGCTTGAAAATAGTTTTAAACCAAGATAGGTACAGATTTCTGTCAATCGTCTCCTGGATCAATTCATCAGCTTCTTGCCAACGATGACCTTCCCTTATCAATTTGAAGTACTCGTCTGCTGAAACATCTGAACGCAAATAAGGGTTTACATCTATCACTGATCTCCCTTGCAATAGAAGAAGATGTCTTTCACCATAATACCAAACCCCCTTCTCAGAAATAGGGTTGTATAACACCATCCTTCTAAGGATTTACTCTACCATTGTCTGACCTAGTTCTTCTTGGAACTCAGGTACTGCTTCATATGGCTGTGAGATAAGGTTATGGCTTGTTCTACTCAACTGTTGAATCTTATGAACAATAGAAGCATGTTGACCATCTTGAATCTGTGCATCTTCCCAATTCTCAGAATCATACTTCTGTATGATCGGAAATACATTCGTATAATTCTAAAGACAAGGTTCTGAAACACTGAAATATGTATACCACCAATACTGAAAATAATAACATTTAGGAGGTTAATAACTTTTCCATATGAAAATGAAAAATAAATATATAATGTGAAAAATATTGGTTCTTACCTCCAGAACTCCCCAAAAAGCATTAAAACTATCTTTATCACACGTCGAGTTATCACTTAGGGCAATGTAAGTCTCTGATAAAATCGCAGTCCCCCAATCATATGTTGGTGCTTGCTATAAATCTTCTAATGCTTCGAGAAACCCAATTAACACTACTGAGCTAGCATTTGGAAACAGACATTGGCCCAGTGTCCACAATACAAACAGACGTTCTAGCTCCTCAAAATGTTCGGGGATCAAATATTGATTACCAGCTGCCCTGTTTTGACCCATTTTTACAGCATAACGCCTGGAAAAACTTTTCAACCCATACGCTTTTATTTGTCTATGTGTAGGATTTCCTTCTAATTCATTTGAGTATAAAGGAAGTAATTCTTTCCATCTTTCTTATGATAACCACTTTTGTCTATTGGTGTAACTCCTATTAACAATAATTATTCATAATTAGAATTTGTTGATTTTTATGAAACAAAACACATAATCTAAAAATTAAATTACTAGAAAAGACTGACTTACCGCATTCAAAGTCCTTGAAAAAGAACGTGTTTGTAGTCTTCCACCATTGTTCTAATATAACTTGAACACCTTGAGTCATGTGGTTACTAGGTTGTATTTGATATAGATGTCGCCAAGGATATCTTCTCACTCTCTCTTGAACAGCAGGAGGAAGTAATTGAAAAATTGTACGTAACTCAGTCCATCCACCTCTTAGATTTATCGCGTTACATCGCCCCTCATTATAAGAAAGGTGATTAGAGAATACACCTTCACCGGCTACTAGTCTAACATTATTAAACTCATAATTTGTATCCACAACAAAATTTTCTCCAATGCATGAGGTACTACTATATACATTCCCTTTTTTGTTTCTTCTTCTTCTCTCCATATCTGTTGAAAATAATCGTTTTAGAACAAAAGTTTAAAGAAACTCGGTGGTTTTTCAGATGGTTTTTAGAAGAAGAATTGAGGAGAGTTTAGAAGAAGAATTGAGAAGGGGGGAGTAGAGATGCGGTATTTATAGGCGTCAGAAACTTGAACGGTGGCGATATTGATTATATCGGCAGCGATATAGTGAATTTCGAGCGATATTGACAATATCTCCAGCGATAAAGTCTTTATCGCTCGCTAGGGATTCGATCGCTCAACGGTTTCCCCATAGTGTCGCAAATGGTTTGGCATGCCAACACCATTTTTTGGCATGTGCATAGGAATAGGCCTAACACTAACTTGAGCTGGAATTTTGTTGGGCTTCCAACTAGTTTTTTGTAATAGTCTTTATCCAATTTAAAAATTATTTAAAAAGAAAAAAAACGGATAAAGAATAAAGAAAATTGTTTCAGTTATTGGAATCTTGCTGATATGGTTGTGGAAATTGAGAACAATGGAGGGACATTGAATGCAAAAAATGTGTATAAAGTTTTGGAAGATTTTAAATTATTTATACCGTTACATGATTAGTAACTTCAAACTTGATTTCAGAGTCTTCAGACTAAAAAGACTCCTCTGTTTTCACACAACCGCTACCAGAGCAAACACCAAAAGCTAGCTTCTCTTTGTTTTTGTTTTTTTTTCTCAACCAGTATAAGCGAACCAAAACTAGGTTCTTCCTCAGATTCTTTCTTTTCTTTGTTTAATCAAGTAGCGGTTTAGCTTAAAAATAGGAATCTCACTAAGATTTGGATTGTATTGCATTTGGTTTGCTCCAATGTCTCAAGTCAAAGGCTACACGTATTTTCATTTGTGAGCATGTCATTTTCCGGGTTGTATCATTATAACTACAATGATTTTGTTTTTGTAATTGATGCGCTGAGGAGACGCAATGAAATGTAATTCAAGTATACAGATTTATATATGTACAGCCGTACAGGATCAAATAGTTTCCTCTGTAATTTTCATTCGAAAATGTGTGACACCTTAAACTACCTAGAAAAATAAAAAATAAAATGACATCGCATTTGATTTGTGGTGTGTTTGGTGTTCCTATGATTTTGCGTGACTGTCTTCAGTAATGTATATTGTTCTAGTCGAACACAAGATTTTCAACAAAAACTATGTGCGCCCTTCTAATAATCTATGGATAAAATCAACAAAATTTGGATGTCGGCATATTAAAATTTTATTTGGCCAGCAGATTGGAAATTTGTTAGCTGAAAAAATAATACAGTATTAGAGTCTTAAAACACCTTGGTTTAATCAAAATCGATATTTTTTGCATATGCGCAGCAGAATCTCAAAGATTTGCCATCACGTGTATTTACTTTCTTATTAGAAACCCAAATCCATATCTTTTGCATGACAGGAGTTACCGAAGTCTCATGGGGTGTCACCAAATGCATTTAAAACAAAGTAAGATAGGAAGATTTGATGATCCACTGCATAACTTTGTTGCCCAACGCATTTAAGTTTAATTGTTTGCCATGCAGAATGATTTTTGGAAACACGTATATAAAGACCATTGAAGCTTACAGGTCAGGCCAGACTCATTAATTTGGTGCGTCTAGCGCATTTAAATTAAGAACTAGATTTTGTTCCCGTGCTAAGCACCGGGCAGCTCCGACAAACCATCCGCCATATTTTTGATTTGGTGCTACGATTGTTTTTGTTTATGGTTACCGGCATAACTTCTTCACAGCATACTGTAATTAGATTAAACAATTACTTAAGGATAAGGCAGTACTTGGGTATATATAAATAGGTTCTACATTTAGGAACGATTTTTCTTGCAAAATTAAAAATAATAACTTCTTGCATATTTCAGGAACCATGGACACATAAATAAATAACTTCATAACATTGAGCATTAGTTTTCCGAAAGAAAAAGAAGATATTCTTAATTCCCTACGCATCGGGCTCCTTTTTCTTTTAACCATATTTTCCATTTGGTGTGATGTGGATCCGTTTCGTCTTGTCGTGCATTTTTTTTTGGTGTCGCAAGGCTTTGCACCGTCGATGCATTTTTTATTTAGTATGACTCGGCTTCGCCTCGTCCTCTCGCTTTGGATATTTGATTTAGTATGGCTCGACTTTGCCTCGCCCCGATTCATTTTTGATTTGGTGTCGCGCGGCTTCGCCTCGCCCCATTGCGACGCATTTTTGATTTGGTGTGGCTCGACTTCGCCTCGGCCCGTCATGACGCATTTTTGATTTGGTGTGGCTAGGTGTGGCCTCGGCATGTCGCTTTGGATTTTTTATTTGGTGTGGCTCGGCTTCGCCTCACCCCATCCCAATGCATTTTTGATTTGGTGTCATGCGGCTTCACCTTACCCCTTCTTGATGCGTTTTTTTTTATTTTGGTGCATAATTTTGATGCAGTAAAGCTTGTGAATGGTTTTAATCAAAATTGGAAAAAATTACACTAAAGATCAAACTGTACTAAGAAAACATCCAAATAGTTTCTCTCTTTACGTATATCTGTTCTAAGTTCTAGGAAAGAACCTGTGCTACACACCGGGTAATTATTAGGTCTTTCCTTGCATGTGACTATTAGTATTTTTCTTCTTCAATCAATCAATATTATAATGATTTCTCTCTTTTATTTGTTAGCCATTGTATTGACCTGCTCGCACTCCTTTCTCAAGAAGTAATGGACAGTCCCAAACAATTATTAGGATGCCACATTGCAATATTATATATTGTGAAATACCGTTCATTACCACATTCTCGATAACTGTGCAATAAGCATACACAAATTGTAGTTAAGCTTAAGACAGGCTTACTTTCAAAAATGATTTTTTTTATTGGTCTGCAATCACAAATCGGAAAGATGGAGTCTTCTTGCACCTCTTTAGAAAATAGATAAACATAATTCTAATTCCTTGTACCATCTTTTCACGGCATGATCCTACAATCAATATGTCACACCGAAAGAAAAAACATTTAAGGTCAACGAAATACCATAAGGTATTTAACTTGATTCGTACATAAAACATTGAGTAACAACAATATTCTAACATCATTGAACCTATACATGAATTCGGAAAATGAAGTACAATATAATACCTGCATTTGTTCTACTTTTTGCTGCCAATAATCTGATGCGAAAACCATTTGAGAAGTAGAATCAAGAACCTAAATTTGTCCATATGAGCTCATCAATTAAGAAAAGTACATTGAGCCATAAGTGCAATAGAATGAAAATGTTAAAAGAAAAATTTCCACTTTGCATGATCAAATGAAACTGAAGCACATAATACAGTGCTCTACACCATAAGGTAACATCTTCGTAACAAAAAATGAGTTCAAATTGCTTCAAAGAAAGCGTACTTGCTTGTTTCCACGAAGGTAAGACATTGTTTGTTTAATTGTGCACAGGATTGAGCTTTAGTGCTTCTCGTCTGAATAAAGTGAGCATACGTAAGCTCCATAGTTCATGCTCCAAGGAAGACGAAAAATCTGATATACATCGTCCTCGATGAGATTCTTATCCTTGTTCTCCACATTCTTAATGGTGGCCATGTATTTTGGCCTCTAGTTTGGCTATCGGATCATTCACCTCTGCGCAAGTTTTTATAAGCACTCACCAGCCCTATCAACAACTGTCACATAGTCAAATTCATGTATTTGGCTATAATGTGCGAAATTATCCAAAGATGATATTTCCACAAAACTTCTAATGATTAAGATCGTTCTATCAAGTTTACTTAACAAAGAAACACAAACAAAAACATAATTGGAAGAAAAGTTGTCGCCTCATTTATTTAAAATTAAGAACTCAACAATATTAATTAAAACTAAAAGAACATGCATAAAGATTTCATTTCATCGCCCCAACCACATTCTAGTTTTTTTTTCAGATTTCATCTAGTTGCACACTCAAATAAAAATTAAATGTACATTTGCATTATAAAAAATCCAAAAACCAAAAGCTAGAAAGAAAACAGATTCTCAAAGAAGATATCCACTATATAATAATTTAATTCAAATCAAAACCTTACCTTGGTGCAAATTACTTGTATTTTTGTTCTTTTTTTCCCCTTGGTACAAATCAAAGCACTGTAACAAAAACAAAATAAAGTAGGGTGATTTTTTTGTGAGAATGAAGAAGAAAAGATGAAAACCCCAAATACCTCTACAGAAATGAAATGTCCTTAACCTTTGAGCACCTAAAACTCTAAAGTCAATATGATGAAGTGGGGGTCTTTATTAGCTGGGTTTTCCATTTCCCATAGAAGGAGCTTCCTAATCCATTGTTGTTGATAACATTTTTGCACTTGGATACATCTCTCTGTGACTGCAATATTTTCATGAGATATTCGTGCTAGGTAGCATCTCTTCGGCTGCAACATTTTCATTAGATGTAGTCATCTTTAAGGAATCTCAGAAGTTTAATTTAGATAAGTTTGTTACCTGTGTATCCAAATAGCTCTAATCCTTAGCTTAGATGTCAACTAAATAGACTTTGTGTCCAGAATCTAGAATAGGTTGCTTCCGTATGTCCACCTAAAATTTAAAGTAAGATATGAGCGCAAAAGGACCTAGAAGACACAAACTAATTTATCCCTTCTTCGTTGCACTTACAATATTGAAATTTACAGTTTGAGTAAATCAAAGTGTAACATAGCTAGGAAGTCATCGATTTCACATATAATCATTCTATTTTATTCTATAATAAGACATGACATGACAAGCAGTTTTAAGTATGTTCTTTCATTTTCTGGTGAATAACTCTGAATGACATTGTCAACCAATCATCTGGACAAAAAACCACATGAAACTAATCAGAACTTTGACTAAACCATTGATTTACCGAGTTAACGTTTGGGCATCATTAAAAAAATTCTAACTAAAAAAGAAAAATGCTTGAGGAAGTTGTGCATCATTTACAGAATTTTCGCAAGATCTTTTCTATCAGATGGTATGAGAAACAATTGAGCAGTTTTCTCGTCACCTGCAAGTTGCAATAGTCAACCAAAAAATAATCAATCGGTCTGAATGAAACTCCGAAATAAGAAAGAAAACATCAGATTCCTCTGGTAGCTTGCCACTGTGTGAGTATTCTATTTAACAGAAAAATAACAAAATTCCTTGTGCCAATAACTCTATTTGAAATGTATTCAAAATTAAATGATGCAAGAAAATGAATCAAGTAAATTTTCTAGCTGAAAGTCCACATGGTATATATGTGTTGAGACGTGAGTATAGTTATCTTGCGACAACTCCACTAATTAAAAATCTTGCACCTATGCTTTAGTCATGTTTTTGAAAGTAAACTAATACAATATTCAAATAAGTAAGGATTGATGCCTTACCTTGATTATGTATAATTAGTATCAAGAAAAGTAACAACAGAAGGAATGAAATAGTGGTGCATATACCATGGCTCAAAACTGTTGTTAATTTAGCTCTTATAGCACATGGAGTCGGGATGACTCACTGGTCCGAGTTTGTACACCCACAATATTAAAAGTTGATCAAAATGGCAAATAGTAAGAGTTGTAGCATTACTATTTAAAGAATTTTTATACCTATCATAGTTTGTATGCAACATAACACTTTTTGTTCCAAGAGGTTATAACTCCCCAATCACGCCTATTACCTTATCCTGCACCAGGAGACACTAACTACACTTTAGAAAAGACACTAATTATCATTTAGACAGTTAACAAAATGAAAAGGAGCGATACTCTTTGTGGTGTATTGCTATTTGATGCAAAATTGTTCTGAATATTAATAAAAGTGCTATGCTTCATATAATCATTGATAGAGGAAAAGAATCACTATTGTTAATGTATTTTGGAATATATTTTCATTGTAACTTCAGAGCTCAAAATACAAAAACATCTTTATCTTCTTGTGAGTGATTGATTCTCCACTGCCTCCTAAAACCCTAGATACGTACATAAGCCTTTGATTAGTTCTGTATACCAAAAAACAGAATGAAAATCAATTTTTAAAGAATAATCATCTTACCCGACATAAAACCCTGGGATTTTAACCCAAAACAATAAAAAGATCATGACACAGAATCAAGGAAGATACCTAAAACAAACTAATGCAATAAATGAAATGACATTGCTTGCATATCACTAGTATTTTGGCGAATCCAAGTGCACATAGTGTGGAGCAGTAGTGAAAGGCGTACCTTGTTAGAAAGTCTGGTGATCTCCTTTCTTATTTCCGGTATTTGATGGTGAAGATCCATGATTTTCTGTAGAAGAAAATCTTGGTTTAAGATTTAGGTTTCTGAATATGGGTCTAAGAGTAAGGTTTAATGTTTACGAGATTGCAAATAGATTTTTTTCGCAAGTTATAACCCCTTGACCAATAGAGTCTTGCCAAGTGTCCTATTCAGGTTTAATGTTCAAACTCTTTTCTAAGAGCTTCTCCAATGGTTGTTGTATGTATTTCCTATGTGGCAACACAAACAAGCTAATCTTTATTCCAAATTTTCCTTAAGTTTAGGTGAAAAAAATTATTCATCTCCAATGGTGTTGTTTGTGATCATTTTCTTATTAAATGTAAATTTTATGTTTAGTAATTTGAATATTTTATTAGATCTAAAAATAATTATTTATTGTATCATTTTCTGATGCCTTGATGTTTTGTGGTATATGCCTCGCCCGTATAGGTTATAATTATATGTATTCTGTTTTATACAAGCCTCTAACCCGGTGCATACGCACCGGAAGTGTGTAATTTGTTGTGCGTAAATTTCTTAACAATTGATTTATTTTGGTTTATTTTGTAAATTTCTGAGATAGATGATATAGATTACGCACCTGCCCGAACTTTGCTGAATGTTTTTTCTTCTCGTAAAGCCTTTCTTGGTTGATTTAAGTTAGTCTTGAATAACCTTGAGCCAGTATCAGGTCGGTCTTCTGTTCTCTGTCTTGTCATCAAATTTAGAGATTGTTTAATTTACGTCCTCATGGGTCTTATGAAGTAATGCATAGAGTCCCTATATCTAAATATGACTATTTGCATTATGCTAGTGTCTTAACATGTATGCGACGGCCTTTCAGTAAGCGAATAAGGGTAACGCAATCCATTTTTCCAATAGACTCAGGTGATATGTCTGCATGAATTCTTGCTAATTCCATTCCTGGTAACTAAAGCAATCTGACACTGTTAGTGAGTTATATTGGCCCATTTTTTTCCGGATGCAATGCGTATCACTTTAACTGGCACCCTTTCAAATTCTTGATGGCTATCAATTTTCCATTCTGAATCATTGAGCAAGATGATTATTTTCATGTAGAGACCGCTGATGACATCTTTATACAACTGGTTTCCCTTGGTTTTCAATATCCTGTATGGTTGTGCAAATATATATAAGAGAATTGTTTTCCAGTTATGTATGCACCTTTTGGAATCATGATCAATTTCCATTTCAACATCAATCATGAACTGATTGGTATGTGTTCGGTTGACTTGGGCAGTTGGTAGTGATTCTTCTAAGGGAGTTTTACTTATAATCCTTTCGTTCTGGTGAACAACATGATGAGAAAATGTGTGGTGAACGTTTCCTTATGTTTGTGCCTCTTGTTCCGAAAAGATAGTCTGAAAATAAAAAATGGAACGTTTCCTTGGACATCAAATCGCAGACATGATTGAAACACTGATCAAACATGATTGAAACACTGCAGACATGATTGAAACAACACAAAAACAATTGCTTTCTGATAGAAATTGAAATGTTTCGCAGCTCTGATACCATGATAGAAATGGAAATGCATCGAAGCTCTGATACCATGATAGAAATTGAGATGAAATTTCGGAGCTCTGATACCATGTTAGATTTATGATAAGAGACATGATCAAGATGAAATAAAGAATACACAAGAGATTAAAGTGGTTCGGCACTAACGCCTACGTCCACTGACAAGGATGAATGATATTGATCATCAGTAATCACTGAGATGATTTACAAAACCCACACACATAAACTCACATAAGGAGAGCTCTCAACTCTCACTTATTGAGGACCCAATCTCACTAACTTTGGATGACTACAAATGATACTACAAATGCCTATTTATACTAGTTAGCTAAGCCTCCAAGTGAGCAACTCCAAATTGAGTTCTACTTTCTTAGCCTACAAACTATACTAACATTTTTATCACATGTTTTACATTATGGTATTTGACCAACCTCTCTTGATCATTCTAGATACTTTGAACTCTACCTAACTCTAGACTTCTTTAAACCTTGTTCATATTAGTTCATATTAGACATTACAAATTAGGTAATTCCAACACTTATCTAGAATATCTTTGACTATATCTTCATGGTTTCCTTGTATATATGGAGGATATATTCTAACACCCCCCCTCAAGTTGAGCACGGAAATGTTTTGAAGTGATCAACTTGAACTGTTGTTGAAAAAGATGGTTTATCTTAGCAGGAGAACGTGATGGCATGATTACAGGTGGAAGAGCTCGAGCTAGAAGGAAGTAAAGTAAACATGGCAGTAATGATGATGTTGTTTGGATGAAAGTTGTTGTGATGGGACAATGACGAACTCAGTCTGCTGTCTGTGGATTACGATGACGTTCATGGCAGGGAAGAGCTCGAGATGCTGGTGGGTGAACTAAAGATGCAGCTATTGGTGGTACTACCGGTTCAACTGGTGGCTCAACTATGGGTGAAACTGTTGGTGGAAATATTGGTGCGCCTCTTGGCGGGACTACTGGTGTGGATGTTGGTGAAACTATAGGTGGAAGTACTGGTTCAATGGAGAACTTGTTGTATGAGAAGTTGAGATGATTGAGAGTTGAAGCCAAACGATGTGCAATATTACAAACGAGTATTGCAAGTGGACTGACACCCCCCCTCAAACTCGAAATGGTCGAGTTTGAATACACCCTGTACCTGAAGCATGGCAGGAGGATTGTAGCACACGGATTGCATCCCGCCAACTGTGGCTACACGCGGATTGTGGCCTACGGATTGTTTCCCATGCAGAAAGGGTTACACTAAATGAGTGGCACGGAAGCCACGGATGCACACTGGCGGATCTGATTGGTACGGAAACCACGGACATACTGACTGGAATCGTTTAACAAGACACTGACTGAGTGGCACGGAAGCCACGGATGCACACTGGCCGATCTGAGTGGTACGGAAACCACAGATACACTGATAACGGATACTGAGTGGTATGGAAACTACTGACACACGGATGGACACGAGTAGCATTGAGTGGGGTCTGGCTCTGATAGGAGTGGAAACTTAAACTTCATCTTGTAGCGGAAACTTAAACGCCCATTTGGATCGAACTTGGCTCTGATACCATGATAGAAATTGAAATGTTTCGCAGCTCTGATACCATGATAGAAATGGAAATGCATCGAAGCTCTGATACCATGATAGAAATTGAGATGAAACTTCGGAGCTCTGATACCATGTTAGATTTATGATAAGAGACATGATCAAGATGAAATAAAGAATACACAAGAGATTAAAGTGGTTCGGCACTAACGCCTACGTCCACTGACAAAACCCCGTAGGATGAATGATATTGATCATCAGTAATCACTGAGATGATTTACAAAACCCACACACATAAACTCACATAAGGAGAGCTCTCAACTCTCACTTATTGAGGACCCAATCTCACTAACTTTGGATGACTACAAATGATACTACAAATGCCTATTTATACTAGTTAGCTAAGCCTCCAAGTGAGCAACTCCAAATTGAGTTCTACTTTCTTAGCCTACAAACTATACTAACATTTTTATCACATGTTTTACATTATGGTATTTGACCAACCTCTCTTGATCATTCTAGATACTTTGAACTCTACCTAACTCTAGACTTCTTTAAACCTTGTTCATATTAGTTCATATTAGACATTACAAATTAGGTAATTCCAACACTTATCTAGAATATCTTTGACTATATCTTCATGGTTGCCTTGTATATATGGAGGATATATTCTAACACTTTCCTCATTCTTTCTACTGATTTTGAAAATCAAATCTTAATTAAAATGAATACTATAGGAGACGTACCATATATCTGGCTGCACTTCTTCTACGTCGCAAAGAATAAATACTTTGGGTATTTGATCATGATTGTGCATCTTCGTCAAATCTTAATCTTAACTGGGTATTTTTGCTTTGAAAAGCTTTCATTACACTTCAAAATTTCCTGCACCGAAAAGTATCACCAATTTTCAAGACCCTTTGGTCGTGAAGTGTGAGTGGCTTTTGCGTAAAATATGATAGAAAGAATCAATAAGGATCCTATCGTATCCATTGATTGATCCTATCGAAACTGTTTTTATTTGAAACTTGGGAACGTAACTCAATCAAACGGTTTATGTACCAAACACCCCAAACTTGAAAAGACATGTACCTTTGTAACTGAATTTGCAATATTGAATTCTTCATCATAATCCACTTTTCCAGGTTAAATCATCACTGTGTCGTCCTTTTGTGGTTCTGACAAAAATAGTCTCCCATTTTGTCTTTTCATTTCTCCCTTTTTCTTTCTGGAGAAATACTTATTCAATGCATCGACTTTGAGAATTCTTGAGCCAGTTGAGTAGTGGTTTTTTCTGTTTTGCTTACACTATATTAACTTCTGCCTTATGAATGGTTACTGACCTTTTATGAATTTGTGTTTTTGAAAGGTCGTGCCTTTTTCGTTTCCTTCTTGTGTGGAAAGTTGCTAGTGACTGTTGGAGTTGCCCATTAGAGTTGCAATGGTGATAGATGGTGTAGCCAATTAGATATTGATAATGTGGAAAGTTAAGGCTGATGTGGCTACACCAAATGAAGGAGTGATTATGGCGTTGACATGTGGCAATTTGGGGTCCCTAATTATAAAGAAAGATACGTGCATACATACACACAAATATATTTCAGCACTATGATCTGTTCTTGAAAAATATATATTAGGGATGTAATCGGTAAACGTACCACAAATGTTATATGTTTGGCGACGAAATTTTCAGCACCACTACTGAAAGTTGCACTCTCCAAAGTATCTTGGTGTGCGTCAAATTCGATTAAAGTGCTTTGCGCGTTCGCACCTTCGAGAAGAATGCAGGATCTATTAAGGCTGATTTTCTCCCTGATTATAACAAACAAGAATGTCCATAAACACTCGTCAATCAAATTGCTTGTCCTAAAAAAAAAACATGAAAACGCAAGAAAAGAAAAGGGTTACCGATAGGTTCCTATATTAACAAAAATTTGAATCCATTTATCATTTCCTTCTGGAAGGGAATCGATCGCCGCTTGAATACTTGTATAACTTAATTGCTCATTTTTCCTTTTGATTGTAACATTGCCATTGCTCTCGTGCCTCGGAGGAGGAGGACTCACACTGAGTGTATACCAAACTTGTTAAACTTAAGGTTCAACTCAAAAATAATTGTTATGTTATAAATCAATCTCTAAAAGAGATATATATAGTGTTACAAGAGAAGAGAAAGTCTTCTACAAAGAAAATAAGAAAGGGAGGAAGAAAACAAGAAAGGGAGGAAGAAAATAAGGAAGGGAGGAAGAAAAACAAGCCATCCTACAAGCCACCATATAGTCACCCTACAACTACTTCCACCTACTACTACTAATTCATTAGTCAATCTTGATGACTAATGTTACAACTACTAATTAATTATTCAACACTCCCCCTCAAGGTGGTGCATATATGTCACAGATGCCCAACTTGACAAGTGAATCGTTAAATATTTTATTTGATACTACCTTAGTCAATATCTCTGCCAGTTGTTGTGTTGTTCGTACATATGGTACTTCAATAACTTTTTCTTCAAGTTTCTCATAAATTAAGTTCCTATCAATTTCCACGTGTTTCGTTCGATCATGTTGCACCGGATTCTCTGCAATTTTGATTCTTCAATCGATTATCACAAAACAACTTCATAGGTTTTTCAGATGGGAACCCAAGCTCTCCCATAAGCCTTGTCAACCATAATAATTCACAAATGCCTTTTACCATTGCTCTATATTCTTCTTTAGCACTTGACAAGGAAACAACCTGTTGTTTCTTAGACTTCCAAGTTACTAAGTTACCCCCGACGAAGGTAACATACCCAGATGTCGATCTTCTCCTATCGCCTTTGCCTCCCCAATACGAGTCAGTGTAACCTGATACATCAAGATGTCCATGTTTTGAAAACATCAAACCTTTGCCTGGTGCGGACTTCAAATATCTTAGTATCCTGGTGACTGCATCCATGTGTTGCTGACCCGGATTATGCATAAATCTGCTTACAACACTTACAGCATAAGCAATATCTGGCCTTGTATGAGAAAGATAAATCAAGCGACCAACTAACCTCTGGTATTGTCCTTTTTTTCGCTGGTATTTGATCGAACATTCTTCAAGACCATGATTTTGTTCCATAGGAGACCCGATTGGCGTACAACCAGATCATACGATTTCCTTCAACAAATCAATCATATATTTTCGCTGCACAAGAAAATTCCCTTTCGGATCGATTAACTTCAATACCCAAGAAGTACTTAAGTCCACCCAAATCTTTCATATCAAACTCAGAATACAAGCAATTCTTCAGATTACTCATCTCTTCAGGGTCATTTCCTGTTACCACCATATCATCTACATAGATAATAAGAGCAGTTACCTTGTCACCTACTCTTTTAAGGAACAAGGTATGATCATCATTACTTTGTATATACCCAAACTTCTTCATTGCAATGCGAAATCTACCAAACCATGCTCTGGGAGATTGTTTCAAACCATATAAAGCCTTCTTTAACTTAAACACAACATTAACATTGTTTGGAGAATTATAACCTGGAGGAAGTGTCATGTAGACTTCTTCTTGCAAATCACCATGTAAAAAAGCATTTTTTACATCATATTGTTGTAGAGGCCAGCCTAGATTTGCTGCCAAAGACAATAATACTCGAATAGTGTTTATTTTTGCAACAGGAGCAAACGTCTCCTAATAATCAATACCATAAGTCTGGGTAAACCCTTTAGCCACAAGTCTTCCTTTATACCTGTCAATAGAGCCATCTGGATTATGCTTGATAGTATATACCCACCTGCAAATAACTGGTTTCTTTCCTTCTGGTAGTGAGACTATATCCCATGTACCATTTTCTTCATGTGCCACCATCTCCTCTTTCATAGGACCAGCCCATTTCGGATTAGATAGTGCTTCTTCTACTGTTCGGGAATAGTAACATCCGCCATTTGACTGACAAACGCTTTTCCCTCTTTTGATAATCTATGAGTTGACACGTAATTCGAAATAGGGTATTTCACCTTCCTTATTGCTTCGAGGTGAAAAATGATCCGGTGGAACTCCACGATTACTCCTTGGTGGCAACTGTACTGTCGGTGTCAGGTAGTTCACAAGTATCATTAGTATTAATCGAACAATCTATCCTTACCTCAGGGACATCGGCACCGGCTGGAGGACAATTATATGTAGGTATTGTTGATGAAGAGAGAGATGGAGCTTCAAGATAAAGGGTGTCAATTTCTTCGGCAACAGGAATATCGAACTCTTGAACCGGCTCCATGACTTGTATATCATCAATTCTTGAACTACTGACAGTTTGATGTGTACTTATGCTTGTTTCATTTGCTGTCATATTAATTTCACTATTAGTCGGAAACAAATCCATCCAATTCAACTCTTCAATAACACTCTCTCCATGAAGAGGAGAATCAGATACATCGGATGAGTAAAACATTTCGTGCTCAGAAAAGGTGACATCCATAGTAACATAAAATTTATGACTTTGAGGATGATAACACCTATAACCCTTCTGGAATGGATGATAACCAATAAAAACACATTTGATAGCACAAGGATCTAGATTTGTACGTAGATGTTTCTGCAGATGTACAAAAACAACACAACCGAATACCCGTGGAGGAAGCTTAAGATGAGAAGGTATTGTTACAAACGAAGCCAATTTGTCCAACGGTGTCTGAAATTTTAAAACACTTGTTGGTACTCGATTAAGAAGATATACTGCACTAGTAATGGCTTCTTCCCAGAATTTTGGCTTCATATTTGACCCAATCAAGCATGCCCTCGTAATTTCAAGTAACTGGCGATTTTTTCTTTTCGCCACACCATTTTGTTGTGGCGTAGATGGGCAACTAGTTTCATGAATAATTCCATGTTCTCCAAAGTATCTTTGTAATACTTCATTAACATACTCACCTCCATTATCAGAACGAAGGACCTTTAAGTTAGCCGAAAATTGTGTCTGAATCATTTTATGAAATGCGCGAAAACGATCAGCCACATCACTTTTATTCTTCATTAAATAGAGCCAAGTCATATGAGTACAATCATCGATAAAGATAACAAACCACCGAAATCCAGAAGTACTGGTAATACGAGAAGGTCCCAGGACATCAGAATGAACCAAATCGAATGGGACGTATCTTTTACTGAAACTATCTGGGTAAGTAGTACGATGACTCTTCGCAAGAATGCAAGTATCACATTTAAAGTCTAACAGTTTGCAAGACTTAAACAAATCAGGAAACAAGTGCTCCAAATATCCAAAAGAAGCATGTCCTAAACGGCGGTGTCACAGTAAGATCTGATTTTTAGATGCACAAGAAGACATTTTAACTGAAAGATATCTCCCTTCACAAACATCGTCGATGTAATATAAGCCATCTCTCTTAGTACCTCGCTCAATTATCTCCCCGTTGCCGAGATCCTGAAGAAGACAGAAAGTGGGATAGATTAGTACTAAACAATTTAACTGTGCGGTTACTTTGTGCATGAGACAAGAGATTATTTGAAAGAGAAGGAACCAATAATGTGTGTTCCAAGGACAAGGAAGGTGTTAAATCAAATCTCCCAGCTTCGGTAACCGGATACGGTACACCATTGGCGTTGGAAATAGTTGTATACGCAGGTAGCAACGGATCTCTCAATATAGAGGCATCGAACGTCATATGACCCGTAGCACCAGAGTCGAGAATCCAACCATGATCTTTTCCAGAATCAGTAGCAAGTAAAGCGACGTCAACCTTACTTGATTCTTTGGAAGAGGTTCGGGTTCACCAAAGAATGAGATTCCACCACGGAAGAATGAGTATCGGTCGTCGTAGTCATCATTGAAGTACATGTATCTACCCCTTTTTGGTCGATCTTTATTTGTATTTTATAGGCGTCCCACCAATCGGGATAACCAATTTTCTTGAAACATTTCTCCACGAAGTGTGAATTGCTTCCACAGTAAACACAACGTCTAACGGAAGACATTATCACGATTAAAGAAGAAATTATGAAGTATGAATACAGGTCGCAAGCAGCTTGCGAAAAACTTGGCAAACGTTTTTTTTTATTTATTAAATGACCAAAAAAAGGTACAAATGAAACTGATTGTGTACACAACTGTTTCTGGGGGGGTGGAAAACAAACCGGCTAGATTCTACCTAGCAGCTAAAAATTATATGAGTAGTCGAATAAGAGGAACAAGTCCTATTACGGTAAAAACGGTAAAAGTTTAAATTCAAATCAAGTTTTCTCTCTTGCACAGAGAAATTAAATTTGACAAATCAACCAAATATATGAAAACAAACTTAACAGGGGTTTTCTTATAAGAAAAACAAACTCAATAAAAAAAATCTTGATCAAAGATGATAACTGTTTGTACGAAACAAAAAAAGCAGTACAACTTACTTAGTCCAAGATAAATGGATTAACAAGTTTAAGTAGGATTTAAAAAGGACAATCATAAACATAACAAGTTTATCATAAAATCGGTAGTACAACTTACTTGTTTCAATAAGTGTATAAAGAAAAACAAGAACCTTAAGCCAGCGGAAGAAGGATCAATCGAAGTAACAAAGCACTCACTATTACTAAGAAGCACTCAACTCACCATGGATTATCGGGATTCGATTGACATTCACCTTTTACAACATTATCGAGACCAGTATAAAAACATACAAATGAAAACAACAAAAACGAACGAAGAATCATCGCCGTCATTGTATATAGATACGAAAAACATAAATTTTGGAAAAAAAATTGTGTCTAGTTGCGATTTTAATGTTCTTTGAAGCCTGCTTATATATTCACTAAAGAAGAAGATTCTGAACACATTTACAAGAGATACAGTATTTAATTTATACACTTAATAAGGAATAATAGAGAATCTTTTATGTGCGTGACTTATGGGAGATTTATCTTCCGACTGTTTTAATTGATTTTCTTTCCACAGGTAGTTGTGTTTGATTGATCTCCACATACATTCTTTCCATGTTGATCACTTGTGTTTGCTGTCGAATCTTCTAGCCGTTGGGAAATATTATTACCCGTATCTCAAAATTTTTGAACAAAAATAAGTGTTTGGTTGCATTCAACTGTTCTTTGAAGCTTGAGTATATACACACTAATACATTACAATAGCGATGACCAAGATTTTTGTTCTGCAGTTCATTCTTACTTTCATCATTAGTTTCGGTGGTGATAAGAATCCAAGTACAATGTAATGTCATAAAGCCAGATTTTGGACATGGACGACAATAACTTCATCCAGATATAAAGTTATTTAAGCCGTTTGAATTATCCGACCGAGACCGAGTATACCTTCAAATTTTGGTTCTATTTCTATTACAAATGAACTCTTGTTTTCTTCAGATTTTTTTTTCTTGCTCGACCGATGGCCACTTACTCTTAAAGAATCAACAACTCTCTCCAGCTCTCTCCAGCTCTATTCTCCAAACCTTAGCGATTTTCATCCCTGTAAGTGCTTAGATCCCTAAGACCCTTTAGAGACCTTAGACCCCTTAGATTCAGAACATTAGTAGATCCAACTATGACTTCCGAGCAACGTTTTATCACCATCGATCGTAAGTTTTTCAAGATAACCTGTAGTTCTACCATACCAAATTCAAACATTACCATTACGGAATTCCATTCCCAAGGAAAACTAAATGGAACTTTCACTTTCAGTCTTGCTATTGATTTGCAAAAAATGTTTCATGAAGCAGCAAAGAATGGAGATCTGGGAAAGATGGTATGGAAGCAAGAAGATAACCAAAAATGGTTCTCTGCAACTAAACACCATAATGAAAACGGATTCTATCTTCACATCATTCTTTCTAGACCAAACCCCAAAGCTTACCCGATTTCGTTTTATGTTCCATCTGGATTAAGATTTGAAGGATGGTTTCAAATGGCTTCTGCAATGGAATCCATCATCAATTTCTCTGCTTCATTATCAAAACCTAAACCACAGTTCATCAATCAATCTATAAATCATACCGGACAGGGATCCTACACTAAACCTGATACTTCCTATGCTCAATCCCTGTTTTCTCTAAACAAAAAAATAAGTCCCACAAAAATACAACCCACTTTCAAATCTCCATTCGTGTGTGATGGGTATGCTGCACCCTGTTCGATCAACATCAAGAATTCAAAATATGGAAAGTTTCTAAATTTGGATCACGATCAAAAAAATATAGGTGGTTGGAACAATACTTTCATTATTTCTTCTCCCACCAGAGTCAGGTCATGGCCATTTCTGGGTAAATTGCTATGTACGGAGTTACAGATTCAAAAGGCTTTTGAATTGTTTCCCATCAACTCCACACAGGCAATCTTTCATGTGGACGATGATTTCTCCCAGGCAAACTTGGAATTCAAATTCACTGTAAACAAAACAACCTACTCTGTGTTTCGATGGCATCAACAGATTTGGAGTTCAACGGTTTTTCACCAATATGAGTTCAACATCGAAATTTTGGGCGTTCCTTTTCAGTTCTGGTCCTTAAAATTGATTCATGCTATTGGCGAAATCTGTGGGGAACTGCTTTTCATTGATCCGGCGACCCTAAAACTCACAAACTTACGGGCTATGCGTATGAAAATCAGGAATGTAAACGGAATTAATTCAATACCGAGAGTTATCAAGATCTTCTCCGGCAAACAATTGTTCATGGCTCACATCAAAGTTACGGCAAGGTCTCCATCGGTTAACTGTGGTTACCTTATCACTCCTCCGGTGTATAAGGATCAAGATTTGAATTCGATATCAGCCATACAAGATTCGTTGGAAACTTTCAAAAAAAGAAAGTATCTTAACAATAATGATTATGAGGCTGTTGGATGCAATAATTTTGCCGGCCCTTTATCATCTACCTTTAATAAAGATTTGAAAGATTCTTTTGCGAATTATACAGCACCTAAAACTTTTTCAATGAATTCATGGGTTGTTAAGGAAGATAGGGTACTTCGCAAGACTAGAAAAAACAGACGGAGGAGAAGGAACAAGAAAATAACAAGGTCCAACCCCGTACGACAAGTCTGGCAGCAGGTAAAGTACACGGACTTCTTAAATCAATTTTCGAAAATTACAGTCGGAACACCAACTGTTTTGGATGAAACTGACGTGGCTGCAAAGGAGGATCCTACTGCTGACATGGAGGTTGACGAGGCATACAAGAAGGTAGCTTTTAAATTATCAATCCCTGAAACCTTCCAAGAGACTGTAACTTTGCCAGAACCTGTAATTAAAACTTGTAATTCGATATTGCCGGCATCGACACTCCAATCCTTCACACAAAACCACATTTCATCCCCTAGCCAACCATCACCAATCTTCACAGAAAACCTCATTTCATCACCTAGCCCATCAACACCAATAAAGCCATATTCTCTCGATTCCCCAATGCCGGTTCTTACTCATCCACCACCATGTATGGGAATAATTTCAAACATCCAACCACTCTCAAATATTCAAAATTCCTCAAAACACGGTAACAACACCCATCTCAATTCCCACATAAACCAAATTGAACACACGGATTCTTCAGATGCCGTGCCAGCGTCTTCATGTTTTGATCATACTGTATTCACATCACCAAATGTACTGAACCCCAAAAACAATTTTCTCTACAGTGAATTGCCTAAAACCACATCCATCATATCTAGACCATCTTGTTCCCAAACTATCAAAAAAGTGCTAAATCCTAAACAAACAACTGTGATCAAATTTGTATCCAAATTTATCGATTTCAATCAACCACATCGTTTCATTATACCGAACTGGATAGTTAAGGAAGTAACACGTCTATTTAATTTAGGCGTACACTTGGGGATAAGTTTCAACACAATGCCAAACCATTCTCGAAAGTTCCTTCTAACTGCTGTATCTACCTCTGGGCCAATTTTGAAGCCGGTACCAATTCTACCTACGAAATTACTTCTGGAAGAAGACTTTGCAATGCAATCTACCATTCGAATAGAAGGGGTAGAAGATATACCTACACATGAACTGAAGGAAAGAAACCCACCGATGTTGGGTCTAGAAAATTCTTTCATGGTGACTATAGATGATGGGAGTCCCGATACATCTTCTCCCAATCAGTTCCCACCGGGTTTTGAGCCTTTGACAGGTGAAATAGTTGAGGATGTATCCTCAGATTGCAAAGAGATAACTGAATCACAATCAGTTATACCGAAGAAGCTGAAGACGGAATGGAAGAGGCTGGGAATCAATCAGCATGATATTGGTTCCCCTACTACTACAAAAAGGATAGCTAAAACTAGGGGCCAATATTGTTTCCAATGAGTCTCTCAATTCTAGATTGGAATGTGAGAGGGTTAAACTCTACCATCGAAGAACTCGTAGTTCACAAAATGATTGATTAGTCGAGCTCCTATCATTATGTTGCAAGAAACAAAAATGATGAAATGCACGGCGTATGACATCAAACAAATCTGTGGTTACAAAAATGTCGGATGGACTTTCCAGCAATCTGTGGGAAGCTCAGGAGGAATGCTAATTTTATGGGACAAAGACTTTGTGGAGGTCAATGACTCTTTGGTGGGAGATTACACTTTATCTATCTCTTGCACTAATAAGACAGACAACTTCAAATGGATGCTGACAAACGTTTATGGACAAAATAAGCAACTTGAAAGAAAAGATTTCTGGGTTGAGCTAGATACGGCTTGTAGATTATGGGATCTACCTTGGTGCATAGGGGGGGACTTCAACACAATCAAGAAATGTGATGAGAAGAAGAACTTCTCCAAGATCACAAGGAGCATGACACAATTTAATAAGTTTATTGATCTGCATAATCTTATTGATCTGCCACTAAAGGTTGCTAGATATACTTGGTCCAATGGCCAAGCAAATCCGGTGATGTGTAGACTTGATAGATTCCTCATTTCACCATCTTTTGAAACACACTTCCCATTCATTTCTCAACTTGCCAAAGCCAGACCTACTTCAGACCACATTCCCATCCTTCTTGATATCTCAGATACTAGTTGGGGACCTAGTCCTTTTAGGTTTGAAGCAATGTGGTTTTTAGAAAATGGTTTTTTACAATTTCTAGAAGAGTGCTGGCTTTCTTTTGATTTTGCAGGTCCTCCTAGTACGGTACTTTGGCTGAAATTAAAAGGCCTCAAGGAAAAGTTAAAGATTTGGAACAGGGAAGTTTTCAGACACACAAATACAAGACTAAATGAGATACTATCAGAAATCCAGTTAATCGACTTCATGAATGAAGAAGGCAATTTATCTGAAGATGAGGTCAGAAACATGCTATCTTTAAAAAGTGAATTTGAGACGACAACCCGAATGGAAGAAATAACTTGGAAGATTAAATCCAAAACACAGTGGCTTCAAGAAGGTGACAGAAACACCTCTTTTTTCATGAGTAAGGCAACGGCTAGGAGGAGGCATAACAGAATCAGACAACTTTACATACATGGAGAGTTGATCGATGACAAGCGTACTCTCCAGCAACATATTGTGGATTACTACAGCAATTTATTCACAGAAGAAGAGGTAATTCGTCCAGAACTCGAAAACTTGGAATTTGATAAAATAAATACACAGGAAGGTGAATTCTTAGAAGCAAACTTTACGGAGGAAGAGGTAATTCTTGCTATTCAAGAGCTGGGTAATGATAAAGCTCCGGGTCCAGATGGTTATCCAATTATATTTTTTAGTAAATGCTGGAGTTTTCTTAAAAATGATATAATGAGCACGGTGAATGAGTTTTGTTCTACAGGTCAAGTTGATCCCAAGCATAATTCTATTTTCATCACTTTGGTGCCAAAGAAGGATTACATTGAGACCATAAAGGATTGCAGGCCAATAAGTCTTTTAACAAGCGTCTATAAGATCATTTCCAAAGTTTTAGCTTCTAGGCTTAAACTGGTTATGGACAAGCTTATATCTTCGGTGCAATGTGCGTACATTGAAGGAAGGCAAATTATAGACGGACCTTTGATTGCAAATGAACTTGTCGATTCAAGACTAAAATCTGGTAACGCTGGTATCATCTGCAAGATAGACTTGGAAAAGGCTTTCGATAGAATTAATTGGAAATACCTTGAATATGTTCTCAAACAAATGGGTTTTGGCAGGAAAATTTGCAAGTGGCTAAGGTTTTGTTACTCGACGGCAACATTCTCTGTGTTAATAAATGGGTCTTCTTTCGGATACTTCAAGAGTTCTAGGGGTGTAAGACAAGGTTGTCCGGTCTCTCCCCTATTATTCAATATTGCAATGGAGGGTTTTTCTAGATACATGGATAGGGCTGCTCATCTAAGTCTCTTCAGGGGTTTTTCTGCGACACAATCAGGTATTATCATAAATCACTTGCACTACGCTGACGATACTATTTTCTTCATTGATCACAACAAAGAGGAATTGCACAATTTATTCTCAGCTATGAAGTGTTTTGAGTACATTGCTGGTCTAAAGGTTAACACTTCTAAGACGAGGCTTATAGCTATTGGAGATGTACCGGAAATATCTATTTGGGCTTCTGAATTTGGTTGCACTACTGATAAACTCCCTTTCATATACCTTGGAATGCCTCTTGGGGCTAAGGAAAATTCTAAGCAGATATGGAATCCTATTATTGAGAAGTTTGACGAGAGGTTGTCCCCTTGGAATCAAATCTCTCTATCTAGAGGTGCAAAACTTGCTCTTCTAAAATGCATCTTAAGTTCATTACCTATCTACTATTTCTCTCTTTTTAAAGCTCCAGCGTCGGTAATTAAAATGCTTGAGAAAAAGATGCGCAATTTCCTTTGGGAATATAATACTGGATCAAGAATTTCACACCTTGTTAATTGGGAGTTAGTTTGTGCTGATAAATACAAAGGTGGTTTGGGTGTTTGCAACTTGAAGATGATGAACTTGTCTATGCTTTCCAAATGGTGTTGGAGATTTGGTCAAGAAAAAAACAGATTATGGTACAAAATTATTGCGGATAAACATGGAGACTCCTTCTCTATTTGGGTTCTGACTCGGTTAAATCTCCTCATGGGGTGTCCTTTGGAAAAATATCACGCAATCGCACATCTGGTGAGCTCAAATTTTACTTTAATCATTCACTCAGGTAGTGGAATTTCCTTTTGGAATGATATTTGGAGGGAAATACTTCTCTGGCCTTTGCTTTCCCTCAATCTACAAATTATCAACTTTTAAAGCTGCAAAGATCGCAGACATGGTATCTTCCGACGGAAACTGGCAATTTAACTTCAAAAGAAATCTCAATGGCTTGGAAACAAACATGTTTGCTGATTTTTTGTTGGTAATTGGTAGTTATCCTCCTACTCTGGACGGACTTCCGGATACTAGAAGATGGTCCTTGAATAGTTCTGGTCTATTCAACGTTAAATCTCTATATTCTAAGTTGGTTTCAGACAGTGGTGTCGACAACTTTCCACATGCTTTTGTTTGGAACAATTCGGTCCCTCCAAAAGTTAACATCCTTGTTTGGTGTTTACTACATGAGAAGCTTAATACCATTGATACCATGCAGAACAAAGGTATCGATATCTACAATTCTTGTGTCCTATGTGGAGATGACACGGAATCTCAAGATCACATTTTCCTTCACTGTAAAATAGCGCACAAAATCTGGAGTTCGGTCATTCCAAGCAGCTGCTGGTCATGGGTAATTCCAATGAGCATGAGGATGCTTTCTTTGGGCTGGAATCACGGACACTTCTCAAGCTCGGGAAACTACTTTTGGAGTCTCATCCCGGCAGCCGTAATTCTTACAATTTGGACCGAACGTAATGGTCGAATCTTTGAGAGGAATCATAACTTCAAAACGGATTTAGATTTGTGTATTGAGGTGAAGTCTCTGGTTCTGGCGTGGGCTAGTTCAGCGGGGAAAACAATTCACTTGAACATGGCAAACTCGGTTATAAACAACTGGGAAGCTCTCTTTTTTTGATTCTCTTGTTTTTTTTTAGGTTTTAGTTTACATTTTTTTTCCGTTTTTTCAGTTCTTTCTACATCTGGTAGAACTACTTTTTGTATATCCTTCTTCTTTCAATATAATCTCTCGTCTTTTCAAAAAAAAAAAAATTTATCCGACCGAGCAAAATCTTAGCCTTTTTCATGGTTCATTGTGTTCCTGGACTTTACTGCTAGCATTTAATCATTTTCCAAGTTATTGTAGATTCCTTCCCATTTGGAATACAAATCAAATCCGTCCACTTGGTCTCTCTAGAATTGCTATTTGATAAGTATCTCTGATAGTTAAAGTTGGAAATAAATGTGCACGCGATCAAGGTCGAGCAGCGCAGCATCTTACATATAACCAGGACCAGCATTTTTAACATTTTGACTTTTGGTCATAGCTAGTCATGTCGTTGTCCAAAGGTCAAACGTCAAAGAGTTGATTCTTTCCATTCCCTACCAAGAAATTGTTCAGCCTTCGGCCTTCCTTTAAGTTTGATGCGAAACTAAAACATGGCTGCGACAGTGGGTACTACTTTGCTTGGGGGTTACCAATTCACCGGTGAGAAGTGTTTTCTTTTGTACAGATTTTGGTGACTCTTGAGCAATTTAGTACCCGTAAGATCTTTGAACTAAAATATCATAAAGGGGTAATTCGTTACCTCCCCTGTAAAGATTGGTAATTTGCATTACCTCCCCTAAAGAAATAAAATTAGCAAAACCTCCTCTCGTCAATAATTTCGTCTATTCCAAGTTAGCTGACTCAACACTAATTTACAAGTGGTTTTTTGTAGGGAAAGTAATGAAAAAAATTTTGTAAGGAAAGTAATGAAAATTACCAATCTTTAGAGGGGAGGTAATGCAAATTACCAATCTTTACAAGGGAGGTAACGCAAATTACCTCAAAATAATAAAAACCACGTGCAAGTTAGTGTTGAGTCACCCTAACTTGGAATAGACAGGATTATTAACGAGAGGATGTTTTGTCAATTTTATTTTTAAAAATGAGGTATTATAAATTACCAATCTTTACGGGGATGTAATGCAAATTATCCCTATCGTAAACTTTAGAAAAGAATTTCGGATTATAGATAAATATTGATTATCTAATAGTCGAGCCCGATTATGTGCACGTTCTCTGACGAGTTTGCGTGGGACATCTTTCTCTAGTCATTTAATTTAGTTTTGAGAGCCATATAATGAAAGGGAAAAATTATTTCTTGCCCAATTTCAATTTATCATATATTAAAAACCCATCATTAAGTTTTAAGGTTTTGTCTTTCACGGTTGTGATCGACCAAGAGAAGACTTTCATTTATATATTGATAGTATAATTACATAAAATGAGTGAAATCCTAACACTATAATTACATTAAAATAATTAAATTTATATATTCCTATAAATAAATCAAAGAAATTAAACTAATTACATTAATTTGTCAATCACCTATTCTTCTTTGCATTGCATGTACTAATCTCATTGAGTCACATTAATTTATATATTCCTTTCCATATATTGATCAGTAATTTGTGTTGGCGTTGTTCACGTGACCGTATATACCATATTTATTACCCCCTCAAGTTGCAGGGGAGGTGACAACTGGTGGACGCCCAACTTGCTAACTGAACGCCTAAATTGATCAGCTCCAAGTGGTTTGGTAATGGTATCAACAAGTTATTCAGCCGAACGGATGTAAAGCTAATAATTAATTTAGACTGGATTTTTTCACCAATAAAATAACAATCTACTTCGATATGTTTCATATGCTCGTGAAAAACTGGGTTTTTAACTATATGAATAGCGGCTTGACTATCACAATATCCAGTGATTAGTTGAGAGAATGATATGCGGAAATCTTTGATTAAATAATGTAACCACTACAGTTCTGCAGCTAAATTAGCTAACGCTCGATATTCGGTTCCAGCGGAAGATTTAGATACAGTAGGTTGTTTCTTGGATTTCCAAGAGATAGATCTATCGCCAAGCCTGGTGAAATAACCCGTGGTCGAGCGCTTAGTGGTTGGACGACTGGCCCAATCAGAATCGGTAAACCCCTTAGGATGAAGGGAACTAGTGGATGGGAGCAAATGACCATGACCAACAGAGCCTTTAAAATATCGAAGAATGCGGCTGACAGCATCCATGTGAGTGGTACGTAGAGCTTACTTAAATTGACTGAGATAATTCACAGAATATGTGATTAGATAAAGATGTCTTCCTATGCATCGCTGATAAATACTAAGACCGGGGAGAGGAGTTCCATCTGTATGATGTAGTTTAAGGTGTTGTTCTATTGGAAATAAAGATGGACGACATCCTGCTAGGACAGAGTCATGCAAAATATCTAGGACATATTTGCGTTGGCAAAGAAAAATGCTTGATGAAGAACGAAAAATTTGTGTTCCTAGAAAATACTGAAGTTCACCCAAATCTTTAACAGAAAAATAAGATTCAAAACATGCTTTTAGAGAATTAATGAAAGATGGATCATTTCCAGATATGATAATGCTATCGACGTATACTAGGATACAGTGGTTGATCCACGAATATAACTAAAAAGAGAATAATCATTATCCGACCGAACAAATCTTACAGGGAGGTAGTCAATTGAGATTTACATAGACTTTCATAGATTTTTGTCCCCCTTATGACACAATCTCATCCCCCATCCGCTTCGGCTCTCTTGGCTAAGTTACCCATGAGGTTCGCTAGTAGGTTAGCACAACAACTTGTTCAATTAATGTATTAGTATGTTGTTGGATCTTAGCTTGTTAGGTTTCAACTAGTTAATGTAATACTCTTTATCCAATAATAAAAAAATAATAAAAAAATAATAATAACAATAAAAAAAATAACTTGGCCATACTCTCAAAAACAAATACTCCCCAAGTTTCCAAGTCTCCGAAAATATCACCTCTTGAGGAGAGATTTCTTCCGTGCCTATTTTCCTAAAAAAGTCTCTCTAAATTTCTGAAAACAAGAAATCAATGACTTTGAATTCTCATTAAAATAACTGGGATGTTGAAGTGATTCTTATAAAATCCTAATCCAATAACATAGAGTTTTAGAGAATTTAAATGACTTAAAAAAAGTCTCTAACCAATAACAAGAGACATTGGGAGACTCACTAAAAGTCTCAATGGACTAACAGTGCATTTGAGAACTCTCTTGAAGTCATTTGACTAACCCCTGTTAGCTTTTATCCAAGCCAATTTCCAGAAATGGTTCATTGTGTTCTTGGAATTTATTGTTAGCATTTAATCATTTTCCCAGTTATTGTAGATTCCTTTCCATTTGGAATACAAATTAATCAAATGGCGATCAAATTAAATCCTGTCAATTGGTCTCATTAGAATTGTTATTTGTTAAGTAGGTATTTCTGATAGTTAAAGTTGGAAATAAATGTTCTCACGATCAAGGTAGAGCAGTGCTGGATCTTACGTATAGTAAGAACCTGCATTTTCAACGTTGTGACTTTTGGTCATAGGCTCATAGCTAGTCATGTCGTTGTCCAAAGGTCAAAGAGTTGATTATTTCCATTCCCTACCAAGAAATTGTACAGCTCGGACTTCCTTTAAGTTTGATGCGAAGCTAAAACATACTGCTTCAGCGGTACTAATTTGCTTGGGGTTACCAATTCACCGGTGAGGAGTGTTTTCTTTTATACGTACCCCGTGAAACCTTTTTTTATACGAATTTTGGTAACTCCTGGTAACCCGCAACACCTGTGAACTAAAATACCATAAACTTTAGAAAAGAATTTCGGATAATATATAAATATTTATTTTTATCATTTGAAATCTGACCGCGGAGCCCGATTATGTGCACGTTCTCTAGCGAGTATGCATGCGACATCTTACTCTCATCATTTGATGTAATTTTGGGAGCTATATAACGAGAGGACAGCAATTAGTATGCATGGTACCTGAATTACGATAGTAATATCTCCACTATTATAAAAGCTTTGAGTTATGATCGGGATGATGAAAAAGTTGACCGTATATGGAACAACTTATCGGTTGCAATTTGGTGGTGTATTTGGAAAGAAAGGAATTCTAGAATCTTCAATCACAAAAAGAGAATTTTAAAAAGTCTAATTCGAGATATTAAGATTCAAGCTTATTTTTAGGTGCATTCACTAAAATGTCTTGTTTAACGGCTAACGTAGTGATAGCTTTATGGGACACGTATTTCTATCTGCCGCTTTGTGTTCGATTTGAGATGTTTGTGTATATTTTTTTTAATTTCTTTTTGGCTCTTCCACTTTTTTACGTGATCAATTCCAAACTCAGTCTCCCTTTTTATGTGTCGGTTATATTTATTGGGTTGAGGTAACTCCCTTAAGTACCTCTTTTTCAATGAATTTTTCCTATTAACTGACAAAAAAAAAGTATGCATGGTACCTATAACATTGTTCCTAAAGGTTTTGGCTTCAAGGCTTAAAGTGGTAACATGGGTGTTTGTACCATAAGTAAAAATACCACTTAATGGGCCAAATTGATACCTGAATCATCTTTGGTCCTCATCCAAGCCCGCTAACCAGTCAACCAAGGCAGCCCACCGGTTTGCGCAGACCGGTCAATGGTCAAAGTCGGTCAACTATCAAAGTCAACATCGGGTCAAGGTCAATGCTCAAAGTCAACGGCCAGTCAATGGTCAAAGTTAACCGTCGGTCAACTATCGAAGTCAGTCACACCCCTAGCCAATTTTCAGTCTTGTATCCAGCAATGCTGCTAACCATGCTGCCAGCCGACCTCCATCCAGTCTGCTATTCAACCATGCTGCCAGCCTACCTCCATCCAGTCTGCCAGCTAATTATGCTGCCAACCAGCATCCATCCAAACTGCCAGCTGCCAGTCCAGCTTGCCAGCGTGCAGAATTTATCATGAAGCATAAGTGTGCAGTTTCATGCAGAAATCATCATGGAGGCATGCAACATTGATTCCAACAGTTTCATACATAAATCACCATGAAGGCATGCGTCGTTAATTCCGGCAGTTTCAGCCATTAAATGTCCAGCAGTTTCAGCCATTGAATTCCAGCGGTTTCAACCATGAAATACTGATTACAGCAGTTTCACACATGCAGAATTAATCCCAGCTGTTACATACAGAATTGAATATGGAGGCATGAATGGGGCAATTAATGTAATTTATGTTTATGCTGAAATTAGATATTGAACGGTATAAATAGGGAGAGCAGAAATCAGGAGGGGGGGAGTAGCGAATAGGAGAGGAAGACATACTTTGTAATAAAAAAGTCAATAAAACATTTCTCCCCAAGGGGATTCGTCCGTGGACGTAGGCAAACAATGCTGAACCACGTTAAACCTCTGTGTCTCTTAATTTGCTTTCCAATCCATCCTCCAACCCTAAAAACACACCAAAACTACCAATTCATTGTGTTTCGTGCCCGAAAGTTATTTTGGGTACAAACATTGGCGCCGACTAAGGGGATTTACGAGAAAAGGAATCGTGTTTTCCCATTGAGAAAAGTTGTACAAAATGCTTCAAAATCATGTCCGTGAGAAAGCAGTCCGAGCATCTTGAAAAATCACTACTGCAGTCTAGTTGATCGCAACTGCTGCAGTCCAGTTTGATCATAATAGTCGCAGTCCAGCTGATCGCAGCTGTTGTTGACCATATAATCGCACATACTGCAGTCCAGTTGATCGCAACTACTGCAATCAAGATTTGTTGTTTCAGATTTGTTGAAGCTAGTACTCACGGATACCGCTGAAAATCACATCACTACAAGATCTGATGACAGTGTTGCTGGGATGCTCGGTCCACGGAAAAAGATGTAGTGAAACATCATCAAAATTGTTGCTGGATTTTCGATCCGCAATATGGCTGGGTCCAGTTTTGATTTCAACCGCTGCAGTCCAGCTGATTACAGTTGTTGCATACCAGTTAATCACAATTATTGCAGTCCAGTTGATCGCAACTGCTGCAATCCAGATTTGTGGATCGAGATCTGCAAAAATAGTTACCTTCTGAAACCACCGAAATTGCATCAATACGAAGTCTGATGAAAATGTTGCCAGAATGTTCGATCCGCTGTAAAAAGTTGGAGTGGAATACCATCAAAACTATTGTCAGTATGTTCGAACTGCTGCACGTTACATGGCGAAAAATCATTATTAAGACTGGTGAAACCCCCGTAAGAACGTTCGATCCACGATGTCGTAAAAACATCATCAAAATTGTTGCTGGATGTTCGATCTGCAACATGGCTTGGCCCATTTTTGTTTCCAATCACTGCAGTCCATTGATCGCAATGGTTGCATCACGATTAATTACAAGCAACTGAAGTCCAGTTGATCGCAACTGCTGCAGTCCAGCATCGCAATCGGAAGCCACCAAAGCTCACTCATTGCAGAAATCACCAAGATTGTTGTTAGGATGTTCGATCCGCAACACGTTTCAAAAAAAAAAAAATCAAGAAAAGGCTGGCGGCCAAGATCGTTGCAAAAGTCAGAAGAAAATATCACATTTCGGCCAACCGTTGCAGAAAACTGTTGCAAGAAGCTTTTGAAGGGGAAGGTAACAGTTCAGAAAACTGTTACAAAAGGTCTTGGTGCAAAGATCACATTTAAAGAAAACCGTGGGGAAAAGTTTGAAACAAATTTTTTTTTTTTTTTTAAAAAAGTTGGAGGCAATCGCCGATCACCCGGCGATTAATTGGAGAGTAAACGACGTGGAAGATTAATCGGAGGAGATTATTTGAGGTTCCGATTTGGTGTAACGTTTTACAACTTAATTCTGTAGGCCTGATCTGGTGTACCGTGGTGCAACTTAAATCCGTAGTCCCTATTCGGTGTGACACCATGTAACTCAATAACGTAGCCCGGGATTTTTCATCCCCACACAGTTATCCGGACGGATTAATACGCCCCACTTGGGCTTGGTAAAAAAGATTCTTTCGTTGATATCTTCTTCGTCCCGCGTCCGAATTGGGTGATTTTTGGCTCGTTGCGATCGCATTTCAATATCCTACGACATGAGTGTGAAATTTTACAATTAGATAATAATATTTTTCGCATCCAACAACATTTTGGAAGCAAGGGGCTAACCGACCAATTTTGCTTCACCGATAACTTCTCCTTCGTGCATCCAAATGGAGCAATTTTTGGCCCAATGAGATCGTATGTCGATCCCAACATCATGAAGGTGAAATTTCAATTTTCTGAGACAATTAAATTTTTAGAAATTTAAAGTGACAGCACCAGAAATGGTCACATTCAATCACCACCGAAAATAATGCAGTCCAGTTGATCGAATTGCTGCAATCCTTTTCAACATAACTATTACAGTTAGTTGATCGAACTGATGTAATCCAGTTTCATAGCAACAACTTCTGGAATGTTGATCGAACTTCCATAGTCCTTTGTAATTCCTATAGTCCAGTTGGTCGAACTGCCCAACATTTGGCGATCCGTACGATTAATTGGTGATCCTTACGATTAATTGGGCGATTCGGGAGATTAATTGGCGATTACTTCCATAGATTTTGGATGATTCTGCCCCATTCCTATTGCCTTGCGGATATGTACACCCAATATGGGCTTGGTCTAGAAATTTGTTTCGTTGTTATCTCCTTCATACAACGTCCGAATGGGGTGATTTTTGGCTCGTTGCGATCGTGTTTCGATATTCTACAACATGAAGGTAAAATTTTACAATTGAAGAATAATATTTTTTAGGTGAAATCACGTTACCATCAATACTGCAGTCCAATTGGTCGAACTGCTGCAATCCTTTTCCGCATAACTACCAAAGTCGGTTGATTGAACTGTTGTAATCCATTTTCACAACAACGTCTGTTGGCCAGTTGATTGAACTGCCACAGTCCCTTGTAATTACTACATTCAAGATTGGTCGAACTGTTGAAGTCCAATTTTCCCCAAAACTGTTTCAATACATTTTTCCTCACCGCTGCTTTAGTCCAGTTTTATGCATAACTGTTACTGTACAGCTAGTCAAAGCTGTTAAAATACAAGTTCTGTGGCAACTTCTGTTAATCCAGTTTGGGCATCCTAATCACTTCGTAAACAAACTCGCAGTAACATTTTCAATATGGTAAGTATACAATTTACATATTTTTTCTTTTTCCTTTTCATATATTCATGCATATTTTTGTTCAATAAGACACCTTTAATGTGGCGAGCATTTTTCTCAACGAGGGGATGTACACATTTCAATTCTGCGCGCATCTGGGATAGTGGGATTGGCCCCCCGCGCAAATTCCAGATAGCAGACATCTTCAAAATCCCAAGCGCAAGAAAAATACAGCAAGCCAGTGCACCCTTGTGCAAGCATTGAGCAACATGACAATTACTATCTTCTGGGGGCGAGTTGCATATCACTTCAACGTGACTGAATATAGCTTGGGGGCGAGATATGTAACACCTCATGAACTGAAATGACTCTTTTGGGGCATGCTGCGTAACACTCCATACGATTGGGGGCAAGTACATAGCACCTAAATGCAATGCGGAATTCCGCTTCCGAAAATCAAAATTTCAGGTCACCCGAACTTCTTAATCCTCCAATGAGTTGCAGGATTAAGAGGGGGCGAGCATACACCATAATATTTTTACGCAATTATTACAATCAGTAATGTTAAACTGCCATAGTTATGTTGATTGAATTATTATACTCCAGTTCAAAAGCAACTGATGCATTCGGTTAGACGCAACCGATGTAGTCCAGTTGCCTGCGACTTCAGACTCGGTTGGACGCAATCGATGCGATCTGGGTGACACTCAGTTGGACGCAACTGATGTTGTCTAGTTTTGTTTATAACTTTTACACCTATGTTTATCGAACTATTTGAGTCCAGTCCTTCAGCAGCTGCTGCAGTCCAGATAATCGTTGCTGCTGCAGTGTAGATTTATTCGTTGATGCTGCATTCCGGATGAATGTAGATGATGCAGTCCATCCATGCTCGCAGTTCCTGCAGTCTAGCTGAACGTAGATGCTGCAGTGGAACTTTGTTCGTTGCGGCTGCATACCATCTGAACGCAGCTGATGCAGTCCAGGCATGCTCGCCCTTCCTGCAGTCCAGATGAATACAACTGCTACAGTGGAACTTTGTTCGTTGCTGCTGCATACCAGCTGAACGCAGCTGATGCAGTCCATCCATGCTCGCAATTCTGCAGATCCAACTAACGCATCCGCTGTAAAGATAACGTTTTTCATTCTTCTTGCATTCCAGCTGATCGCAGCTGATGCAGTCCAGCCATACGCGCAGTTCCTGCAGTCCAGCTGAACGCAGCTGCTGCTGAGGAACTTTTTTCGTTGATGTTGCATTCCGGGTGAACGCAGCTGATGCAGTCCATCTATGCTCGTAGGTCTTGCAGTCCAGCTGAACGCAGCTGCCGCAGACCAGCTTCACTAAATATTGTTATCGCTCACTCACAGTACCACTCCACTCAAGCATCACGCTTCTGTTACAGAACAGTTCAGCCTTCAGTCTTGATTTTGCATACAACAGTGGTTCATGCTCCATTGTTTCCCACTGACCTCCCAGTCACAATAGCCACACTTGGGGGCGTCGTGATTGTGATTTCCGCAAACAACAATGGGAGTTAGCCAATCGCCCCAACTTCAATAATCCACACTTGGGGGAGAGTTTTATCATTGACTAAGGAAAATCGAATTTTCTTAACCCCCAACAAGTTGGAGGTTAAGAGGGGGCGATGTTTGTACCATAAGTAAAAATACCACTTAATGGGCCAAATTGATACTTGAATCATCTTTGGTCCTCATCCAAGCCCACTAACCAGTCAACCAAGGCAGCCCACCGGTTTGCGCAGACCGGTCAATGGTCAAAGTCGGTCAACTGTCAAATTCAACATCCGGTCAAGGTCAATGTTCAAAGTCAACGGCCAGTCAATGGTCAAAGTCAACCGTCGGTCAACTATCGAAGTCAGTCACACCCCTAGCTAATTTTCAGTCTTGTATCCAGCAACGCTGCTAACCATGCTGCCAGCCAACCTCCATCCAGTCTGCTATTCAACCATGCTGTCAGCCAACCTTCATCTAGTCTGCCAGCCAATTATGCTGCCAACCAGCATCCATCCAAACTGCCAGCTGCCAGTCCAGCTTGCCAGCGTGCAGAATTTAGCATGAAGCATAAGTGTGCAGTTTCATGCAGAAATCATCATGGAGGCATGCAACATTGATTCCAATAGTTTCATACATAAATCACCATGAAGGCATGCGTCATTAATTCCGGCAGTTTCAGCCATTGAATGTCCAGCAGTTTCAGCTATTGAATTCCAGCGGTTTCAACCATGCAATACTAATTACATCAGTTTCACACATGCAGAATTAATCCTAGATGTTACATACAGAATTGAATATGGAGGCATGAATGGGGCAATTAATGTAATTTATGTTTATGCTGAAATTAGATATTGAACGGTATAAATAGGGAGAGAAGAAATCAGGAAGGGGGAGTAGAGAATAGGAGAGGAAGACATACTTTGTAATACAAAAGTCAATAACACATTTCTCCCCAAGCGGATTCGTCCGTGAACGTAGGCAAACAATTTCGAACCACGTTAAACCTCTGTGTCTCTTAATTTGCTTTCCAATCCTTCCTCCAACCCTAAAAACACACCAAAACTACCAATTCATTGTGTTTCGTGCCCGAAAGTTATTTTGGGTACAAACAATGGGACATAATTTCCCCACACCAATCGGCATTTGTGAAAGGTCATCAAATTTTGGTAGTTCTCTCATAGCAAATGAATGCATTGATTCATATAACAAGGCTCAGAAGAACGGAGATATGTAAACTGGATTTCAAAAAATCTTTGGATAATGTAAGTTTGAGTTTTCTCGATTATGTTCCATGAAATAGAGAAGATGGATAAAGCTTGTGTTACTGATGTTCACTTTTCAGTTTTAATTAATGGATCGGCAAATGGAAGGTTCAAAAATTCTAAAGGGTTACGCTAAGGAGATCCTTTGTTTCCGTTTGTGGTTGAGGCTCTTAACCTAATCATCAGTAAAGCAAGTTATATATCCTGGATCAGTGGATTTTAAGTGATGCTAGGGGGACTTTGATCAGCCATCTTCAGTTTACCGACGACACCATAGTTTTTCTTCAAGATGAAGTCTAGGCACCTTTGGATTATCTTGTTGTGATTTGAGCTTGCTTCAGGATTACAAGTGAACTTCCATAAGACTTCTCTTATTCGTGTTGGGGCTCCGATGTCGAATATTCTAGGTAGTCGAACTGAAGCACTCCCTCTCCCTTACTTGGATCTTCTGTTTGGTGATAAGTATAATACCAAGAACAAGTCATACACTATAATAAAGCGGTTTGAAGCAGGAATAAGCCTACAAATCTATCTATGGTGGGCCTAGAATATCAATGGTTGTCAATGCGGCCGAAGGGCGCTGTAACTTTTTGGAACGAATTACAGAATTGGTGGTTAAGTTAGAGGAGATCACTGGATGCCTATAAATACTAGATATAAATATAGAAGTAAAAGACTAAAATCCACAAATTTTAATTACAAAATGTGATTAGGGAAAGAAATTTATGGTCTATGGAAGAAAAATGAGAAAATAAATGGATGAGAATGAACAAATTTCATGGTTTAAACAAAGGACTAAAAACTACATTGATTAATATAGGTGGTGCTGACTACTAATTTTATGAAAATTTCTAACTCAAAAATTTATTACGAAAAAAGCGTAGATGGGCAGTAGCCCTGGTTAGCCCATTTCTAATATGTCCTTTGTTTGAAGCAAGATTAGCATTTTTGAGGTTGATTTATCTTTTAAACTGAGATAAACTAATTATAATTCTGACGATTTTAATTGTGTGCTCTTTCAATCTATTTATTTTCGTTATTTTTAACACGTAAAGCAGTCTTTCATAAACATGAGAGAATTCTTAGAAACTTATTGTGGGATGATAATGATAACTCTCATCCATATCACATGGTTAAATGGGAGAATGTATGTTAGTAAGGCTAAAGATAAAGGAGGGCATGGGATTAAAAATCTTTACCTCTTGAGCAAGTCTCTCCTTATGAAAAGGCAGTGGAGATTGTGTGACGAATGAGATGCTTTATGAAAATTAAGATGTTTGAGTATTCTAATTATGATTCCGACAGTTTAATTTGTGTTCTCTTCCAATCTATTTATTCTCGTTATTTTTAACACCTAAGGTAGTCATTTATAAGCATAAGAGAATTCTTAGAAAATTTGTAGCTGTAGGAATCCCACAATTACACCCAAATGATAACTCACACACAAACTTACTAAAACTAGTGAAGAATATAAGATTCAAGCCATGTTATTATTTTCTCATAATGTTATACACAAAGATGGAGATATTTCTCAAAGAATACAAACCCTAATTCACTCTTCTAACTTTTCTCACCAAACTATTAGTTGGACTAGAGAAAACCTCATTACCCTCTACAATGACCTTTCCCTCCTTATATATGTCTTTTTCATAATCGATGACAACCAATAAAGTTATTTCTTCCCCTACAAACTCGGCTAAAACGTTGTGATATTGTCTCCTTATCGCATAATCCTGGGTCAATGATATTATCGCACTGTCATCACGCTTTCCATGTGGATTTTATCTTTATCGCTGAATTATTTGTGATGAATTCGACTAATCATTGTGATCTTATTCGTATTCTTCTCGTGATCCTTGTTTATCGTATCTCTATTATCGTCAATCTTTATCGTTATCTAGTCATCATTCCACTTTCTATTTGTCGTTCCCTTTACATTCTTAAACATGGCGAGATGATATTTTTTATCCACTGTTGATGAAATACTTATTGTAAAGAAACTAAGAAGCCAGTGTCATACAACAATAGTTTCAGTGGGGCCATCTAAAGAACCATAAAGGAAGAAAGAAGAACCAAAGAAAGTTGAATTCACATATACTTATGGAGCTTTATTTTTTCTTCGTAAATTAGATATTGCATTAAAAGACTAAGACTCGAAAAGAGTCTGGGTTACAAAAGTAGTAGGGCCATCTAATCTGGGATTAGGAAAGTTCCCAATATTAGATTTATATACTATAAATTATTTAATACTACAAATTGATGGAGATATTCCCTATTAAACAGATGAATTCAAAGGTATAATGATTACTAAAACATCCTCTACTTGATTTCCTAGTCTAGGAATAAAAAGAAAACCCAAAAAATTGGTACAAAGATGATCTATTCTATTTGCTTCATTCGTTCAGGCTTTAGCGCACCAAGAGATGTTTGTATTGTTTCCATGGATGTAGTTGAAAAGACTCGCACAATCTCCCTCAATACTGAAAGTCTGAATCTGCCTCTCTTTATCCCAAATTGCCGCCTGCAAAACTCATATAACCTCTGCCTCTTGTGGGTCAGAACCTGTTGCATGCCCTGCTCTTCCTACTTCTCAATATCCATGTTACTTATGTAGCTTATATTCCTCATATACCAGCACATTATTATGGTTCAAATCGTTAGAATTTTAGTTTGGAAAATAAAAACATTATTCCTCCTATTTAATTGGGTTTTATTCATACTTCTATTTGTCATGCTCCAATAATCCTTCTCTTTCTATTTTTCGGATTTTTCAGTCTTATAATTTTATGGTATGTTTTGTTTTTCCTGGTTCTCTTATTTTAAATGTTAAAATGATTGTAACTTCGAATCAGTACGTATAATTTTTGAAGGTTAAACCAAGATAATATGAAGATTACATTATGGATCCACAAGTATTGTTGATACAGTTGATAGGGATCAACTATGAGAATGACATAGTTTGAGTGAGTCAACAAGTGTTGTTGACACAGTGCATGGATCAACTATTTTGGTTAACACGATGGTACGGTATTTAGAAGTAAACTTGGGTTGCAAGTATTACTGGTTTTAGAATTTTTTTACGTAAGGATTTTTCAAGAAGAGTCTTTGTTAGAGTTTGATTATGTTAGGAAAGTGTTTATTACTTGAGATTCAAGTTTGTTAAACATATAAATAGGTTGTTGAGCCATGCATTTGAATCACATCAATTAAGAGAAGTATTTTTGTGTATCGTGTCTTGTTTTCATTAAGTCTATGATATCATATTTTCTACATTTGGTATCAAAGCACTGGTATCATATTTTACAGTTTTGGGTATGAGTTGTTGAGTTGAAGAAGATGACAATTTTACGTTCATTTAAGGTACCAGTATTTGAAGGTAAAAACTTTGAACATTGGAGGTTGCAGATGGATAATATATTCATATACCAAGAGGTATGGGATATTGTGAAATATGGTTATGTAGAACCAATAGAAGGAGCAGTAGTTGAAGCAGCTCAGCACACAATTTTAACTGAAAATAGAAAGAAGAATTCTAAAGATACATATATATTCTTCATCAGGGTATTCATGAAACTCTCATGGATAGATTTATCTATATTAAAGAAGTTAAAAGAGCATGGGATGGTTTGATAAGTTACTACAAAGGATATGACAAGGTGAAGAAGGTTAGATTACAAACCTTGAAGAGAAAATATGAGTTATTATTACAGATGGAAACTACTGAAACAATATTAGAATTTTTCTCAAAGACATTGAATAATGTCAATGAGATGAAAGATAATGGTGATACCATAGAAGACTCTACAATTGTGGAAAAGATCTTAAGAAGCTTGCCAGAAAAGTTGGAATCAAAGGTAAATGCTATAGAGGAATGCAACAAAATTGCAACTATGACATTTGATGAGTTGTTAGGTTCATTACAAGCTTATGAACAAAGATTGCTAGAGAAGACAGTTGCTGCAAAACAAGTTGAAGAATCACTACAAAGTCAAGTAAGCTGGAGAAGCAATCAAGGAAAACCTAATGCTAGAGGTTTCCAAAGAAGATACAATAATGGAGGGAGATCTAATACTGGAGGTTTTCAAGGAAGAAAACAAGTTGATAGATCAAAGATTCAATGTTATAACTGTGGAGACTTTCGACAATTCTCAGTTAAGTGTACAAAACCTACAAATACAACAGCTAACAATTACAAGTCAAACTTCAAAGCTAATATTACAAAAAGTCAAGAAGAAGAAGAAGAAGAATAAGAAGGCTGAAAACATGCTACTTGCATGTCATAGAGCAGAAAAACAACCTCAACTGAAGTGATACATACACACTGGTTGTAGAAATCATATGTATGGTAAAAAAAACTTATTTGATAAGCTTGATAAGTCCGTAAGATCAACTGTGAAGTTTGGTAATAGTTCTACAATTCCAGTTATTGGAAAGGGAAGAATAAGAATTGTTCTTAAGAATGGATCAAAGGCATACATCATGGATGTATTTTATGTACCGGGTTTACATCAAAATTTTCTAAGTATGGGTCAATTGTCTGAAAGAGGATACTCTATGAATATTAACAATGGTTTTTTGTTTATCAGAGATAGAAGAAGAAGGTTGATAGCAAAAGTACAGATGACCAAAAACAGATTATTTCCTTTGAATACTCAGCATCAAAAGGAAAGTTGCTACAGTAGTAGTGTGTATAATGATACTTGGTTATAGGATACAAGAATGTGACATGTGAACTTTAACAGTTTACAAGTTTTAGCAAAGAAGGAGGTGGTATTTGGCTTACCTTTTATTGAGCTTCCAGAATCAAGATGTGAGAATTGCATCTTTGGGAAGTAGCACAGAGATCCATTCCCAGTAAATAAAGCAAGAAGAGCAGAACAACAGCTTGAGATTGTTCATAGTGATCTGTCTAGTCCTATTGAAGTAACTTCACATGGAGGTAATAATTATTTCATAACTTTCATTGATGATTATAGTGGGAAAGCATGGGTATATTTACTTAAACAAAAGAGTGATTCTTTTCAAGCAAGGATATGATGAGAAACAAATTGGTAAGTGTATCAATATATTAAGAACTGATAGAGTAACATAATATATTGTTGTTGATAGTTTCACGGAAGAACATGGTATTCTACATCAGTTAACAACTAGATATAGACCACAACAGAATGGTGTTGCTAAGAGAAATAATAGAACAATAATGGATATGGCAAGAACTATAAGAAGAACAAAAGATTTACCAAAAAGTTTATGGGGTTATGCAGTAGAGATAGCAATGTACTTAATTAACATATATCCTACAAACAGTTTGAATAATATAACACCAGAAGAAGCTTGGAGAGTTGTAAGACCTAGTGTAAGATATCTGGGAATTTTTGGGTGTATTGTATATGCATACGTATCTAAATAACTTAGGAAGAAGTTGGATGATAAGAGTGAGACGTGTATTCTTGTTGGTTACAACTCAGTAACCAAAGGGTACAAGTTTTTCAATCCAAAAACTGGTAAGATAATCACAAGTAGAGATGCGATATTTGATGAAGATTCACAATGGAATTGGAATTCTAGGTAAACAAATAATGTTGATCCATTTACTGCTGTCAGAACAGTTCCAATAATAGACGAAGAAGAAGTGCAAACTCAAGACAATGTTGAAGAACATCATGAAGAAGCGAGAACAGAAGTGATACCACAACAAGAAAATACAAGACCAAAAAGAAAATATATCATACATGCTAGGTTGAATGATTATTTTTTATCAAAAGATAATGAAGATACTGATGATGATGTGATGAAATTTGAATTATTTGGAGATTATGATCCCGTAGATTATGAAGAAGCTTCTAAAGAACAAGGTTGGATTCAAGTTATGAATGAAGAATTATAGTACATATTGAGAAGAATAATACATGGGAGCTTACCTAAGTTCCACCAGGAAAGAAACCCATTGGTGTTAACTGGGTTTATAAAAAAAAATACAAGTCAAATGGTGAAGTATATATATTAAAATAAAGGTTAGTTGCTAAGGGATTTAGACAAAAGAAAGGAGTAGATTACTTAGAAGTATTTGCACCAGTTGCAATACTTGATACAGTAAGAATGATAATTGCTTTAGCTGCACAAAAGCATTGGAATATTTTTCAGATGGATGTGAAGTCAGCATTCTTGAATGGTATGTTAGAAGAAGAGGTTTATGTTGAGCAAACAGCAGGTTACATTATCGAGGGGAAGGAGAATGAAGTATACAATCTAAATAAATCTTTGTATGGTTTGAAACAAGCACCACGTGCTTGGTATAAAAGAATAGATTCTTATTTCATTAAGAAAGGGTTTACAAGATGTCCACGTGAGAATACTTTATATTTGAAAGTTGATACTCTGGCAATCATATTATAGTATGTTTGTATTTGGATGATCTTATTTTTAATGGAAATAGTTCTGAGATGATCAAGGAATTCAGGGAGGATATAGTGAAGGAGTTTGAGATGATAGATCTTGGTTTAATGTCATATTTTCTTGGTATTGAAGAACAACAAACTGAAAGAGGAATTTTTGTCAATCAACAGAGGTATGCAGAAGGAATATTAAAACGTGTCAAGATGGATAATTGTAATCCAATTTTAACACCAGTAGAAAAGAGACTGAAGTTGACAAAGGATGGAACAGGAGAGCTAGTGAATTCAACAAACTTTAAATGTCTTGTTGGATATCTCAGATATTTGACTCCAACAAGACCTGACATTATGTATGCAGTTGGATTGGTTAGTATATTTATGAAATCACCTAGACAATCACATTTCCAAGCTGCAAAACGTATTCTGAGATATGTTAAAGGAACATCTAGTCTAGGATTCTTTTATACTGTTTCATAAGATCCAAAATTGGTTGGATTTACTGATAGTGATTGGTATGGAGATACAGAAGGAAAAAAGAGTACATCAGTTTATTAATTTCAGTTGGGAACTGGTTTTTTCTCTTGGTCATCTAAGAAGCAACAAGTTGTTGCATTATCCACAATAGAAGATGAATATATAGCTGCTAGAAACTATGCTACACAATCTTTGTGGCAAAGAATGATGCTGAAGTCATTTTTTCAAGAACAGAAGACACCTACAACAATATTTTCTGATAATAACTCTACAGTTTCACTAACTAAGAATCATATGCTTCATGGAAGGAGTAAGCACATTGATATTAAGTTTCATTACATCAGAGAGCTTGTCAGTAACAAAGATATAGTTGTGGAGTTTTGTGAAAGTGAAGAGCAAGTGGTTGATATTTTCACCAAGTCTTTGAAGTCTAACACTTTCATTTACTTGCGTGGAAGGCTAGGAATGATTGGCAAAGAGTATCTTGGTTTAAGGGAGAATGTTAAAGGTTAAACCAAGATAATATGAAGATTACACTAAGGTCAACAAGTATTGTAGATACAGTTGATAGGGATCAACTATGAGAGTTGACAGAGTTTGAGTGAGTCAACAAGTGTTGTTGACACAATGCATGGATCAACTAGTTTGGTTGACACGATGTTACGGTATTTAGAAGTAAACTTGGGTTGAAATTATTACTGGTTTTAGAGTTTGTTTATGTAAGGATTTTTCTAGAAGAGTCTTTGTTAGAGTTTGATTATGTTAGGGAAGTGTTTATTGCTTGAGAGTCAAGTTTGTTAAACATATAAATAGGCTATTTAGCCATGAGTTTAAATCACATCAATTAAGAGAAATATTTTCGAGTATCTTGTCTTGTTTCTCATTATGTCTTTGATATCATATTTTCTATAATAATTACTACGTTTGAAATGCCGCATAAAACCATAATTTTGCAGCATTGGTCCAGGAATGTGTTTCGGTTGTGCTTATAAATGGCTAAAATATTTAACACAAGTGTACTTTGATATTGCCATTCATTCTAATGGAGCCAGAACGCAGTAAAAATGCCATTTCAATCACTAAAGCTTGGAGCAATCTAAAGGCACCAAATTCTTACATGGCGTTCTGAAATTTGTGTTTGAAGCATAAAGGTAGTACAACCCTACGAAGATTTAGAGGTTCGTAAAGCTAAAACCCTAAAAGGAAAAGATAAATGACCTTGAGACTAATTAGCGATCTTATTTTACTACTCTTATTAGACGACCTAAATTTCCACTAATTAGGGTCTAAAAAAACCAACAAAGGAAAGGAAAGGAAAAAAGTGCCCATCTTATCTATTTCACTTGGTTACCTAAGTGAATCAAGATGATTCTAAAAGAAATGTTGCTCTACGATTTATCATATTTTCTTAACTTCTTTTGTTTTGTTAAAGTTAATAAGCCTTTGTTCCCTTATTAAGCATTGGAATTAGGTAGAACATGCATTTGCTAGATTAATATTTAGGTGGAACATGCATGCACAATGAATTCCTCTTCCTATGAAAACAGTAGCATGCAACGAACTCACGGAGTTTATAAATTAAAGGGAGGCGAAACTGAAAATGATACTACTAGGTGGGAAAGCAAATGTTTCTCTTATAAATGATCTCATGTTTTCTAGATCATAGCTTAATTTGTACACACCGGACCTTGTTCAATCTCAATTCATCACAAATTAATTTCAGTGGAGCTGTATTATAAGTTTTCCATTTGAGTGAAACACAAGATCAGGTTTCCCCTAAGCTACAAATTGATTACTACTAGTTCAATCATTATTTCAGGTATTTCCTCTTTATTTAATTCATTTTCTTACGCTTAATGTTCCCCGTGGTGTATTATGAAGTCTATTTTAGTTTCTCATATTTAATCTTTCTCTCCCATTATTACCAAGTCCAAATGGTCAACCATCGTTTTAACCTATTAATTTGTATTAATTGCAGATCCCAAGAGCACGCTGCTTTTCTTTGGGCTGTTGGTGAAAACTAAAACCCGGCGAGGAATACCCTCAAGTATGATTTTTGTGTTGCACTTGCATCTCTTTCGAAAATAACCTACAAGTAAACATGCTCATGATCTTGTAGGACTTGGAGTAATATCAATGCAAACATGTCTACAAAAGGCAACATCAACTCATTCTTATATTGCTCAAATTTTGAAACATCGAAAAGATGAACCATCAGTAAAGCCATGCTTAAAGAATATTCACAAAAATGTTCAAAATAAATGTGAATAGCATAGCATGACATATCACGTTTACTTTTCTGGCACAGTACGTCATGTCATAATTTCCGGCACAACACATCACAACACGACACATAGCATGCTAAGTACGTAATTTTGTGGGCTGTGTTGTGCTTGGGTGGCACGTTTTACGCCTATAAGTGTTGTATCGTGCATGTTTTAAGCTTGTGACCTCAGCATTAATGTTGTATTTTTTTATTATTACTTTTATGTCCAATCTCCTAAAACATGGGGATCACGAGCTGACACATGAATATTATTCCAGGATGTCCACAGGCTCACTGTAGAGGCCGGAGAGACTATCAATGGTCGTGGTAGAACAAGGTGGGAAAACTCGTGTTATAACCGATATCACAGACATAAACTGGTAATTCCCGACTTACATTAAGCTTAATTATACTAGTATTTTATCGTGTTACATATAGGCATCAAACGGTCATGCCTGCTTAATACACTTTTTTTTATAAACTATGTATTTGTTTATTTATTTATTTTTGTGTGGGTGGTTGAGCAGTGTGTCTTGCGTGCTTAGCAATATTCATCCAAGGTTGTAATGTAATTTCGTATGTGTTTTGTAACAGCGTGGTTTTTGTTTGTTTAGTCTTTTCTAGGCATGGCATTTTGTGTTAAATGAACTTCCTTCGCATGCAATTTTTCGCTTCAAGTCAGCTTATTAGCAAATTATTCACTTTATTGAAGAAGCATAAGTCTCGCTTACATATGTGTTATTTCCAACTTTCACACTCGTCTTTGACTCTTTGTTCACGGAGTCTGCAATTTTTGTTTGTACAACATACCATCACAATAGAGGCTGTGATTTAAACTTGTTCTTTTGACTTTGACTTTTCGGTCTTCCACAGGGATGCTCGGGTATACAACCAGCTGCGATCAATTTCTGGGAACAAGTGATGGTCACTTCAAAAACATCATGGTTAAAAATAGTCCGATGTTTCACGTAACTCTTATTGGTCTAAACAACTTTGAAGTGGACAATATTAAGGTAAATTCTCCCGAAGACAGTCCGAACACCGATGGTATTCACACACAAGATGTGCTACATGTTAACATTACTAACAGCCATTTTATATCTGGTAAGTTAATCATCACGATTTGTTTTGTCAAAATGATTTATTTTCTTCAAACTATTAAAAACTTGTGATATCGTCAGGTGATGATTGCGCGTCTGTTGGAAACGGGAGCTCACATGTTTATATTCGAAATTGCCATTGTGGCCCTAGCCATGGAATAAGGTAGCAATCAATCAAATTGTGTTTCAATTGTTTCACTGGTCTTATACAACAAAGTTCAACGCACACAAACATACTCGTAATGTATCTCTTGTTGTACATTTTGGAAGCCTGTCGTGTACATGTATAAGGATGGGAAAGGAGAATGTCATTCCGTCACATTCAAGCATAGCAACTTTACAAATGTGCAGAATCCCATTTTAATTGATCAGCATTACTCTGAAAAGTCACCAAACGAGGTATTTTAATTTCTAAGGAGACACATTTGTCATACGACTATACGTATTTATGCACGATTTTTTTTCTTTTTCTTGCCTATGAAGGTAAGTGTTGGAAAACAATTACTAAAAAATGATTTTTAAGGTTTTAATAAAATTATAACTTATTGTTTTCTTTTGTGAATGAAAAACTTATTAGTCCCACATTGTGGAGTTTCCACTTTTTAGTTGTTTTAAGAGACTATATAAGCTTTTTAGTCTCACATCGGGGAGTTCCTCTTCTTAAGTTGTTTTGTTCCATTATATAAACAAATTCACTATTTTTGTAAAATCTATGGGAAAGGGGTTGCTCTATATTTTAGAGGGACACCCAAGGGAAGATATTTTATATGTTTTCTCAAGCGTTCGCGATTTTCCTTTATGGTGTTTCGGAGTTGCCAAGCTCAAGATTGAGCATCTACTACATATGCTAGTAGTAGGTGTATTAGGGTATTTTATCCTGGAGATATCCGTCTTGTGAGGGCTATAGCATCACTCTTGAGTGTAGACGGGCGCTAATGTCTTAAGGGCAACGTGTTGAACACGTGACTCACTATGTTTGAAACTCACTATGTTTTTTCAAAGTTTTGCCTTGTTGCTGTTGTGGAGATATGAGAAGCTCGCTCGTTTCGTCAAATCCATCACTTCCATTAAAAGGAGCTAAGTATCAATAACTTTTGCTTATTTTATTTTCTTTGTTTTGATTATTGCACCCAACAATCTTAAGACATTATAATTTGTAATAATCATGGATGTTAATTATGGAGTGAAAAAAAAAAAACGAATTTTTGGTCAGCTGTAGAGTTTCGAATTTATCTCTCAACCTATAAGGAATTTCGATGAACCCTTTTGAAACAACGTAGTGGACATCCTGATAGTTACCCACGTAAAATTTCAGAATTTTTGAAGTTGTAAAAGTATTTGTTTGATATTTTACAAAACAGAGAAACGTTCCTGAAAAATTCTGACGGGCAGAAATTTGTTGTTAACTAAAGTAGTTTTTATGGGGTAACCATGAGTTATTTTTGATATGGTGGTTCAAACGAAGTTTGTAAATCTAGATATTATCTTCAAAACTCATATTTTATCTTCCGTTTCGGAACTAAGGTTTGTGAGATGTGGTGTATTAGGTGATTGGGAAATTACCGTGACCGTGGTCAAAGTATAAACGAAGATTGTGAATGAAATTGAAAAGGAACATGGCTACCAGGCGCATGTGGATGAACACAAGTCTTCCAAATCTGACAAAGGCGAGAACATCAAACACAACTCTAAGCGTAGTCTTCATAAGAAGGTATGTTTCGTAAAACAGAATCTGGCATTACTTTAATTAAGGGTGATTGTTATGTTTGTAAAATTCCTGTCCATACGGCAGTAAAGTGTAGACAACATAAAACCTTAATAAGTAGAAAGTTAATGTTAATTTAGTTGAAACAAATTAGAACAAGTTCATTGACATGATGTCGGAAGTTATTTTAATAACCAGTGTGAGAGACTGGTGGGTGGACTCTGGAGCCACTAAGTATGTTTGTTGAAACAGAGACCTGTTCACCTCTTATCTGAGGATAAAGGATGTCGAGAAACTCAATATGAGTAACTCATCTGCGACAGAGGTTGCATAAAATGGAAAGGTCGAGCATTAGCTCATATCTGTAATATTCTCACACTGTATGAAGTTTTCATGTTCCGAGCATATGCAAGAATATTGTATCTTGTTCTCTTGAAGATGGTAAAAGATTGAAGATCTTATAATTAAATGTGAAAAACTTGTTATAACTAAAGGCTGTGATTTTTAGGCAACAGTTATAGGACTTAGGGTCTATATAAGCTTAAAGGAAAATCTGTTGAAGTAAACATAGTTGATTCTTGTGCTTTCTTTTGTGTGTCTTTGAATGTTTTGCATGGTAGACTTGGAACCGTAAAATTATAAGTCAATGCATAAACTGGCTAGCATAGACTACGTACCCAAATTTAGTTTGGACTCTGATCACAAAAGTGAATTCTATGTAAAATCAAAATATGCTATAAAACCTTTTAGCAAAAATGTTCAGAGTAATTCTAAGCCCTTAAAATTAATTCAGTTAGGCCTAGTTGAAATGAGTTCAACCCAAACTAAGGTGGTAAAAGGTAGTTTGTAACTTTCATAGATGATTGTACGAGGTACTCACTTATATACTTGATTAGGGGTAAGGATGATTCCTTAGAAGCCTTAAGAGTATAAACTTGAAATTGAAAACGAAGTATATGTTACCACTAAATTGGTTAGGTCTAAACATGATGGAAAGTATGAAATTCATATAGGAGAACTTTACTTGTTAAATGGCATTATTCATGAGATCGCATCTCCTTATTCACCATAGTCTAATGGTATAGTTGAACGTAAAAGTATAATTATTAAGGAGATGATTTATGCCATGTTGTTTAAAGGATAACCCCAAACTTGTGGGAGGAGGTCGTTCTCTAATATCCTTAATAGAGTAACCTTTAAAGGATCAGATAAAAATTCATATGATTATGGAAAGATAGACAACCTTTTATGCATACGTCAAAGTGTGGGGGTGTTTAGATAAGGTTTCTTGAGTACCCTACTGCATATAGATTTTTGGTTGTGTGTTCTGATTTTTCAGACGTTGGTGTGATTTTTCTGACATTGGTGTGAAGATTATTATGGAATCTAGGGATGCCGAGTTCTTTGAACATGTTTTTTTTTTGAAACCTGTCTCTTCTTAGGGATGTGTTGTTGATCCCCTAGATATCTTTCAACTAGTCAGAATACACCTTCGAAAGAAGATGAACTAACGTTGATCCTAGGAGAAGTAAAAGGATTATAACTGAGACTTATTATGGACTTGACTTCATAATTTTCCTAGCTTAGTCTGAGTTCCAGACTCGTAAAGAAACCATAACATTTATTGAAATCCCATTCTGGTAAGAAGCTTCATGTAGTGAAATGGACTCAGTCCGTCAAACCAGACTTGGGAGCTTGCTAGTTTACCTCTAGGGAGTAAGACCATATGATTAAATGAGTCTTTAAGAGGAAACATAAGGTAGATGGAACTGTGGAAAAATATGAGGATATGTAGATAGCTAAAGGCTATAAACTAAAAGAAGGTGAAAAAATTTTCTTCTTATTCTGCTGTGACGAGAATTAGTTCCTTTGAGATGCTAATTTATTTTGCTGCCATAAACAACTTGGAGCTACATCAGGTGGATGTGAAGATAGCTTTCTAAAACTGTGAATTAGATAAAGAAATTTACATAAAACAACCTGAGGACTTTGTAGTGAAAGGTTACGAAAACAAAGTTTGTAAGTTGAACAAATATTTGTATGGTTCCAAATAAGCACGTAAATAGTGACATGGAAAATTTGATCATGTAATAATGTGTAGTGGATTTAAGTTAATGAATCTGACAAGTATATTTACAAGTAACTTGTTAAGGATGCCTGTGTGATTGTATGCTTGTATGTTGATGATATGCTTATACTTGATACAAACATAGATGTGATTAATTCCACTAAAACATGCACTGAATGAGAACGTTGACTTTAAAGACTTAGGCCCTTTTGATGTAATCTTAGGGATGAGGATTAGAAGATAATTAATCTTTTATAGTCTTAGTCATTCTCATTATGTTGAATTGTGCTTAAGATATAAAATCAGTGTAATTGTAAGCCTGCTTGTACTCCGTACGATTATTCTTGTATACTCAAGAATAATAAGGGTAGTGGAGTATCTTAACTTGAATACTCAAGAGTTATAGGATGTCTGATGAATTTTAGGAACTGTAAGAGTCCAAACATTTCCTATATTATGAGTAAGTTAAGTAGATATAATTGTAGTCCAGAGAAAGAGCATTCAGATGCACTAAGTAGAGTATTATGGTACCTAAAATACTCTATTACCTTTTATTTGATTTATGAAAGGTGTCTTGCAGTCCTAGAGGGAATTTATGATGCAAACTGGACAGTTGACTCAGAGGAGTCTAAGTTTACGAGTGGATAGTTTCACTCTAGCATGAAGGTTTGTTTTTTGGAAGATTTCCAAACAGACATATACTGCTCAATTCATTATGGAATCTGAGAGTATTGCGTTAGATAAAGCACGAGAGGGGGCCGAGTGCCTAAGATGCTTTTTAGAAGACATTCCTCTCAGGCATAGGCCTGTGCCAGCTATATCTATACACTGTGTTAGTCTAGCTGTAATAGCTAAAGCTAAAAACTAACTAATCTCAATTGGCGTTATTTCCATTGATTGGATAGAGTCCAAGGAGAATATCGCATAACCTTTGACGAAAGGTTTGTTCAAGGAGATAGTTAGAATTGCATCGAAGGGGATGGGGCTTAAGCTCAATAATTAAACTTGCCATGAAGGATACTCAACCTTGCTGACTGGAGATCCCAAGATCAAGGTTTCGAATGAGACAACTAATTTATGGTGGGTAAAGGTAAACACTATCAGAGAATTTCATTCTCTGTCCCTTCCCTATGGTGTAGACGTGATAGTGTGACTGCATGTGAAGGATGACTTTTAAGAAGTCTTAATGAGTTCTATAGTTTCAATTTAAGATTGAAGCGGGGTGTAGCAATAACACTCTTTATGGAAACTCACCTATCTGAATGAGGAAGTGGGGCCGCTTCCTATGATAATATGAGCTTTTATTCTCTTGAGCATTCTGAGAAACAGGATATGTCCAGGGCCAAATTGGACAAAACTACAGAGCTTGGCAGCACCCTGGGAGATATCATTCGTGGTTGTTATCGCGAATTACATCAAATGTTAGCAGTTCAAGACATAGTACACTGTATCTAGCAAGTAATTCCGGTAATAGCTCACTAAGCAAAGGTTCAAGACCTCATGGACACCTCTGGTATTTCCTGCGCTTTTTATGTGATTTTCGTTTTGATGCTTTTGGTATTACTGGAACTTAGGACCTAAGGGTCACTAAGGGTTCACTAGTTCATGCTTTTTCACTTTGGTGAAAGAAACTTTAGTCTCACTTGTGGGGAACTAAAGATGAAAGCTCTCTATACTATATGATTTTTCCAATCCATAGTATGACCCTGAGGTCAACACACTATTGTGTGAGGGAGATGACGTTGGAATGGCTAGTATGACTTCAACATGCACGATTTGTCTATCTGTTCAGTCAGTTCGGGAGATTGGGTTGTTGATTTACCAAGATCTATCTGTGTTTTCGTGTTTTATTGAGTTTTCATTCATGTGGAGGATTGTTGGAAAACAATTATTAAAAAATGATTTTTAAGGTTTTAATAAAATTATAATTTATTGTTTTCTTTTGTGAATGAAAAACTTATTAGTCCCACATTGTGGAGTTTCCACTTTTTAGTTGTTTTAAGAGACTATATAAGCTTTTTAGTCCCACATCGGGGAGTTCCTCTTCTTAAGTTGTTTTGTTCCATTATATAAACAAATTCACTATTTTTGTAAAATCTATGGGAAAGGGGTTGCTCTATATTTTAGAGGGACACCCAAGGGAAGATATTTTATATGTTTTCTCAAGCGTTCGCGATTTTCCTTTATGGTTTTTCGGAGTTGCCAAGCTCAAGATTGAGCATCTACTACATATGCTAGTAGTAGGTGTATTAGGGTGTTTTATCCTGGAGATATCCGTCTTGTGAAGGCTATAGCATCACTCTTGAGTGTAGACGGGCGCTAATGTCTTAAGGGCAACGTGTTGAACACGTGACTCACTCTGTTTTTTCAAAGTTTTGCCTTGTTGCTGTTGTGGAGATATGAGAAGCTCGCTCGTTTCGTCAAATCCATCACTTCCATTAAAAGGAGCTAAGTATCAATAATTTTTGCTTATTTTATTTTTCTTTGTTTTGATTATTGCACCCAACAGTAAGTGCAGTGGCGATTAGAGATATCACATATGAGGACTTGAAAGAAACAGTAGACGTTAAAATACCGTCAGCAATCACACTGAAATGCAGTATATTAGTTGGTTGCACAGGTCTGCGATTCAAAGATATCAGCTTCACATCAACAACGCTCGCTACTACGATAACATCCTCTTGCATAAACGCCAAAGGAACGATTATAGGACCCATACATCCTCCTCTTAATTGTCTGCGTTCAGGTTGAGATATATGGTGAAAATTGTTTATTAGATACTCTTCTAGCTACTTTGTAATAAGGTATTGATACGAATAATAGATAAATTGATCATTTGATTTTCAATCAGCCATCTTAATCCTTTGAATTGAGAATTAACCACTTTAAATGTTTGTATTGATTCAAATAAACTTAGTTCTATAACAGAAGCTTATATAGCTCAGAGTTTTGGTTAAAGAAACAAAACCTTAAAAAAAAGATCTAATAAAAGAAATACTGAATTCTAAGTATAATGAGTGAAGTTTGCAGAGGAAAAATTAAATTTAGTCATTTTTTACAAATCTTTGATTCCAAGGTTCCACTTTTTCTTTCTTTGAAGGCGAGAATAAATAGAAGTGTAACTAATGTAGTTGATAATAGACCGGTTACATTTCTTTTTATCAGAGATTATACGATTAAGCGGAAGCGGGTATCGGTTCGTACCTTGAACTTGAGCTCCGATTCGTGTTAAGTGCATATTTTGCATATATTTTGTGTCGAATCCATGCTAGTAATTGATTAGTTTCTTGCAAATTATTATATATTACGTTTGTTTTCTTTTATTTGTGTTTTGCTAGGTGAATCATCCAAAAAGAAGTGAATTGGCACTTATTTGTGCAATAAAAGAAGTTAGACGAAAGCGGAGAAGGGGCAAAGACCAAGTAAAACTCCCTCAAATCTATAAGTACTTGCTATCATTTCGAAGAGGACGAAAAGACGAAGCCAACGGCGAAAGAATGGAGTCGTACCGACGTCACATGAAGATTTTATGGGCATTTGAAGCAAGCAAAGTTGCGCGCACAGAATTTATAAGGGGTAGCCAATCTGTTAAGGGGCTGCCAAGATTCAAAAGATACTAAAGGCACCCGGATAATCTACTATGGGCTGCCACCTTCTTCATCTTTCAGTTCACGTAAGCAGCGACCAGCACGATGAGAATGGAGGTGATCAGGGAGATGATGATGATAACAATTTATGGAAACGATTAATGGGTATGTGCTGTGATGATGAACGGTGAAGGCACGGGATAGTCGACCAATACATGAAGGTCGTGTTGCTGCTTGTTTCTGTTAGGAGCTCGAGGCTGTAATGATCATGAGAAGCTGTTGGTAATGCATGGTAGATGGTGATTTCGATGGAGGAAGTTATTGAATCGATTCTAGGCTACTGCCATCGATGGGAGAAACTTTGCCCTGCTGCTCGGGTTTGGTGATGAACCAGTGATGGAGAATATTTATAATTGATCAGTAATGAAGTTAGGAAAATCACTGAGGGTTGAGAAGAAGGATGGCAGTGTCAATGGAGTTTTGCCGATGATTGAAGCTCGGATTTTGACTGTCAATGAAGAGGGCAGAGCTGTGACGACGGAATAATGGAGTTTGCAACGACGGAAGGAGAAGCTCAAGTTGGGTTTACTGTGATGGTAATCCAAGAGCTCGAGTGCATGGTGAAAGTTTGTAGTGTTGTGGCTAGTGATGGCAGGGAAGAATGAAAAGAAGATGGAACTCGAGTTGAAGCTCGATAGGTTGAAGGTTTGGCAATTGGCAGAGAATGCAATGACGATAGAGCTACAGTGCTGCTGCCATTAATGGCGATGAGTGTCACTATTATCGGAGAAGAAGGTGGCAATGATCGTTAGAGTTGGTAGTAACGATCACGACAGAATGGATCTGTTCATGATGTTGATGAAACAACAGGGAAGGAGCTGTTATATGGACTGAAGTTTGGAGTTGGATTCTTCCGTGGTTGTCGTGAATATGAAAGAGATGGAGCAAGCTGGTCATTGATATGGAGGTGGTAGTTGACTGTGGTTTAGTGCAGTGAATGACTCGAGATGGTGAGAAAACCAGAAAAAAAAGGGTTGGCAATGATGGTGTTCGAGTCTGTGTGATGCTCGAGTTTGAGTGAAACTCAGGAGAAAGGAGTAGAGTGCCGGCAGTTGTGAATGGGTGATTCTCGGAAGATTAATAAAGATGATGAAAGTTCAGAGAGAACACGGGTTCGAGCATCTGGGAGAGTAAACCACAGTAATGAATTTGAATCGGCCGTAAAACACAAGAGAAGTTTACGGCTGGAAACCAAGCCGTGATGGAAAAGAAAAAAATGTACGAAAGTTCCAGGAGAACAATCGTATGGGAATTTCTAGCCGTAAGTTAAAAGAAAAAAAAAATCAAAAGTTCCAGGAGAAATTACGGATGGGATATTCCATCCGTAATGAAGAGAAAGAAATAGGCTGTCAGTTTTGGAAAACTGACAAGCCAAATGGAAGTTGAAAATTTTGATTTGGGCTGGGCTTCACTGTTCATGACAAGCCCCTGAAGCTGTTTTTATGGAACCATCTTTTGGGCACTACCCAAAAAAAGTGGGGGACTACCCATTACTTCAAATATCCACAAAAAATTATAAGGGGTGTCTCATAAAGTGGAAATGACTAACTTACCCTTAACCTATATATATATATATATTACCACCTCATCTCCTCACCACCTATATTTATAACCACCTCCTCCCATCACCCCCGCCGCTCACCACCACCGACCACCACCACCACCGACCACCTTGAACCACCACCACAGCCGCCTCTATATATACATCTTAATTTAAATCATTAACAAAACAAAATCAAAATCAAAATTATAACAAACCCATTATTTGTCATTCGTTTTTGGTTGCAAAAATGAGAAGTAATCATTAAAATGAGTTGAAAATGTAAGTTGCAGAGAGAAGTTCGGTTAGGAATTATGCGAAAAACTTTGTCGAACTAGCCGAACTCAACATTTAATGGAGGTTTTTCTTTCTGAGAAAAGTTCGGTTACGTCACAATTTTTTTCCATAACCGAACTTTAGTTCGGTTGCGTCGCAAGTTTTTCTTCCCTAACCGAACTACCTTTGAGCAACAAAATATGAGGGAAAATGTCATTGTAAGTTGAGTAACGTCGTACCATATGATAGAGAGGCAACTAAGAAAACTGGACCATGTGAAAAATTCTCAACTTGCCAAGGTCTACAAGGTTTGATCAAACAATTTTCCATGTGTGAGAAGAGAAGAGAACAGTTCGGTTACATAGAAAAATTTTTTCCTAACCGAACTAACGTTGATTACGTCGCAACTTTTTTTTTTCTTCAAGCCGAACGTTTAGTTCGGTTACGTCGTAAATTGTTCTTCCGAACCGAACTGTTCTCTGAAAAAGACTTTGTCATTTAACATAGTTTCAAACGGGCAGTGAACTGAATGACGAACCAGTATGAAGTCTTATATGAAGTCTATTTGACAAATGTTCATATCGTTTGTTTTTCAATCCTGCAAGAAATGTACCTATATGAACTCTTAAGAACGCTCAAGTTATCTGAGTTATAGTGCTCCACATTTCTCTTGTTCTCTATGCGTTCTATATGAGCATAAAAGGGAAACTTAAGGGCATAATCCACCTGAAACATTACAAACATTAGTTATCGGCAAGAATTTCACTTTCAAGGTAAATTTTTTGTTGGAAGATTTTTTTTGGTCGGTTACGTCACAAAATTTTTTTCCTAACCGAACACACGTTCGGTTACGTCGCAAATTTTTTTTCCTAACCGAACTTTAGTTCGGTTACGTCGCAATTTTTTTTTCCTAACCGAACTTTTCTCTGAAAACCTATATATTGAGTTCGGTTACGTCGCAACTTTTTTCTTTTTTTTTCCCAGCCGAACTTTTAGTTCGGTTACGTCGTCAAAAAAATTCCTAACGGAACTGTTTCTCGAAACTAAAAATTCCATTAAATCGAGTTCGGCTACTGTGTTTTTAGAAACATTAACCGAACTACACTTGCAGATGAGTTCGGTAACCTGTTCTTCAAATGTTGTAGCCGAACTTTGTAAACCAAACGAAAATCAATTTGTAAATTGTTCATTTTTAGGAATGTTTTGGCCAATTCAAGCACCATTAACTAAATTTGAAGTATCCATGAGTACCCAAAACATCATACTCTTGTTCTTCCTATTTCCTTCTTCTTCTTATCTCTCAAAAAAAAAATGTTAAAAACAAAACAATCCAACTTATAAAACACTAATCACTAATCCCTAATCCCTAATCAGTTTTTAACTAATCACTAATCAGTTTTTAACTAATCATTAATCACTAACTAAGTTTATCATCAAGGGTAAAATGGGTATTAGAAACAAAAATTATAAGGGGTGACCAAATATTACTTCTAATATCCTCCACAAAAACTGATGGGTAGTCCCCCAACTTTTTTGGGTAGTCCCCAAAAGATGGTTCTTTTTATGTGTGTTATGGAATAGGGAAAATTAGGGGGAGACCCAAATAAAATAATATTCTCATTATCAAGCCCACAATTAATTTTTGGTACGGTCACACCCATAATTATATGAAATTATTAATGAATCAATATATATCTCGTTATGCATACTTCAGGCATAACTCGTTATGCAGCCTAATTTTTCAGGGGTATAATTGGAAGTGCAACTTGGACATAATATATCTAAAAATCCGCGCCTTAGAATTTTACAAATTCTATATTGTTGGAAATCTTTTTAAAAGAGCTACGCAACGAGTACAAACAAGAATATCAAATTTTTGTTTTTCACGAAAAAATCGGAGGTGATCCTCATTTTAGGGAAAATTTTCGAAAACTTGATACATAACCATTATGCAGTCACCAAAAACGATGCATAACACATTCTGCAGACGCATAACGAATTATGCAACCATTTTCTCGACTGCATAAAAAATTATGCATTTGGATAACAAAGTTATGCATCTATAACAAGTTATCCAACCATTGTTTTGGTCGATTTTAGTGCGTACATAAAAATATTTAATGCATAATGTAGTATGCATCCATATTTACGGATGCATATCATGTTATGCATCTATTTTCTCGAAGCATAAAAGATTGTACAACAATTTTCTCGATGCATAACGCATTATACAGTCATATTTTCGGATGCACAACTTGTTATGCAGATATTATTATAGGTGCATAACGTGTTATGCAGCCTTTTTTTTTTTTGTTGGTTTCAATACTAACAAAAAGTAGCTGCATAACGTGTTATGCAACCATTCTCTATACTGCATAACAAGTTATGCAAAAAAAAAAGACTGCATAACTTGTCATGCACCTACAACAATAGCTGTATAACGTGTTATGCAAACATTTTCCGGACATCATAACAAGTTATGCAACAAATTTTGTAGATCTCACACCTAATATTAAACGATTAAACGATTGTTTATGAGGAAAAAACAAAGTTATAGAGCAGATATTCCATTTATGTGACAAACTGATTCCTGTAGATCTCACACACTGTAAAATGTATTACGAAATCAGCCTATATTCTTGAAACATGGAAGCCATCAGCGCAGGATTTTGTAAACAAATGTACTCATGGGCATGGGGACTGAAAACAAGGTAAGAAGAATAAGACAGCTTTACAATTTCAAGAAAAAAAAATCACAGATGATTAATAAAAATATGAATAATGTGCTTAAACAGTGTGAGTGAAGCAGAGTTTTAATACTTGCAAAGGATAGTAGGACAACGCTACCTAATTCATTAACTGCAGGACCATTCATGGTTTTGTACAAAGGATGCCATTATGGTTTCTTCAGACATGGGAGATTAATTATGAAAAGTTCTCCCTTATCTGTAAATTCTTTAACCAGACTTTTCTGACAATACATTCTGCACAATGAAAAGTGTTGATATCTTAGACCCTAACTTATCAACACTTCCGGTCATCTACAATAAGCATATGCTTCTTCGTCCCTAACTTCGAAAACACTTACATACCAACTTACTATCCCGATATAAGAGATTCATAACCAAACTTAAAGCCAATATCACCAAAATACTGGGATCATAAATCTAAATCTAGTTTCATTTGTCTTATTCTTAAACGTTCAACTCATACGATATAAACCATCTTCAATCTGATCTGAACATGACAATCTATACATTAAGAATCAAATCAACTCAAATCTTCGCAATTAACCATTAAAACACAAAATTAACTCGTTTGTCACATCAATTACTCCCAAACACCCAAATTGTATGTGTTGCTGTAAGAAGCCCTAAGTGTTGTTACCGTCTTCTGATTTTTTCCATTGATAATGCAGTGTTGCTGCACAATAATCAACTTTGTCTGCAATTTTTTTTTTTATTCTATCTGGGTTGATAGAAGACCCTAATCCCTGCCATAGATTTCCCCAAAATTCGACCTTAATACATCACTGAACTCAACTACTTTCCTTACCCTGCTGCTCATTCTTCTTCCTAAAGAACATTCAATGAAACCCAAAAGAAATTCGAAAGGAAACTGCTTGAATTGCTCCATTCACAACGATCTCAGATCCCCTTTCTCTATTAAAGAAAATAGATATAGGTCTCCATCTCGATTTCTTAGTTGGAGATCCCTTCTTCAACTGTCAATCTCTTATTTTGGAAAGAAAGTGTTTTTTTTCCATTGAAAGAAATAAGATCTACCGGAAACCAACATCGATCCCTTCTTATAACTCCATCGACCTCAAATAATCATTCTTCTCCATCTGATTCAGGTGTTGATGAAGATTTACAGTTGGGAAGAAGAAGAAAACGAATTGAAGTACGTAGTTTTTCCTTTATAAAAAAGAAAAACGAAATCTTATAAATTATGGGTTTTAGAATAATTTTCTTTGTGAAAATGGGGGCGCGCATGAAGTTTTGAGATTGTGGGTTTCTCTGTGGAAAAATCTGGGGAAATGGGTCTCACGGTAGTTTTCACTATGGAATATGCACGAATTTGGCTAAGTTTTGGAAGAGTTTTGGCTAGTTTTGGCAACCATTCGACCGGGATTTGATGCACGGGCACAACTACAAGTGGCACACCTATATAAGAGAACTTCTAATATTTTTGGGACATCAATCTTATAATTTTTAATCAAGTTTTGGAGAGAAGAAACAAGGGAGAAAAACTAGGGTTTTGGAGCGTTCTTCATCACCGTAACTATTTCTTCACCATTTTATTATATGAAACTCATGGGTTTTGTTAATCCCATGAGTAGCTAAAATTCTTAGTGATTGGGGATGAATTCTAAGTTCTAGACATGATTTGGGTTATTATATAAATTTATTTTGAATCTCTTCACAAGATTATTGATTGTTAATACTAATTAGAATATTCATGATTAATTGATAGATTGTTTAGGTGGCCTTGAGATAAGAGTCTAACTACTAGGATTAATCTATAATTCACAAAAGATAAATCATTCGGAGAAATTACACCTTGAGTGAGCTACTACTAGGTGGTTAAGACGAATAGAATCTGGTATTGGAGAGCTTTTGTACTCAGTGATATAAGGAATTTAGGGGATAGCACTGAGCTAGCTGTTATTCCACGGTTGGTAATAATCTGTGATTAATTGTATTAATGGATGAATATAATAACTTGATGACGGTTTAGTAATGAAGAAGGATTCCCTGATCATATTTCTCTTCATTGCTTGCAACTTAATTATTTTTAATTGCTTTGATTTTACTTTGAATCTAAAACAAAATCCCCCCCATTGTGACATTTTTGACAACTAAATCTCCATGCTCTTAGTGGGAACGAACCTTATTTTCTACTATATTATTCATTAGTAAATTAGAATATAAGTGAATTAATTTGAGCACCTACGACACGCATCAATTAGCAAGAACAAGTAGCAGCAGTAGCAACAACAACGTTTCCACTCGACGATCAGCAGGTACTACAATTTCCAATGATGAGCACAAACTTGATTCACAAGCTAAGAACTTAAAACCTTTTTCTCCTAATGGTAACTCTCTTTAGGGTTAGAGTTACCACTTTTCTTATGGTACACTTATGTTTGATATTGGTGGAATCACGTAACTATCTTTACACATATGCTAGAGATGTTTATATAGGTTTCAAACCCTAAGGAATATGGAACCCTACCGGACTTGGCACATACAATATGGGCGACCATATTCGGATCTGACCCGAATATCTAACATCTCCCACTCGTACATAGTGTGTGTGGATTGTACTAGAAGAAACAAAATTTCATATTAGTAAATAGCCCGTGCGACCGTCGAGGTACCTGCATTTTGGGTGCTCCATACTAGCAGCTCAATATGAGTCAACATAGAGACATTAACCCTTTAAAAAAATGTTTGTATCTCGTAGTATCCTAGGTCCATCAAAATCTCATTCGTCCAGACTACTCTGATCCATCCTAGAGCTAGTCTAAACCTCATGCTAGTTTATTGTAAATACATTCACACTTGTGTTGCAACTCCAGCAAGGCATCCCAAGTCGTCAACTGTGAATATAAAAACATTCATGAGTTTGATGACCTTCCTTTCGCCATATTTCCATGAAGTTTCAGAATCATCTGCTTTCCCAGATATGTACCCTTTAATTCGAATCATCCATGGCCACATGACACATATTAAAGTCGAAATCATCGAATCTTTACTTAATAACAAAGTCAAAAGTCGTAAGGTTACCTGTGTATAATCTAATTAGCATACAGACTTACATGGTGAGAAAAGAAGGGAACGATTTTCGCACCTCCGTAGTGGTCGCAAGCATGCATAATATGAAAATGCGCTAGAGTGGAGTTTTACTTGACTAAACAAGTATATGTCACAAACTCTTACACTATACAAATCTTGACTTAGTCGCAACTCTTGCGCCTAATCCGAAATTTCTAACTGCTCGCTTTCAACAAGCGTCATGAAAGAGATTTCTTATTTGGCTATCCTGTAAGGTATGATGAACAGTAGGTACATTCATCATCGATCTTCACTATATAGATCTCATCTTGGTATTGCCAAGGCGATGCATCATCTCATCTTTGCTCGCTCTCCTTAGCGCCAAAAGGTGACTGCTTATGTGAGAAAGATAGTTCAAACCAGGTGACATATCAATCAAGTTCTGACATAATGCATTCTCTATGCACCGATGTCAGCGTATATATCCATGCCCATAAGTAAATAATCAATCATAACAATGAACCATCATCAAATTGTATTGATTATTAATAAATATCCATAAAACATATGCATTTGCGATCATAATGTCTTAGAAAAATAAATAAATAAATAAATAAATAAAGAGACATCCATTACCACCTACGTAAACCTAACGCCCTAACATGAGACATAAAAACATCTCTTGGTATAGGTTTAGTAAGGGGATCGACTATCATCAATTCTGTATGCATGTACTCCAAAACTATTTCTTTCTTCGCAAGAGAAGCTCTAATAAAACAACACCTCCTATCAATGTGCTTAGTCTTTCCATGGTACTTTGGGTCTTTTCCATAAGAAATCATTGATGTGCTATCAGTGTGAATTTTCACCGCATCAGTAGCGTGAGTGACAAATTCAAAACTCTCAAAGAACCTCCTTAACCAATTGTATTCTTTTACTACGGCTTGACAAGCTACAAACTCAGATTCCATTGAAGACATAGCTACAATTGACTATTTCTTACTACTCCATGTGATGGCCCCGCCATTTAGTAAGAAATCATACCCTGATGTGCTTTTTTGCTCTCCCATTTCGCCATTCCAGTTAGCATCACAATAACCAATGATACGTAGATCTGAACCCTTGTAGCATAGCATGAGGTCGCTCGTCCCTTTGAGATACCTTAGTATCCTCTTGACCGCTTGCCAGTGCTCCAAGCCAGGATTCAACTGATACCGACTAACTAATCCAATAACATAACATATGTTAGGCCGAGTGCACATCATAGCATACATCAGGCTCCCAATTGCGTTGGAATAGGGTACCCGCGACATCCTGTCTTTATCTTCAGGGTATTAGGGCACATCTCAAGGCTTAATTTCTGACCTTTAGCAACTGGTGTGTCTATGGGATTGTAATCTTTCATGTGAAATCGCTCAAGAACCCTTTTAATGTACGTCACTTATGACATACCCAAAAGTCTCTTTGAACAATATCTAAGGATCTTAATGCCGAGCACATAGCTTGCTTCTCCCATGTCCTTCATCTCAAAAGTTGAGGACAACCACTCTTTTGTGGCGACAAAAATTTCCATGTTACTTCCAGCTATGAGGATATCATCAACATATAAAGACAAGATAAGGAAACCTCTATTCGGACCGCTTATCGTACACACAATGTTCTTCCTCTATCATCGTAAACCAATTGGAAACAATGGCTCGATCAAATTTTAAGTACCATTGTCTAGATGATTGTTTTAGGCCATAAATAGATTTTTGGATCTTGCAAACTTTGCGCTCTTGACCTTTAATCACGAAGCCCTCTGGTTGCTCCATGTAAATTTCCTCATCTAGTTCTCTATTGAGAAATGCAGTTTTATTATCCATTTGATGAAGTTCCAAATCCATATGAGCTAACATAAGGCGTATCGAGGCAATTCTCACTACAGGGGAGAAAGTTTCCTCCTAGTCAACACCCTCCTGTTGGGTGTAACCTTTCGCCACAAGGCGATCCCTATATCTTTCATCTAAATCATCCGCATTGCGTTTGACTTTGAAAACCCATTTGTTTCCAATTGCCTTGCGCCCTTATGGAAGGTCAACGTGTTGCCACAAACCATTTATCCTCATTGATTCTATCTCTTCTTCCTGTGCAGTAATCCATTTTTCCCTTTTAGGAGATGACATAGCCTCTTTGAAATTCTTAGGATCTGCGTCATCATGTGAACAAACCATGAAACTTTCCCCCTCAATCTGAAAACGACGACGAGGGACTTTTCCACGTTCACTTCTCCGAGATTGGGGATCTTGATTTGATGGAGCCAATCCATTATCAGGTGAAACACTCCCACTTTCCCTAAGAGAATGAGGAATTTCTTCGTTATTCTCAACTAGACGAATTGGTTTGTCTTCCATTGACTCTTCCACATCAAAGAGTCTAAGATCTCCCCCTACCTCGTTCCTTCTCGGAAAATTATGTTCTAGGAAATCCGTAACACGTGACTCAATCTCAGTTACACTTCCATCGGGATGCTCACCAATGAACACATGGCCTTTTGAGTGATCAGAATATCTAATAAAGATACACTATTTTGCTCGAGGGCCCAGCTTCCCATACCGATGAAAACTGTTGTGTACATAAACAGCTGAACCCCATGGCCGCAAATTACCCAATTCAGGTTTTCTGCCGGTCCATAATTCATATGGGGTGGAAGGCACTGACTTCGAAGGCACACGATTAAGGACATATACAGCAGTCAGTAATGCATCTCCCAAAAAGAAATAGGAAGATGATCTTGTGCCATCATTGACCTAACCATGTCTAACAAAGTACAATTCCTTCTCTCTACTACAATATTTTTTTGCGGAGTACCAGGATTAGTCAATTGTCTTAGGATCCCTTTTTCCTCACAATACCCTTTGAATAGGTCAGATAGATACTCGCGTCCACAGTCAGTTTTGAGATCCTTAATGCTCTTATGTAGTTGATTTTCCACTTCGCATACATGGCATCTAAAGAAGTCCAATGCTCCTGACTTGTGGGATATCAAGTAAATATGACCATATCGCGTAAAGCCATCTATGAAAGTGATGAAATAAGAGGCTCCATGTCTTTCCTTAATATTCATTGGGCCACATATATCATAATGAATTAATTACAAAGGCTCGGGGGCCCTTTTGGCTGTCCCAAATGGTTTTCTAATATCTTTACATGCAAGACAATGTTCGCAGGTAGGCAAGGATACTTTAGCGATGGGGCCTAAAAGACCTTATCTAGCTAACCTAGTCATCCTTTCTTTCCGTATATGACCTAATCTAGCATGCCAAATCACAGAATCATTATTAACATATGAGGAAGACACAACTAATGAAATAGATTTATTAGCATCATAAGAACTAGAATTGTCAATATCCAAAACCATAAAACCATCCGACATAAAACCAAAACCATAAAACTCAGTTTCCAAGCAAATCTTAATAGAATTACCCTCAAAAAGAAAACTAAAGCCTAGACGCAACATACTATATTAACTGAAACTAAATTTCGTCTAATATGTGGAGCATAAAGTACATCATGGAGTATTATCGTGCACCCTTGTCGCAAATTTAACATATAGGTACCGATGCCAAGTACTTCTATGCTAGTTGTTTTCCCCATATAAACTCTCATACTCCCAGCAGGAACTCGACGATAATCTAGGAACCCTTTTAGGTCCCTCGCTACATGGTCGGTTTCTCCCGAATCTACAACCCACAAATGAGGAGAATGAGCAACTAATGCTTGACTGGAAACAAAACATTCATACTGAGGAATAAGTTCAGAAATTACCTTCTTTAGCTCAGTGCATTCACGAGCAAAGTGTCCTTTCTTAAAGTATTTCATCTCTGCTTTGTCTTTCTTACCAGCACGCTTTCCTCTTTTGAGATTAGGAGATCTGGTAGTGGATGGCCCAGATCCATCACGAGGATTCTTATAAGAATAACCCTTCCCCTCTTGCGCTTATACCCATTAGTCTTATGCAAAACAGATTCAGCAGCGAAAACAGAAATGTCAGTCTTAGCAGATTCCAAGCGCTCGACTTCTAGTTCCACACGATGAGAAATATCCTTAAAAGTTCGAACATTATCATTATGTGTCATGTTTTTCTTCATCTGCTCCCAAGAGTTAGGTAACGAACGAATAACAGCTTGTACCTGTTGTTCATCTGTCAAGTGATGACCTACAGCCTCAAGTTCGCCTATCATTGATGACATTGTCCTCAAATATTGCTTCACTGTAACATTCGGCTTCTTTTGACAAGTATCAAACTTCATAGTTAAAGCGCGCAACTTAGCCACAGAGGTAACTCCAAATTTCTGCCTGACTTCCTCTAGCATGTCATGAGAAAACTGGTGGTTCTCAGACTCCCAAATGAGATCATTGTGCATTGAGGTCAGGATCATATGACGAGCAATGCGATCCTTATTAATCCATTCTTGGTAAGCCTTGAGATTACGACAGTGTTGAACCGTCATACCCTCCTCAGGACGAGGCATCACATGCTCAGTTATTTCCTACAGCCCATCATCATTCAAGAGAAAAACAATTTTTTGGCGCCAGATGTTATAGTTGTCCCCATCTAGTTTTTCACCCTTGTTCAAATCAGTAATGATGTTCTTGGAAGCCATTCAGTCTAACATAGCATGCGAACAATAAAAGGATTTTAAACTTATGGCACTATACACATATTACAAAAATAACTTTGCAGCATTAATCTAAATAAATAGCAAAACAACATTACAAGTCGCAAGATCGAAAAATCGTTAAACTCCTAATCATCTCTCGCGCCACAAGTAATATTTTCTACATCTATTTAATATATGCGCAAGTTATTGGTTTTTGGGAATTAAACAAACTCAACCAAACAACCTCACACTCAATTGTTTTAACATGTTATTCAATCAAAAATAATAATTCAATCAAACATGTTATCAAACCAAGATGATTATCTAATCAATCAACATGTTATCTAGACAAACAATTCAGTAAGATATTAATTCAATCCAGCACCATAAATGTTATATATTAAAGAAATTAGACAATCACAACATAAACCATTCACATGTTATCATGGATAAAGCGATTAACCATATAATTTCAAAGAAACTCTATCATGTGAATCTAATTAGGTTCTGAATATAATTTTATTGAATTTGGAACGTCGAAAAACCTTAAGGTACCAAAATTGGGGTTGATCCGACAAATACAAATAGAGAAACAAAAAAATAAATAAACGAATAACCTGGTCTGAACCGCGAACCGAACCGAACCGCTAGCCAGGACAGCGAATCGAACCGTCGGTCAGAACCACAAGTTGAACTGTCGGGCTGGATCGCGAGCTGACCCGCCGGTCTGGACTGAACCGCGAGCTGACCCACCGAGCTGGACTGGACCGTGAGCTGACCCACCGAGCTGGACCGAGTTGACTCGCCAATTTTGAACAGTGTAACTCGCAGATTTTGAACAGTATTGACTCGCCGATTTTGAACAGTTTGACTCGCCGATTTGACTCGGTTACTGTTCATCGTCTTCTCCAAATTTCAGCAGCGTACAGACGCGCATGACCAACTTTGAGAGACGATATCTCACTCATACGAGCTCCGATTCAAGCAAATAATATGTCAAAAGAAAGCTCTCAGAGAACACTATCTATCTATATTAATTTTAATTAGCATGGATCGACAAATATACATCAAAACAATCATCAAACCACTGCTCACAAACATGATATAAAACTAGGGTTTTTGCAATATCTTTCAAACGATACAAAACTTCCCAGGAGATCATTTGAATCAATAATGAACATACCCAATTAAACACTTCAAACCAAAATACCCTTATCAAGATCCGAAATATTTATACATCTATTAATGGTTTTTAACCCAAAAAAAAAACAAGAACCCTAATCATGATACCATCATGTTATCAGCAACTTTCAAGCAACCAAAGCAAGTTATATCAAGCACGAAAACGCAGCAAACCAATAGATCATGAAACCAATATCAGAGATTATACGATTAAGCGGAAGTGGGTATCGGTTCGTATCTTGAACTTGAGCTCCGATTATCAAGAACAAGTAGCAACAGCAAAAACAACAACGTTTCAACTCGACGATCAGCAGGTACTACAATCTCCAATGATGAGCACAAACTTGATTCACAGGCTAAGAACTTAAAACCTTTTTCTCCTAATGGTAACTATCTTTAGGGTTAGAGTTACCACTTTTATTATGGTAAACTTATGTGTGATATTAGTGGAATCATATAACTCTCTTTACACATATGCTAGAGATGTTTATATAGGTTTCAAACCCTAAGGAATATGGAACCCTACCGGACTTTCCACATACAATATGGGCGACCATATTCGGATCCGACCCGAATATCTAACACTTTTGTTTTACGGTTCCAACATGGATTCTTCTTGGTTGATGATTTTTCAATTATGTATCTTCATGGATATTCTTGGTATGATGCGCCATAACTAAGTTGTATTTGAGTTACTTCTAATACTGCTCATTATAGTCCATTATTCATTTTTTCCGCTTATGAGCTAAATGGTCTACCCTCCTATTCTTTGATACAGTGGTGAAAAGGCATCCATATATGCTTATCACTTATTTCAATTGTGTCTTTATTTTCATGCCATGCAAACAATTATTTTCCGTTTCCATATAATTTTGAAACTTTTGGCTTACCGAGTGTAGTTTCGCACTTTGGGTTGCACATGAGGAGTGATAAAGAGTTAGTGATCCATGCATATGCCATACACTGTAACATCATAAAGTACGTGGTATTAATGTTTTAAGTGAAGAGATTACTTGCATCAATAAACCCAAAGAAGTTTGTTTAAGTTTTATTTAGATTGATTATCTCTTTTTCTATCCTTCTTTTCTTCTTTTGTTGTTGTTACAAGATGTAATACATAAATGAAAACCATATTACAAAGATCTGTAATGGATCGGTGGATAAAACACGAGTTGATTATTGGGGAATTGGTAACGAAGATGTTTTATCCAACAACAGAGAATACTGAAACAGAAAGATGTGAATGAAAGTGTGAAAGTGAAAGACAATAGTTTATCGAGAGGGATTGATCGTTCGACAAGATGGAAAACAATGGAGTAATGTACTTGGAAAATGATGTCTGTGAACACCCTGCTAGTAGCCCTGACAATGATTTTTAATGTCAGACAAAGGGAATCATGATCAAGATAACCCCTGTTAATAATGTTATTGATCATGCAGTCGTGTTACTGTACCTCATCATTTCAGGGACATGAGCGAAAATTTTTTGGTCATATTCTTACCTTTTGGTCATGTTTGCTGGTTTTGGAATTTAACAGTGAAAAAGCGAGGGGTCTAACCACCTCACCCAATATTTCTCTTAAAAATATGTATGGACTAACTCCAATATACTTACAAGAGAATCAACTAGACAGTTAGACTCAATCTTATAAAAAATATATCAAAGAGTTATATCTCAATCTCTCAATTCAATCCGAAATCAAACAAATATAATTTGTGAGCCCGGTTGAATATAAGAGAGATAAATTGAACGGTACCAAAGACTAATGTTTAAGGATCAATCAATTTCAATCAACAACCAAATATTGGATTTACCAATTGATCGATTCAACGCACAACCTGTGATATTTCAATTATATAACAAAATATAATGCGGAAAAGAAATAACATAGACACCAGAAGTTTTGTTAACGAGTAAACCGCAAATGAAGAAAAACCTCGGGACCTAGTCCAGATTGAACACCACACTATATTAAGTCGCTACAGACACTAGCCTACTACAAACTAACTTAGGTCTGGACTGAAATTGAACCACAATCAAGCTCACACTTATTCAAGGTATAGTTGCGCTCTTTATGTCTCTGATCCCAGCAGGATACTACGCACTTGATTCCCTTAGTTGATCTCACCCATAACTAAGAGTTGCTATGACCCGAAGTCGAACACTTGATAAACAAATCCGTATCATACAGAAAAGTCTATAGGAATAGATAAATCTATCTCCCACAGAAATACCTACGATTTTTGTTCCGTCTTTTGATAAATCAAGATGAACAAGAACCAATTAATATACCGTTCTTATATTCCCGAAGAACAACTTAGAAATATCAATCACCTCACAATAATCTTAATCGACTAGCGAAACAAGATATTGTGGAATCACAAAACGATGAGACGAAGGTTTTTGTGACTACTTTTTTTATCTTTCCTATCGGAGATATAAATCTCAAGCCAATCTTACGATTGTACTCAAACACGATATAAACAGCAAGATCAGATCACGCAGCTACAGCGAAAATAGTTGGGTCTGGCTTCACAATCCCAATGAATCTTTAAGTCGTTAACCTACAGGATCTCGAGAGAAGCTTAAGGTTAAAGGAGAATTGACTCTAGCTTATACAACTAGTATCACACAAGAGGTGTGGGGATTATGTTTCCCAGTTGCTAGAATTATCTTATATATAGCCTCCAACTCAGGGTTTGCAATCTAAGTTACCTTAGTAACAAAGCATTCAATATTCACCATTAGATGAAAACCTGATTAGATTCAAGCTAATATCTTTCAACCATTAAATCGAGACTAGCTTGATATACACACATGAAATGTAACTTCATTTAGGTTTGAGTAACCGTACCTAAGCGTGTACACTTAGTTGGTTCAACAATAGTTAACCAATGGTTAGCCATTTGAGCACTTTCATATCAACCTTATTCATCTTCACCATAACTAGTTCAAATGACTAAAATGAACTAGTTAGAGAGTTGTTCAATTGCTTAGATCTTATAGAATTATACAAGACAATCGAAGAAAAATCGGTTATGATTCACTCGAATCGATTCATGAATATTATAGCCACGGTTTTCAAAGATTGCATTCCTTATTATATAAATGTTTTAGTTCATGAACAAACCGATTTTAGAAAGTAACCTACTTAAGTATGCATACTGGTACTCATACTTAAGTAACCAGATTGTGATTTTTTTTTACTTTCAAACTCCAGCAGAAATTCACGGACGTGAACTTTCTGCTAGTATGCGTACGGGTACGCACACTTACCCGGATTTCTAACAACTACAAGAACGCGTACGGGTACGCATACTTCGGGTTCCCGGTTTTGGACTTTTACACAAATGTGAGAACACACCATGTTTATATCCAAAGATGGCTACAATGTTCTAAACACTCATTTCAATAATTGAAACTTTCTTAGAGGATGTTATATAGTTGTTATTCACGAACTATTTTTCATCAAATTGACTTGCAAGTTATTGAAATAATCAACATGACTTTCGTCACGAGTAAAGATGAACTTGGACAAAGCGAAAGCTTACCAACACATATTTCGAGAAATAGATAAGCGAGATAAACTCGGGTCAAAATAGCAAATATGTATAATCCAAGTCTATATAGCAATACGACTTTTGTCTCAAGATATGAGATATAATAGATAGACTTTTGAGTGATAGATAAGTTCAAGTTTCCACATACCTTTTGCCGACGAAGTTCCACAAGTTCCTTGAGTAGTTCTTCGTATTTTCATGATGAACATCGTGGAGTATAGAGCTCAACTACACTTACTATCCTAGTCCGAGACTTAGCTATAAGTAGACTAGAATTCAAGACTTATAGTTTTGGCAACTAAACTTGACAAACAAGCTTGAGATAAAAACGTTTGCGAGTTCATCAATCTTTTTACACAAAATTTCATCCTATCTTCCATCAATATTTGCATAATGACATATTAATAGGTTTAAATTTTGTTTGTCGGAAGTTCATTCAATCTTTTATCAATACTTGGATACTTACATATGAAAGACTTAAATTCTGACCACATATGGGACAATCAAGGCTCACGGACGCAAACACACATATCCCATAACAAGTTGCAATATATGAAACCATAAAGATTAATATTGCAAAATCTTCTTCCAAATTGTAGTTGCATATTTTCTAATGACTACACCCAAGTAGATCTAAAGTCTATAAAACTACTAACATGCAAGATTGAAAGATAAACAAGATGTAAAGAACATGAAAGTAAAGATTGACACAATCATATAACATGGTTCGTCCATGAAGACCTACGTCCACGGGAAAGAAGATGTTTTCTTTATTCATTGGGGTCTTACCCTTGAAAAACCTACAAATATCACTTAGATTTCTCACTCTCTCTTTATCTAGACCTCTCTCAGGAATTCTCTGTAGAAAGACCATCTAATCTTACATAAGTTGTTCATCTTCTTCTACATGGAATGGTATTTATAGGCAAATTAGACTCGTGAAGGTTTGGTATCGCCGAGTTGGTGGAGCTATCTTACATCGTTTTCGTTGCTTCGGGCGGATTCTATACTATCTCTCGTGACGGCCTTCTTGGTTCTCCTCCCGAGTTGTCTTGCTCCGTTCGTCATCGTGAAGCTCTTCTTTGGAGAACCTTGTGCTGCTTCATCTACGAGTTACATTATAGATCGTCCGAGCCTTCTGCTGCGATGTAGATTCTCCCACGCCTCTTATGATCCTTCATTAAATGCAGTCCTTCTTTTTAGACTTGGCCGACTGAATTGGTTAGACAACTACTCACACGCGTCATTCATGTAACGTTCATAGTAGGCGTCTTGATTCAACGAAATCGGCTTTATAGAGTATGATTCGGTTCTTCCGCCATATCACATTATCATGAGATCATATCTTGAGATGTTGACACGTGGCCATCGGATAATTTACCCTCAAACTATAATCCTTCTGTTGATGATGTTTGTCCTCTATGCAAGAATGATATTGGAACAACTATGCACTTTTTCTTTCATTGTTCGGTGGCTGCTCATGTTTGGTTTGGTTTGTCGCTTCAACACTTAATTAATATTGATCTGGATTGTGTAGATGATGTGTTCCTGGAATGGTTTGATGATAAACAAGGTTAATCCCCTTTTGTAGTTAACTGGCCAAGTATAGGTGCTATTATCATGTGGTGTATATGGAAATGTAGATGTGATGTGGTTTTCAGTGGGGTCTCTATTAATCTGGATAAGATCATTCTTGATACAAAAGGAATGATAAACACTTACAATGCAGAAAAATATTGTGCAAGTTAAAATCCCTATTGAGCTTGTGGATCATTGTCTTTTTGTTGATGGTTCTTTCAAGAATTTTAACATGGGTGTTGGTATGATTATGTGTAATAATGCAGGAACAATAATTCAATCTCGTTCGGACTTAGGATTGGTTTCAGAAGCTGTTGGTGATGAGGCTATTGCCCTTTTTTTGGCTATCACCTGCATGGGCTTTATAGATTAAACTATCCAAAGTTGTTTTCATCAGTGACTGCCTTCAAGTAGTAGATTTTGTCAATGGAGGCAGCGGCAGTGTTGAGTGGAGATACAAGGATATTTTGGTGGACTGTAGATCTCTTCTCTCAAGTAGTAATAACTATAGGGTTGTTTATATTAATCGTTCTAAAACCAAACTAGCAGATCGGCTTGCATGTCGAGCTAGGAAGTATTGTATTAAAGATGTATGGGTCTCTTATCCTTTTTTTTGGACAATTTGGTTAGGAGGGAACCCTTGTTGAATGCTTGTATTTCTCTTTTAAGTTATTGTAGTTAGGGTGTTTTCTTAGAAAAAAAATTTGTTGAGATGGTGATGGTGGTGGAAATTGTAAAATGGGATTTACATCAAGTCTCATATTGGGAAATTACTGTATGGGATGGATATGCATAACTAATATACTCCCTCCGTCCTAGTTTACTGTTCCAAATTGAGTTTTTTTAACAAATTTGTACCAAAAAAATTCTATATTTTTCACTAAAATTGTCTAATTATCAAGAAAGAAACAAAACTACGATGTCAAAATTTGTATATGAAACAAGTAATTTGAAAAATTGGTGGTGTATGTGGAAGTAATTTGGATTTCATTCAACTTTTTGCAAAATCCAATTTAGGCAAGTAAACTTGGACGAAGGGAGTATCATTTAAGGAATCAGTGTATAAGGGATGCTCTATGATTACGTAGCTCAACTAGGTGTTTTCGTACCTATTATAACTTCTGTATGAATCAATTATATAAAACGTCCGCAGCAGTTGAATACAAAGGAGGTACTGATTTAAAAGCCGGAGCATAAGGTAACGGATGGACAAATCATTATCTTTAATTGATATGAAAGGTTGAAGCTCGTTTGTTTTCTCGGTACTCAAACTAATTATATGTTCACTTTTCGCCGGACCTCTTCCAAGAAAGCAAAAACAATGTACAAACTTGTTTCTTTTTGAGTTTCTAGAGCTTTCGATATTTCTCCGGCGATACTTTTTGAGGAAACAAGTTAATACAGTTGGGAATGACTTATAAAAGTTAAAAAACATTAACGAAGTAAATTCTGTAAATTCTGTGTTTTTATTTCTTAGATTCATTTCTGCTTGTACAAAGTCAGAAACACTCTTACTCCGGTAGACGCCCTCCAAAATATGTATTTCCCGGCAACATGTGAATATCGGTCCTTCAAGCACTTTTTACAATCACCAACACCGAGCACGTGATGCATATATCAGTACTACCAATCCAAACACCAAACACCAAAAACCGGCCAACTGTGTCAGCGGCTATTACTTACGTGTCCGACTGGTTTATGGTACAGCAATGCGACTACCATAGATGAGCCACGTGTTATAGCCTTACTGAAACAAAATATTTTCAAGTGGGACTTAGAAAAGAACTACAGGGACCGACTTACTAAACATTGAAAAGATATAAGGACGTAAAGCTAGTTTAACTAAATATAAACAAGCGTTTACAAGTTTAGGGGCTGTTTGTTTAGGTATTCTCTTCCTCACTGATTTGCTTGGCATCTAAATTTTCTTTGTTTTCTTTTTTGATAGGGTAGTAGAGTGTTCCCTGGACTACATCCAAATTCTTTTGAATTGGAGTTGGTTTGGAACCCGTGAGATTCAAACTCTTACCTTTGCGGTGGGAGGGAGCGTGAAAACCATCTGACCACCTAATGGTTCTCTTGGCATCTGAACTTGACTTGGGGTCAATACCAGACTACGTACCTAACTTGTATGTTTTTCGTTCAAAAGGTTGCTTCGAGTTAAGTATCTTTGTTTGGATATTTTACTTAGCTAATTAGCTTCTATACTAATTAGTTCAGATGATTTAGTCACATAACATCCATATAATTGCGTGAGATTTGTATTGTCTATTATCTCCTGACTAGTTTTAAACATGGGTGGGTAATTTTATAATTGCACATGCACATGCACATGGGTGGGTAACTTTATGATTTAGTCACATAACATCCATATAATTGTGTGAGATTTGTATTGTCTATTATCATTTCTAAACATTAATCCATCAACAATTACCCAGTATCAATCAAACAGTATGCATTCATATTGAAAAAAAGAAATAATCAAATAATTGAAAAGACTTATCACCGCATTCTCAGCAAACAAAGCAACAAAAAAAAATAAAAAAAATTCCTAATCAAGGACCCACAAATTAACAAGCAATCCCCAAATTACGGAGGGATGCCCCAGTTTGGTTTGTAGATGGACTTTTCCACTGGAACTCTTGAACTCACTAATCGGAGTTTCCGAAAAACAAACAAACACTAGATAACAAACAAACTTGATCAGACTAAAATCACATAACTCATCTAAATCTAACTCAATTTTTTATTTTTTGAGTTAAACCTAATGCAACCTACTCATGAATAACCGGCGTTACATTTCCTCACTCAAACAGGTCCGAATCAGGAATTAAGTATGTCTACCCAATCAAAGCCCACAAATCAACAAAACAATCTCCAAATCAAGAAGAAAGAAATAAAATAAAAAATCAGTTTGGCTGGTAGATGGACTGTCACACTTGAAGGAGGAAGCAGTTTCCTTTCCTATATAAACAAACAAACACTAGAAGATAACAAACTTGTCCTAAAGACTAAAAAAAGTATTCCGTCAAAGATAACAATCGTTAGAAGAGAAAGTCCTTGAGTCATATGTCTGATTTTCCTCTCCCTTCGGTTTCGCCATTCATTCCTCTCTTCGACCACAACCAATTTCCAGCCCTAATTTTAGTCCTAACCAAAATTTCCCCAAATAAAACCCTAATTCTCTTCTTCCTCATCATAATCTCCAAAATTCTCAGAATTTCATTCTCAAATTTTCATGTTTTGATTCCCCCCTCGAACGATTTCATCGAGGGAGAGCGAAAATGAAGAACAGAAACTAAATCCCCAACCCCCACAAACCCAAACCCTTAAATTTCTCATCCTCCGGAAAAATCTTCTTCAATTCACCGATGGATTCTACGGAAGCATCATCAGCAATGGATTCTACAACAACGCCGAAGATCTCAACTTTGAATGTAAACCCTAACAATGGTTCGTATATCAGTAAATTAATGAATGGGAATGTTGTTCCTTCATCTTGGTTTGAGATCAGATTATTTTATGTAAGAATATCCCCATGTTTAATTGATAAAGTGCCTGAATATCTGAAAATTTGCCATCTACGCCGTGAAATTGGAGTTTCGTTAGAGATTAATGGTTCTAGAATACCGTCATCTGATACTGTATCGTTGAAATTACGTAGAGATCGTATCGATAAAGAGACGAGTGAAGTTACGTATGTTAGTACTGATAGTGTTAGATTAATGGGTTCTATTGAATTTGAAGTTTATGAGAATGAGAATGTTGTTATCTTGTGTGGGTCTTTGGAAAGAATGGAATCTCCATGGGGTAATGGTAATAATCATCAGGGATTGGAGAATGATTCGAAGACTGGATGGAGTATGGATTGTTGTACGACGGCTGCAGCGGTGAATTCTACGGGTTCGTCTGCGTTTTATCAGCCTAAACTTGGGATATCGTCGCCATCAATTGAGGTTTATGTTGCTGGGTGTTGTTCTGGTACTCCTTTGATTTTGACAAAGACGATTAATCTTAGTCCTAGGAGGAAACCTCCTAGACATGGTGCTCTTGATGCGATTCCGGAGGATGAGGAAACTGAAAGGGTGCAGCACAATTCTATCGGCGTAGTTCGTCACAGGAAGGTGCAGGTAATTGTATCAAAACTTTCCTGTTTGGAGGATATTATTCTAATGTGAAGTCTGATTATCTGGGTGAAAATTTTCTATAAGTAAAACTTAGTATAAAAGTGATGAAACTGAACATGAAATTTCCATGTACTTGTTCATGGAGTCTATCTGAATGTCATGTTAAAAGCATTAGTTAGTCTGAGTAATCTGATAAATTACGATATTGTGAAAAAATAACGGACTATGCACTTTGATTTAGTCTGGACTATGCAGGTTGTGAAAGTGTGATTCTTTCCCTAAGTGAAATTTCAAATTTGTTGGTTATACAATCTGCTTAACTATGGTTCATTGTTAGTGTCACCAGGTACTGTAGCATCTATTACTGGACTACCCCACACTTCATTTACTTCTTAAGTTTTACTTGGAAAGTAACTTTGTAGCCCTCCTACAGTGCACAATGGTTTTACTAGTTTTTAAAATTTTAAAACATTTTTAATGCTTTAACAGGTCTCAGATTCTGAAGCTGATGAATATGATTCAGAAGGGAAAATCATACCACATGATTACTATCCTCAAGATGCTTACTACGATGAAGATGGTCAATTATCTTGGTTCAATGCAGGTGTAAGAGTCGGTGTAGGGATTGGTCTGGGAATGTGTCTTGGAATTGGAATAGGTGTTGGCCTCCTCATGCGCTCATACCAAGCGACAACGAGAAACTTCAGGAGAAGGTTTATCTGAATCTTGCCCTCAGAAATATCTGTTTGTGTTTCAACAAAAGAATCAAGCTCTGAAAAACATGTAAGATATGAGCTTTGCAAAGAAGAGTCAAGAGTGTGACTGTTTGGGTATCAAAGTTTTGTTAAAAGGGGTTGGAGGGCTGTACAGCTTTAATGGTTGGATCAAGGTTCTTAGCTTCAATGAAGATATCTCTCGCTAAGGATCTGCCATTCTCTTCCATCTCATCCGTGTAGGTAAATGTAAGCACTTCTCTTTGACGATAAAAATGTCTAGTTTTCATTTTGACGAGGTAATTGTAAAAAATAAGAAGATTTGGTTAGTAGAGCTCCACCCAATGAACAGAGCCACAAGAGGGGGAGAAAAACTTTCTACACCATGACTCCACTATAGCCTATATAGGATTAGAAGTATTTGTTTTTCGTTCAGGAATTAGTGTAAGCTTTGTGAGTGCAGGTGAAGTGTTTCTTTTTTCCCTTTTTTGGTGCAAGTTTGCTGCTGTTATAGATATATCTTCAAACCATATATATAATGTCCAGTAGATTTTTGTGTTCATAAAGTTCTTAATTAGACTTATATATCTTGCTCAACTGTCTCTTAGCTTTGGATTCTTCATGGTCATTGAGTGATTACTGGACTGGCGAATGGTGCAGTCAGAGTTTAGTGTGAGCTGACATTTTCTTAGACTGAGCAGCTAAGAATGAGCAGAAATCAGTTACGTTTGCCAGGAGTTGATAAAAAACTGGAGAAGACTGAGTAAAAATCATCATTCTTTTATGGAACTGAGACAATACTTCAGGTTACACTAAAACAGCCAATATGCCTGTAAAGAATTACAGACTAACCAGAAAAAAGAGTAGCTTCCAATGAGTGAAGAAATTTCTGCCATTAAAAGTCATCAACATAAGCAAAAAGCTTACTGATTATTGTTCTTTGCGAAAAGCCTACTGACCATTGTTCCTTGCGCAGGATGATTCAACTTGTATCACCATCAACAAGATTTGATCCCAACTTGATATGCTACTAATACTAATTTCAGAAACCTGCCATTATTGAAAACACTTCTGCATTTGAGATGCTTTCTCTGCTTCGCAGCATTTTTTTTGTTTTAACTTTTCTTTTTTTCATTTTCTATATATTTTCGAGATGTAATCCAAAATCTTGAGCTCTGAACCTTAAACCCTGACTACTCCATGAGGCCTGGAGGTAGTACCAAAAATCTCCAATCGCATTGAGGAGCCGGTAGGCTGGTACCAGCCCCTCAAGTGAACAGATGCCGAGAAAAATGTCTCTTTAACGATTCCTCTGCGCATCCCTCTGAAATCCTAGCTTTCGTATCCGAAGTTGAAGTTTACCAACAGCAACAAAAAACCTGACAGTCTGCACAGAATCCAATATCTCAATTACCTTCAATGTTATCTTCAACCTCAAAAAATCAGCTCTCTGCACCAAAATCTCCATTTCTGAAGTCAACATTGCCATAAACTCTTCCTCCTCTTCTTCTTCTTCCTTGTTTCTGCTCCTCCTCTCAATACCTTCCATAACCAATCTTCCAAACCTCCTCGCAATCTCTGAAAAAGGCGGTGCAGCTAAACTCTCCTGAATCCTAATCAAATCTTCATCCAATTCCTTTTCTTCCTCCTTAATCTCAATTTTCAATTTCTCTACCTTCTCCAATTGATCTTCACTCAAATCATTCACCGAATTCTTAACGATTTTCATAGCTAAACAAGGTCTAAACCCAGTAATCCATAGAAACGATTTCTCTAATGCACTAAACCAAACCGGCGAAAACAAAATGAACACATCCTGTTTCGATAACAGCGATTTAGCTTCGTAATACTGCTGGTAATGAGCTAGAACACGTTCGATTAAATCGCGTAAAACGGAATCATGTTTCTCATAAATGTTTGATTCAGTTGTTGTGGTTAGTTCGTCCAAGTAGTGTTCTTGACGAACTAACCATCCTTCTAAAAACAACTGAAATGAAGATGAATTCCAGTTACTAGACATTATTATGACCAAAAATCAGAAGAAGAAGAAGAAGAAGAAGAAAAGAAAAAACAGATCAAAGACAAATACTGGGGCAGATTCAATTGTGGTCTTTATATATATACGGATTGAGTACGAGACAAATTTCTTTAGTTTTATTTTCCTTCAAAGTTAAGAATTTGATTTATTATATTTTTGTTTGACGAATTTTCTCGGGTGTTTCTCTCCCGGAGAATGAGAAGAAACGATTTTTTTTCTCTTGGAGTCACACCAACCGACCTTGGACAAATGGGAAGAAATAGACAAACATCTGTGGGGCCATTGGCGGAGGTTTCCGGTGTACAGACACAGGATGGGAGCCCACCGTAAGTCGGTTTGGTTGGAATCGGACGATTCATCAGTAGTGTCAGTGTGACTTGGACAGCCGTCATAATGTTATTTTGGGAAAATGCATGTAAAAATATTTATTACACGATATACATGTGGTGTGAGAGTTGTTGTCGTGTACGTTCCTACACCACAAGTTTGGAGCAAATATCCGACTTTTGAAAGCTACTTGCAAAATATTTTACTACACTGTAAAAATAAAATATCACTTTTGCATTCTCGGTTTTTAACAGAATTTGTCGATATAAATTGGTAACTCCTCGTATAACTCCTTTGTGATTCGGGATTCGCTTTGTACCACTTACCATTGTATTCTTAATGGTTTGTATTAAAATCCTTTTCATATGCTTTGTACCACCTGCAAATTGATCTGCTTAGTCGTACAAGAAAGGTGATTGATCTCTTGTCCAACCTTTATTATTTAAATTTGAAATCTAAAACTAGATCGATCATTCAGCACAAAAAAAAAACAACAATTGGGTTAACTTTTTTGATCTTGGCCGATCTTATTCTCTGCACTTGGCTGAACCCATTTTTCAACTTCCACCAACATCTTAATAAAATTTGGGTTTTTATAAAAAAAATCATACAAGAAATAATTTACTATGCATGTATATATACGGTGTGGTGTGTGCAAAACGCATGAAACAAAACTTACTAAATGTGTGAGAGTTGTCGTGGTGTGTGTTTTTACGCCAAGTTTTTGAAACAACCACTCCATAAAATGTTTTACTGTATTCAGCTTTGTTAGAGCCTTAGAGGGACATTGAAAATACTTCCCAAAAACCGATCTCTTAACAGAATGGTGAACTCCGCATGGGAACAGTATGTGATAACTTTTTCTTTTTTTTTTGATGTTTGTTCAGAATTTTTGTCACCTATTTATTTTCATGTCGGCATTTCGGTATTGGTTCTATGAACGAATGAGTCCGTCCGGCCACCGACTTAGCATGATGAAATAGGTACGAAAACCCTAATTTACCGATCAAAAAAAATAAATGAAATAGGTACAAAAAGTCTGAAAAAGGTGAAACACTTGCTAGTATAAATTCTTATTTTGGATGAATCAAAGGATGATGATGAGTGATATTTGGGGAAAGGTGAGACAATGTCGTATCTGCCTGGCAGCTCTGCCCTGATATGATGAGCTGATAAAAGACCTTGATTACGTAACGGATGACGCTAGGGTGCAACAAGCTAAGTCGTGGTTAATATATTCATGATTTTTGGATTTGACAACAACCTGGGATTGAGCTCCAATTGTAGAGTGCTCGCTTAGCGTGCTAGTGGTATGGGGATCGATGCCCCACTTCTTCATTCCCTTTCCTATTTTTTTTTTTTTTTTTCATTTCTTCCCAAGTGTTTTTTGCCTTTTTGTTTGCATAGGTTAGACTAATTCTCTTGTGTCGTGGCATACTATGGTTGACGAAGTGGCATACTATGGTTGACGAAGTGGCTTTTCATACATCTCTTGTCAAGTAAAGTAAATTTGAAAAACGATAACCAGATGGACGTGTACAACACCAAATAGGTACAAAATTGTGAAATGACTAGATGAATACAGGAAAGTTATTTGTTGGCCAAGAATGATTGAGCATAGATGAATGGAGAAACTATTTGAATGACCTTGAATTTTACAATTTTAAGTGTAAAGTGGATGGTCAAAACGGTCAAACAAAGTCAATCGGTTGATTGTGCATCAAACTCAAAGTTTGACAAAGTTAGGCACCAAACGCAAAGGTATATCATTTAATGGGCACCAAAATCAAAATATCTAAAAAAAAAGGGTTTCTCAATCCACTGGTCATTAAGAGATCTGGCCACGGAAAAATGGTACCGGAATTTGTCGTGCTTATGGACTCAAAAGGACTTGAGCACCATATTAACATTCTTTACTTTGTCTTACGAAGATGGACCAAATTCTACCGAAGTTAGAATTTTTGGACTCAGTAGGACTTGAGTAACATCATTGTCTATTTAATGTGGTAACCATTCCTTTGTGGAAAATTAATTTATCCCATATAACACCTTCTACAAATGACGATGTACTGTCTAAATGGTGAAGTTATATGACAATATGTTTCTCAATTTACACCGAGTACAAAAATCTTTGTTGGAAACACCTGAGTAGCTAAGGAGCACTTTGAAGGAAAGTTTTGAAACATTCATGATTTTTTTTTCCCCGAATCATAAATGTTCAGTTGGATGTATAATCAACTAGGTAGACTATTTGAATCAGTAGCTTCAACAAAGTTATGTTGTAGTTAAAGCATATGATCTCAACTTTTGTGGAAGGACTCACAAAAGGTTGATATGAGTCATATTTTTTCTTCTTCTTTTCTCTCTATTTTTCTACTTCATCCATGATACTAGCGAAATAGTATATGTTGAAGCATGACAACTAGAGATTCACAAATCATAGCGAAATTGGAAATTAAAATAATCCCGAGGTAATAAGGGTTAGGCATATTGAAGCATGTGAAAAGGGACATATATGTCATGAGTCAAAGATGTATTTTTGTCTCCGGTAATAATGACACTAAAGTACAGGTACCAACCGAACATGGGATCAAGCTAAGATGTAATTCTAGCTCGCATCAAAAATAAATTATTACTGGTATTGGTATGAGCAATGTAATGCAGGTACCATATATAGTTCTCAACTTTAGAAGGTGATACTTTAGATATCAACTTTATTGGTAAGAAGAACTTCCTCTAACTAATTGACTTCAGTTGAACTAGATCCATTTTTTGCTTATGAAAAGTACATCATTATCACGAGACGAAAACTTCTCTAAAGCACTTGTGATATATCTGGATGAAAAGTATATCATCTCCCCTGAACTGTAGCATACACGCTAAAGTACTTGTGTTGAATACTTTTGTTACGTAATAAGGCCACACCACTTATTAAACCTCCCATGAGAAGACTCGATGTCTAACTGATAGTGTGACTACGATGATTGAATCATTGAGCAAAGTACTGTTCGAACTTTGTTTCTATGATGGACAAAGAATAAAATTCATAAAATCTCTATATGTACCTAGAGTTATCTACACCTTGTTAATTTCCAAAGACATCCATGAAAATAGTTATCATATGGAAACTCATAGTAGTGAGAATGTAATTGATTGCATCTTTTATTGTCTCTAATTTATGTGGAAGGAAATGCATTTTAGAACAACTAATAAGTCCATCTAGTGAAATATAAATCACTAGTATTTGGATTATTGAATTCATATTAACCCCGACAATGAAATACTGGGTATTGACTCATACAGACTTTGGCAAAACCATAAAGCTACTTTGGTTGTGACATGATGATCGTTGTGAAAGGACTCATACGTACATAACTTTTTTTGAGTGAACGAGACAACGTGAAAAAGATTGACATAATGCAAAGTGACAACATATCTCTCAATAAGTATTTTCCAAAGTACTAGATGCACAACCCTCCCTCCCCGTTATGCTTTTAAGTAAGAGAGCATATCACTCATTTCACAAAGCCTTCAACAAAATAGGACAAAGACCATCGTAAGATGTAACTGGTAAACAATCCATATTACAAAGAAAGCGAGGTGATATTTATAAAAATATCCATGCAGATTGCGGACCATTAAAGTGACTTATGGCTCTCGTGGATTTTTTGACATTTTGGACTAGTTATAGTTCCCAAGTAATGTTGCGTTTGAAAAACTACTAGTACACATTATACATGTAAGGACTCACCACCGCTTGTAAATGCTAGAGAGTATACACAAAAAGGACTTGATAGTTATTTCATGTTTAATATGATCAATGTATAGCCTATCATCAAAGGTTACATAAGGTACCTAAGGCATGGTTATGCATACAAACCTACCTTTAACTGCTTGTGGAATATGAAATATTTCACGCATCTTCACTTATTCGTTTTAGACCCACAATTGGTCAACCATTCTTTGCGTACCAGTTGGTAACTTGATATAATCCTGACATTTTGTGTTCTTACACATTTTTGGTTGCACTATATATGTGCCCTTACGACTCCACATCGTACTATGATGGGCCATCGAAATGATTAAGTTATTATGTTGGACAATAATTTCCAACAAATATCCGCATTTTAAAACCTTTGGTAGGAGATCTCTTACCGCTAGATTTGCGGGTTATCACTTTAATGAGACAGTCTTCCCGTTGTTAAGGGGGAGATAAGAAAAAAGTATTTACTAAGGGAATGACAGGAATTGTCGTGGTGTGCTCCCACTGTGTCTCATAGTGATTCTTGTACTCCACAAATGTATATGTGAAGTGAAAGAATAATCGATTTTCAGAATGTACATTGATGTCGCTAAAGTGATGAGATCACACGTACCATCTGCAAACCTACTTGCAAGGTTATAAATCCTCAATAAGGGATATACCCCATAGACTAAGGTGTTGAAACTACACTTAGTGAAAGTGTGGTTGAGGTCACGACTCCATAAAGGAAGTTGGAGAGACCACTTGGTTCGATCAATCCTCACCTAGAAGGGAATTAGGTGAGGAAGGCACAACTTACTTATATCATCAGAAATAATCTCATAAGGTTGTCTCTAAATATGTCCATGAATCAAACCGGAGTACACTCCAAAGTTTAATGATGCCTGAGAACAATGAAATCCCAAGTGGATTATGAGAATGCGCACGAGTCAATGGAAAGATCATCCAAGAATATTGATGATTAATTTCATATACACTTGCTTAAGGAAATAGAGCAAGATGAGATCGAACCGTGCTCCTTGTTGCTTAATATCAACGAATAGCATATTTGTCTTATACAATCCAGGTAGAACTTGGTTCTTTGAAAAATATACAGGTATTTGGTGTGGTAGTGTTAACCAACCAAGTGTAAAGCCTATTGGACATACATGATTAATTTTTCATAAAGCATAATGAGAAGAAAGAAGTCTTAAAGTATAAAGACTCACCTTGTGGAGCGAGGTTTCTAACAAAGCCCTGGAATTTTTTTGTCATGAACTTCATAGTGTTCGGCTACTCAGTTAGCTTGGTAATTTCCAAAGGACTTGAAATGTAGCATATGTTTGTGTTTGTTACGTATCTCTGAAAGAATCAAGAGATAGAAGATATTTACAAAAGTACTTGATAGCCTTTTGTTACCCAAATCAAGTGACTCTAAAACACATAGTTCATTTACAATTAGATATAACGCTCACTTATAGATAGAAGAAATCACGCGGATGTGATATACCCGTCTAAGTGGTTATTTTATTTGGAGGGGATAGACAAGTAAGTTATTTTTCCTTGCGTATTTGCAAGAAAGTTGTTGATTTGGAATTGTAGCTACCTATGTCGATGGTACAGACATGATGGGTACTCTTGAAGTAATAAGATACCTTAAAAGCTATTTGAAATCCGAATTTGAGATGAGAAATATGGGAAAAGCTCGACCGAATACTGAGCTTGTGGTATATTATCCCACCAGTTTGCATTTGTCTAAAGTGGTCAGGAAATTTAACAAACATATGCATCCTGATAGCACTACCATGATTAGTCGAGGTTCAAATGTAAGTAAGTGACCATTTCGTCTAAATGAAGATGACGAAGTGATAAGAACGTAAGTGCTACATTTTATACCCATATTTATATTAGATAGGACTTGATATTTTGGATAACAACACTATTTAATGCTTTTGTAGAAAGTACTAGGAAATCCGGTCATTGTTACAATTTATGGCGAAACGAGAAGCTAATGAGCGTTTACAATATAAAAATAAGAAAACATGGATGGCCTGGTATTTTTATGTATCAGCACCACTTAAATTACTCAGGGCATCTTGGATAAGACAATTCAGTTAGATGTTTGCTTTCAAACTAAGACACCATGTGGCTGCACCACCTGCGTACATACATTTCAGAAGCAACAGTGGACAAAAGAATTTTCTTTGCTAGTGCATGTGAAGCCATTGAGAGGAAAGAGATAAGTGTGACGTGTTATCTACACCACGTCTCATTTTCGCGTATCAATACAGAAGAAAATCTTCTTTTCTCAAGGAGCTGATATTCATTTTGAGTTTTATTCAGAAATGAGTCTGAATTGTGGTGTGAGGTCGTGAGTTCAACGAGAGATACAGTTGACAAAGATTTGGAGTTCGTTGTCAAGGGTCCGGCTGATGGTTGAGCTCTTATACGTGGGGTCTGGTGGTCGAGTTGCCAAATGAGTGGAAGTGCAGATGCATGTTTGCTGATGGTTACATTTGTGGAAGCCTTTGCAGTCGTCCAAGGAAGGTGCATATCGAGTTGGAATAACTCGCAACGACAGTGGGAGTTGTTTTTCAGCATCAAGTGAATTCATAAAGTGATAATATGGCAGCTCGAACTGGAGATGGCATGGAGTAGTGGTTGTTGGAAATGGTCGCGACTGCAGCGTTCTTTGCAGCAACACATGCCGAGGTCGAGAGTTGTGGTATGTATTTATGCCGGACAGTGAAGTGGGTTGGCTGAGATGGTCACAATCCGAGTTGGTTGGATTTGGAATATCAGGGAGAGAACAAGGGACTTGAGTAAGCTTGCTGGTGACTGTTTGAGGGCTCTACAACAGCAACGTTTATGAAGTTTGCTGTGGCCTGAATTTTGCAAGGAAGATGGTGAAGTACGAAGTGGTGGTTGGTCGAGTTTAGAAACTGTAGGTGATAATGGGCCAATTAGACTGGGCCTTGGCAGTTGCTAGGTCTTATGTTCAACTCGCAGCAACACTATATATGATGAAAGTGAACAGAGACGGTGGGGAGGACGCCAGTTAGGAGTTGCGGCTGCTGAGCCAAAAGGAGAGAAGAGAAGGTTGAAGACGGACCTACGGCTACGGTTTTGAATATCCATTATCTTGATTTCATTTTTGATTTGCTAGTACTTCTCTTTAATTTGTTTATGGATTTTTCGAAAGCCATGTTTGGCTAGATATTTTTGTAGCTAGGGTTTATGGTTGAAATTACTTGGGGTATAGGGCTATTTGAATTTATTAATCTAGCAAAAAACCATCATGATGATATGAATAAATTATTCTTTGAATATTGTTTATTGATTTATTGAAAATTAGTTGTTGCTTTGACGGTTTAAAAAAAAAAAATTTTGTGCATAATGAATTAGTTTTACAAATATGTTTCTTCTTATTATTTGATAATCTATACTTCGATTAATTCCTTGATGGGTTATGCTTAGAAAAGACGAATAATATTTGTGAACTAAATTTAGTTTCGTATAATTTTCTCGCTGATGCAATTTGATGGTGCATGCTTGGATTTAGTTTTTTGATGTGCTATGCTTAGGGTATACCAGTGATATTTGCTACGCTAATACATATAATAGATGATGTCGATTAGGGCTGCACATGGATCGGTTTGGGTTGGGTTTGGCCTCACCCACCACCCAACCCATTGATGGTGGGTAACATAAGTTGTCACCCGCAACCAACCCAACATTACAATGGGTCGGTTTTCACCCAACCCACATTACGGTGGGTTGGAACGGGTGGGTTACCCACCATAAAATACAATGAACATTACACTACAGTTACAGACTTACAGTCTTACTGTTAAACTTACATGTATATAAATAACTAAGACTTTTACAAATTGGATGTAATAGATTTTATTAAAAAGCTTTTATTGTCTTTGCAGTTTATACTTCATATACTGCATCTTCAGTTGATGGTAATACTAATATAGTATTGCATCTTGCTGCGAAGAAGAAACAAAATTTAAATAAGAATTAAGAACCCAAACGAAATAAGCCAACCTAAAATCAATCTTAGGAAACAAAACCCTAATTAGTAATTACAATGATTCCTAGTCTCACCTTAGGTTGTTGGTTTCCTATTGGTGACGATGTTGATTGATTGCTGCTGGTGTTGCTATGATTTGATTTATAAAGTGAAGAGAAAGTGAGAAAAAAAAAGAGCCCGAGAGGGAGAGAAGAGACTGCCGCTGAAGCGAACAGACAAGTGAAGAGAAGTTAGCGATGATTACTTGGTTAGGGCATTATATATCATTACTTCAAAGGTTGTGGTTCATCTATGATAGGTAATCTAAGGGATATAATTAACTTAGAAATATTTATGCGGGTGGGTGGGTTGGGTCGGGTGAGGGAAGCTGTCACCCACAGTCGACCCACCATACGATGGGTTTTGATGCTATGACCCATAGTCGACCCGCTCCTAGGTGGGTTGGGTCGGGTGCGGGTAATTTCAGGCGGGTGTGAGTTGGGTTGGTGGATTGAGTCGGTTTTGTGCACCCCTAATGTCGATAGAACTAACAATAAACATATATTCATGAGTTATGTTTCATTTCAATAATTGAATAGAAATAGTTGTTGAAACTATAAACCCTTGTTACCGGCTCTCTTATTGCGAGTTCACTTTATTAGTTTACTTTAATTTTATTATTTCATTTTACATTTCTCATTATAAAAATCCCAAAATCATTTCTGGTTAGTTGATTAGAGATATTGATTACAGTATTTCCACCGCTCCCCGTGGGTTCGACCCGTACTTGTCTCTGTCTGCATTGTAGACACCGTGCGATTGCGGTTTATAATATATAGGTATCTCTGGATCCTATCAATTTTTGGCGCCGTTGCCAGGGAGCGTCTGAGGAATATTGTAATTAGTATTTTTAATTTTTGTAAATAGTTAGGTTTTTATTTTATTTATTTTATTTTTTAGGATTTATTTTTTCCTTTTGACTTGTTTTGTGTGTCAGAATTTTATTTCAGGTACCTTTTTGAGAACGATGAATGTTGTGCGCGAGACATCGTCTATAACGCTTGGTGAATACATGTATGGGTCACGGTATAAGGAAGTTCTTGCTTATAACCGTCTAAGGTATGGAACTTGGGATCCACGTAATTTCGCTATGGGTGGTTATTCAGATGAGTATCAACCCCAATACCATGAGGGTGAAAATGAACTTGACACTAGAAGTGATTTAAGGAATAATGATACCGATATAATATCTGAATCTATTGTATCTTAACTAACTCATCATGAGCATTTGATTGATTATATGTCTATTCAAAAGGACGAGAGTTGTGTTAGAGACGCCATTAATTCAAATAATGATGATTTAGAAGAACATATTTATACAGAAGATACTATTGTTGAGTCTGATGACTTAGAGATAGTAGACGTGCACAATGAGATATTTTCTAATCATTTGAATAACGAGATTCCTATAAGTCACTTAGTTGCAGATAATAATTAGCCGATTATTCATGATATTGTTGTTCCTTTGAGCTCATGTTTTGCTGACCCATCTTTTGATTTTACGATTGCTTATGTCGATGTGGATGCAATTGGTACTGGTCAGGTAAATAATGAACCAATCTCAGTCTGTTTAGCCCACTTTGCAGATTCCGATGATCCTATGCTTATTGACATTGTCAATGCATTGCGGTCTCCAATGTGTAATCAAGGTAACTCAACTATGGAAGTTATTTCCGTAGACTTAGAACCAGATTTAAGAGTTACTGATTTTCATAAACTTGAACCATTAGATACAGGTTCAAACAATTGTGATGAGTTTAATAATCAGGTACCTTTTTGCATTGTCAATACATTGCTTCCTTTGATTTCTAGTGAAGATAATGTATTGACCGAATGTATTTCAGCTGATTTGGAACCTGATTTAGAGTGTGGTTCCTGAATAGAAAACAATATGCATTATATTGTTGTTGTCCATGTGAGTTATTTGTTTGTCTCTACTACAGACTGTTTTCTTTTGGGAATGGATTTACACATCTTTTTAAAGGTTATAGTGTTTGCAGGTTCATATTTGCAGCTGACCTAATTTGTTGGACTGATCCCCAACTTTTCAGACTATACTTATATGTTTTGCAGTTTACTTTGGCGCGACCTCACCTTGTTTGAGGTTCTTCTTTATGTGCGCAAACATGGTGTTTATGGTAGAAAATCTCCTCCGCCGAATTTGGTAAATTCGATGGCGGAGAGACTGGTTTAAACCCTTAAACAAATGTGCTGCACGTGAGCACTTTTGATTCGAGATATCAATCTGCACAACTCTGGCCTAAACCAAGAAAATTGTCGTTCCAGTTTTGCTTCGGTCATAAAGTGGAGGAGAAGGGTTGATTTGGGGAGGATAGAGAAGAAGGGTGATGAGAACAGAGAGTTCTGGCTAGGTAGTATCTCGACTTGTATCAGAAGTGTAGAAGCTTGCGGAAGCTTGCTAGTGATGGAAGATTTTGAGAGAGCTTGCAAAGTTTCTATCTGATAGTGTTGTGTTTTGCCTGACTAAGACTTGTATGTTTTGGCAGAATAGGTGAACCCTATTTATACATGTGAGATTGAACGTACCCTGGCCTCATTAAGGAATTAAGTAAATGTGCCAATTAAAACAGAGGAGGTGGAAACCATTGGCTTTATGGTGAAAAACGTTTTCACCATAAATTTCCTTATTTAATTGACCGTATTCATTCCTTACACGCCTTGCTTTATTGTGAGAGTAGTGTATGCTGCACGCTGTGACCGTCAAACCAAAACCCCAAGAAAGCATCCCCCAGTTTGTGTTGATGTCTCGAGAGTGGGCGCAAGTGGCAATGCAAAAGTTGCTAGTGAAGCGTTGCGGCATGTTCCAATTGCATGTGCAGGATATCTCGACCGCAAGTTGTACTTAGAGCGAAGATGGCAATGCCAAAGTCGCTTGGTGGAGCATTTGGAATGTGCCAATGGCATGTGCGGAATGCCTTGGCCGCGATTTGTACTTTAAGTGTGGATGACAATGCCAAAGTCGCTTGGTGGAGCATTTAGAATGTGCCAATAGCATGTGCAGAATGCCTTGGCCGCAAGTTGCACTTTGAGTGCGAATGGCAATGCCAAAGTCGCTAGTGGAGCATGTGTGGAATGCCTTGGAAATTGGCTAGCAGGTTGGGGATAAAAGTGGCTAGTGGTTGCGTGTTGGCATGTGCCAATGACACGCACGGATACCTTGGCCAAGTCGCGGGTGCTACAATTGGGTAGCGGCTTGGAATAGAAAGTGGCTAGTGGTAACATGTTGGCATGTGCCAATGGCACGTACGACCACCTTGGCCAAGTCGCGGGCGCTACAATTGGATAGCGGCTTGGGATAAAAAGTGGCTAGTGGTAACGTGTTGGCATGTGCCAATGGCACATACGGCCACCTTGGCCAAGTCGCGGGCGCTACAATTGGGTAGCGGCTTGGAATATAAAGTTGCTAGTGGTAACGTGTTGGCATGTTACCAATGGCACGTACAGCCACTTTGGCCAAGTTGCGGGCGTTACAATTGGGTAGCGGCTTGGAATAGAAAGTGGCTAGTGGTAACGTGCTGGCATGTGCCAATGGCACGTACGACCACTTTGGCCAAGTTGCGGGCGCTATAATTGGGTAGCGGCTTGGAATAGAAAGTGGCTAGTGGTAACGTGTTGGCATGTGCCAATGGCAAGTACGAACACTTTGGCCAAGTCGCGGGCGCTACAATTGGGTAGCGGCTTGGAATAGAAAGTGGCTAGTGGTAATGAGTCGGCATGTGACAATGGCACGTACGACCACTTTGGCCAAGTCGCGGGCGCCACAGTTGGATAACGTCTAGGGATAGAAAGTAGCTAGTGGTAACATGTTGGCATGTGCCAATGGCACGCACGACCACTTTGACCTAGTCGCATGGTTTGCAAGCCTAGGGTGCTATTTTTGGCATGTGCCAAACAGTATAGCGGCTTAGAAATTATCTAGTGATGCGTGTTGTCATGTGCCAATGGCACGCACGGCCAAGTTGACCTAGTTGCGCGGTTTGCAAGCCTAGGGAACTATTTTTGGCATGTGCCAAACGGTATAGCGGCTTAGAAATTGGCCAGTGATGCGTGTTGGCATGTGCCAATGGCACGCACGTCCAAGTTGACCTAGTTGCACGGTTTTCAAGCCTAGGGCACTATTTTTGGCATGTGCCAAACGGTATAGCGGCTTAGTTTGGCATGGTTGCCTGTGGGTGCAGTATGTGGTTTGTTTTGGCGTCGTTTCCATGGTGCGCAGTATGCGACTTGGTTTTGGCGTCGTTGCCATGGTGCGCAGTATGCCGCTTGGTTTTGGCGTCGTTGCCATGGTGCGCAGTATGCCGCTTGGTTTTGGAGTCGTTGCCATGGTGCAAAATATGCGGCTTGGTTTTGGCGTCGTTGCCATAGTGTGCAGTATGCGGCTTGGTTTTGGCGTCGTTTCCATGGTTCGCAGTATGCGGCTTGGTTTTGGAATTAGGGTTCTGTGTTGAAAACCCTAATATGGTGTTTTGAAAAAATACCCCCATTAATTATTGACACCTGAATTAAATGCTCTTAGTTAATGTGTTGCTGATAACACTAGGTCATGGAGTTTTAAAATTTTACCCCTTATCTGAAATCCACCATCGACATTAAGTCCCCTGCTTAGCTCGGAACAGGAGCTTTGTTGCGAGGTAAGCATAAGATAGTGCCAAGACAAGATCTGAAATAGAAACGGGAGAATTATCTGACTTTTTTTCTGAGATGCGAACTGGATTCGGAATCCTTGTCCTTGGAAGTTTTGCATGGAATGGGAGGTTGGCACAATTTGGCGGAAATGGACGGCTGGGAAGCATTGAGCTGCTGGCGTGAGTTGAGAAAATGAGCGTGCGCTGGTTGGTGGAGCCAATGGGAGATAGACGTGATAGCTGGTGCGACTTTGGCGACATTGACAAGTCGGCGCGATTGGTGCGACCGGCACAAAAGGAGCATGCTAGCTTGGGCGTTACTGGCGCAAGGTTGAGAGGTTGGTGTGGTGAGACCGGCGCAAAGGCTGCGCGCTTGCGAGGTATTGGCGCCGTTTGTGGGGCTTGAGCGGACATTGGGAAGTTTGGCGCAAACTTCCTTGACACGTGCGGCTTTGGGAGAAAAGGAATCGTTTCCTATTGTAGAAACCGCCCGCATATATATACACGAAGCCTTTTCTTTTATCTTGCGCTTTATTCCTTCCTTCTTCCTTGCCAGCAGTAAAGCGATAAAGGATAAACCGGCTATCCAGGTATGTCTTCTAATACTTCTCCTATTTTCCTTTGTAGGTGTAAACCCTAGCAGTAGGTGATTTTTCTTTCATAAATATTGCATTGATATCGCGCGAATGATTGGTTGGCATGCTTCTTGTAGAGAATATTGTATATATATGATTTGATTCTATAGAAAATACTGCATATATGATTTCGAACCCGTAGAGAATGTTGCGCGCATAATTTTGAACACGAAGAAAGATTTTGTATATGCACTTGAACCCGAGAAATATATTGCGCATGAATTCCGAAGAAAAATATTGTATATGTGCTTCATATGAACCCGAAAGAATTACTGTATATGAATCCCGAAGAACAATACTGTATATGCTCTTCATATGAACCCGAAAGAATTACTGTATATGAATCCCGGAGAAGAATACTATATATGCTCTTGAACCCATAAAATATACTACGCATATAATTTTGAACCCGAAGTAGGATACTGCATATGTATTTCGAAACCATAGAAAATACTATTCTCCCATGTGTCAGGGAATTTTCTTCTTGTCGAGCGCGGTTATGTGTTTGGGAGATCATTTCATAATTTTCCTGTTTTGTTTTGTGCAGATATCTTGTTGCTACGCGAGAAAAACCGACAAGATGTTTCCTGAACAAGGGTCTGGTTCGTCAAAACATGTTGATAGTTCTAGTCCGAACATAGATGATGAGCTCTTTATCAAACCCCTCGCTCCTGCTCGGAGAAATCATCCAGATTTCGTGCCAATTTTACTGACTGGTGGTGAAGATGAAAAGAAAACCCGTTCGGTCCGGCCGGAGCACATCATACGGCTTTGTTTGCATAAAGGAGTGTATTCCTCTTCCAGTATCGACTTCAGAATATGCCAAAGCCCATTGCGCTCCTTTGATGTGTGGGTTGAGTTTATGGTGAGTAAGGAGCATATAAATTCCAACTTGACTCGAGCACAGATCATTGATGCTGTCAGTGCTTCAGTAAGTTTCCAGGTTAGGAACGATGTCCCGGGTTTGGTTGCTTTCCTCTCTAGGTGGTGTTCTGACACTCACACAATTATTTGTAGATGGGGAGAAATAGTTTTCACCTTGGAGAGCGTGGCTCTCTTGCTGAATCTTCCGGTAACCGGGAATCTTAACGTCCAATTGTCAGAAGATGAGAAGAAGATGCGAGATGACCTTGCTGCTAAGTTGGGAGACTTTGCCCGAAAAGATTCTTCTGCGAAGTCGAGAAATCCTTCCCGGAAATAAGATGAAAGGTGCCTTTACAGCTGGTGGATATCTCAGTGGTTTCTGAAAGAGTTGGAGGCTAAACAGAAGAGCAACGATCTCCACGTTGCAGCATTTTTGGCTCTCTGGTTGTCTAGATACATTTTTGACGACGGCTCTGGAAGAAAGGAGATAAGACTGGGGTTGATACCCTTTTCCTTGAAATTGGGGAAGGGTGAAGTTCTACCCATTGGCAAGCTATTCCTTGGCTCCTTGTATGTGCATCTGGATTACTTAGTCACGGATATGCAAGTTTCGAATGGTCTTATGAAAGTAGACTCGTATGTGCACATCGTTTTTCTGCAAGCATGGTTATGGGAGCATTTTGAAAAGTATGCCCTAAATCCATTTCCTACGATTCCCGCGAGTTGGGGTAGTTCTAGAATTCTTCGATGGGTGAATAGGAAATAAGGAGTTGGCGTGAGCCTGGTTAGTCTTCTTGATAAGTTGAACGAGATCAACTTTCGCCCATGGGAGCCGGTTCACAAGTCTGTGACTTAAATTAATACTTTCGCTTCTGCTCCGGATGTGATCTTGTCTTCGGATGACGACTTGAGTATTGGTGAAAACTTGTTTATGCAAAGCTGGATTCCGGGTTATATGTCGGCTTTCTTTAAGGGGGTTTTCGGATAGCTGCTTACAATATTGATCGTGCCGCTCGTCACATGGGTTTAGATCAAGGGGTACCTCTTGCTCGCCAGCTGGTGCTTCCTTAGGATTCATTGCGTGATGCCTTCAATGCTAGTGCCTTGGAGTCAGTTATCCGTCTCCCTTTCTTTCAATCGGAAAGAACTCCCTCGAAGACTTCTAGTTACAAAGAGTTCTGGTACTGTGAGTGTCTTATGATTCGCAAGTTCGTGGATGACGCGATGGGGAATCTTCGTGGAAAGCCTTCCCAGGAAGTTTTGAAGAAGTTCCCAATGTTGAGAGATTTCAAGCGAAAGTCATCTGGAAATTTTGAAAGTCCCCAAGAGAAAAGGACGAAAAACTGTGCTGGTGGGTTTCAGACGGCTTCAAAGGATCCTCATGCAGCCCTTGTGTCTTTCAGTTCTTCCAATAACCAGGTATGTGTCGCCTCTTTGCTGGTCTGTTTTCCAAATGTGTGAATTTCTGTTGAAGGTATGTGTCTCGTTTCTTCCAGGGCTTTGGTAGTGTTAATGCTTTTGCTTCTCTTGCTCGCTGCCGGGAGACGGTAACTCCTTTGAGTAATTCTGGAGGTATCGAGCCTTCTCACAACGGTGATGCGCCAGAGAAAGAGGAGAGTTCGGAAGGTGAAGGTGATTCTTCCGATAGCAGTGCTGGACCCCTTTCGGAAAGTGGCTCGGTAGGTTTCGAGCCTCTTTTTATTCCTCCTCCCTTTGAAAACATTTAACTCAAATCTTGCAGGAGGAATCTGACTTAGGAGATGGATCTGAGGTGGAGACACATGAAGACTTGCCCTTGGTGACAACAACCGTCAGTTATGACCTGGAGATGGAAGTTGAAAATCCACCTGTAGTGATTGTGACATCTGATGATGGCTTGGGGATGGAAGTTAATAAATCACAAAGCATGAATGCAGTTCGACCGGGAAATGATTCTCTGATTGCTGGCGCATATGCGGAAGGGAACCTTTTGCAGATTGCAGATCTGGTTGCAGGCGCCATTTTTGATCCTCCGTACTTGATTCCTTACCCAGATTACGTGTTGGTCGGCGGTTTCAGCGTGCTGGCCAAATATGAGGCGTTGTATACCAAAATCTGGAAGAAGTATGGACACATGGCTGCGACCAGGAAGATCACTAGTCATATTGTGTTGGTTAAAAGTGTGGAAGAAGCTTTATCTTATATTGAGGACATGTGAGGGGTGACTGGCCACACCGTTTCTGAAGACGTCATTGCTAATTGGGAACACAACCGCGATGTGTATAGAGAAGGAATTCAATTCTTCATGGTTCGTCGAAAATCTTGCTGAGATTCGGAAATTGAAGGATACAGTAGTCGAAATCCCTTACGCGGAGGAGATCACACGGCAAGAAGGGGAAGCTGAGGAGTTGTCCAAGGTGTTATCTATGAAGAGAGAAGCTACTGAAGATGCGAAGGACCGTCTTTCTAAGAAGGGTAAACTGTTGCTAGATAACTTCCCTTGAATGTTTCTCCTTTAGATTCCTTTTTGTTTATTTAGAGGAACACTTTGGGTGCTTGATTTCGGAGTCTGACTGATTTTGGTAGTTGGTTGATGTTTTTGAGATGTTGGATTATTTTCTGGGATGAATGGTTTTAATATATAACTTTGACCATGCCTTTCGAAGGGAATATTGTTTTTATGAATGTGTGTGTTTATAGGTTTTGCCGTGAGCAATCCTCGTTTTCATGTAAAAGGAGGTTTTGCTGTTAGGGTTGCCAGCAAGTCTTCAATTGCTGGTAGCAGCGGCTTTGTAGGTAGGACTGCTAGCAAGTCCCCAAATCGCTGGTAGCATCTTCAGCGAGTCCCTAGTTTACCCGTATAGTTTTTTTACTACTAGTAACTGGGTTGAGTTGTAGATCCCCTAAACTGTGTGCCAGCTTCTGCTATCTTGATGCTTGTATCGAGGCGCGAGATCGATTTCTGAAAGCAGATATTGTAACCGAGAGAATGAAACTCCCGCTGTGGTCGCCAATTGTTTATGGGAGAAAATCGCCTCTGTCGAATTTGGTAAATTCGAAGGTGGAGAGACTGGTTTAAAACCTTAAACAAATGTGATGCACGTGAGCACTTTTGATTCGAGATATCAATCTGTACAACTCTGGCCTAAAACAAGAAAATGGCCATTCCAGATTTGCTTTGGTCACAAAGTGGAGGACAAGGGTTGATTTGGGGAGGATAGAGAATAAGGGTGATGAGACCAGAGAGTTTTTTCTAGGTAGTATCTCGACTTGTATCAGAAGTGTAGAAGCTTGCGGAAGCTTGCTAGTGACGGAAGATTTTAAGAGAGCTTGCAAAGTTGCTATCTGATAGTGTTGTATTTTTCCTGACCAAGACTTGTGTGTTTTGGCAGAATAGGTGAAATCTATTTATACAAGTGAGATTGAATGTACCCTGGCCTCATTAAGGAATTGGGTAAATGTGTCAATTAAAACAGAGGAGGTAGAAACCGTTGGCTTTATGGTAAAAAACGTTTTCACCATCAATTTCCTTATTTAATTGACCGTATTCATTCCTTGCATTCCTTGCCTTATTGCAAGCGTAGTGTACGCTGCACGCTGTGACCGCCAAACCAAAACCCCAAGAAAGCATCCCCCAGTTTGTGTTGATGTCTTGAGAGTGGGCGCAAGTGGCAATGCCAAAGTTGCTAGTGAAGCGTTGCGGCATGTGCCAATGGCATGTGCGGGATATCTCGACCGCAAGTTGTACTTTGAGCGCAGATGGCAATGAAAAAGTCGCTTGGCACGCACGGCTACCTTGGCCAAGTCGCGGGCGCTACAACTGGGTAGCGACTTGGAATCGAAAGTGGCTAGTGGTAACGTGTTGGCATGTGCCAATGGCACAAACGACCACCTTGGCCAAGTCACGGGCGCTACAATCGGATAGCGCCTTGGGATAGAAAGTGGCTAGTGGTAACGTGTTGGCATGTTCCAATGGCACGTACGGCCACCTTGGCCAAGTCGCGGGCGCTACAATTGGGTAGCGGCTAGGAATAGAAAGTGGCTAGTGGTAACGTGTTGACATGTGCCAATGGCACGTATGGCCACTTTGGCCAAGTCTCGGGCGCTACAATTGGGTAGAGGCTTTGAATAGAAAGTGGCTAGTGGTAACGTGTTGGCATGTGCCAATGGCATGTACGGCCACTTTGGCCAAGTCGTGGGCGCTATAATTGGGTAGCGGCTTGGAATAGAAAGTGGCTAGTGGTAACGTGTTGGCATGTGTCAATGGCACGCACGAACACTTTGGCCAAGTCGCGGGCGCTACAATTGGGTAGCGACTTGGAATAGAAAGTGTCTAGTGGTAACGTGTTGGCATGTGCCAATGGCACGTACGAGAACTTTGGACAAGTCGCGGGTGCTACAATTGGATAGCGGCTTGTGATAGAAAGTGGCTAGTGGTAACGTGTTGGCATGTGCCAATGGCACGCACGGCCACTTTGACCTAGTCGCACGATTTGCAAGCCTAGGGCGCTATTTTTGGCATGTGCCAAACGGTATAGCGGCTTAGAAATTGTCTAGTGATGCGTGTTGTCATGTGCCAATGGCACGCACAGCCAAGTTGACCTAGTTACACAGTTTCAAGCCTAGGGCGCTATTTTTGGCATGTGCGCAGTATGCGGCTTGGTTTTCGCGTCGTTGCCATGTTGCGCAGTATGCGGCTTAGTTTTGGCGTTGTTGCCATGGTGCGCAGTATGCGGCTTGGTTTTGGCGTCGTTGCCATGGTGCGCAGTATACGTCTTGGTTTGGAATTAAGGTTCTGTGTTGAAAACTCTAATCTGGTATTTTGAAAAAATACCCTCATTAATTATTGACAACTGAATTAAATGCTCGTAGTTAATGTGTTGCTGGTAACACTAGGTCATGGGGTTTTACGATTTTACCCCTTATCTGAAATCCACCATCGACACATGGATACAATGATTATTCTTTATGGGGGTCAACACATACGATTTCGCTTCATGGGAGTCATCCCATTAGATTTGTTTTCTTTACTCAATGTTTTATTTGTTTTCTTGAATTTCCATCTTAATTTCTACGTTGGATAACTCAATTACATTGAGGACAATGTAATGTTTAAGTGTGGGGGAGTGGCGTTTTCGTTAGGAATTATAATTTTTTTATTTTTTTTAAATGATCAGTTGTTTAGCGGGTCTCTTAAAAATAATAAAAATGACCAGCTGTGTAGCGGGTCTTTTCGTTTTCCTTGCATGTTATGACCAGATGTGTAGTGGGTCTGAAAATAATAATAATAATATGACAAGTTGTGTAGCGGGTCTCTTAAAAAAATGATCAGCTGTTTAGCGGGTCTTTCTATCTAATTGTTTAGTAGACATCTTTATATCGCTGTTTAGTGGTTTCGTCTAGATGTTTAGCAGAAATCTCTCGGTCTTGATGTTTAGCGGATCAGTCTTGCTGTTTAGCAGACAAAACTCTTCATATTCAGCTGTGTAGCAGATGTATTCTTTGTTTTGCTCGAGGACTATCAAAATATAAGTGTGGGGGTGTTGATAAGCACGTAAGTGCTAAATTTTATACCCATATTTATATTAGCTTGGACTCGATATTTTGGCTAACAACACTATATAATGCTTTTGTCGTAAGTACTGGTAAATCCGGTCATTGTTACAATTTATGGAGAAACGAGAAGCTAATGAGCGTTTACAATATAAAAATGAGCAAATATGGCAGGCCTGGTATTTTTATGTATCATCACCACTTAAATTACTCAGGGCATCTTGGATGAGACAACTCAGTTAGCTGTTTGCTGTCATACTAAGACACCATGTGGCTGCACCACCTGCGTACATACATTTCAGAAGCAACCGTGAACAAAAGAATTTTCCTTGCTAGTGCATGTGAAGCCAATGAGAGAGAAGAGATAAGTGTGGCGTGTTATCTACACAACGTCTCATTTTCGCGTATCAATACAGAAGAAAAGCTTCTTTTCTCAAGGCGCTGATATCCATTTTGAGTTTCATTCAAAAATGAGTCTGAATTGTGGTGTGAGGTCGTGAGTTCAACGAGATATACAGTTCACAAAGATTTGGAGTTCGCTGTGCAATCAAGGGTCCGACTGATGGTTGAGCTCTTATACGAAGGGTCTGGTGGCCGAGTTTCCAAATCAGTGTAAGTGCAGATGCGTGTTTGCTGATGGTTGCATTTGTGGAAGCCTTTGCAGTCGTCCAAGGAAGGTGCATCTCGAGTTGGAGTAACTCGAAACGACAGTGGGAGTTATTTTTCAGCAGCAAGTGAATCAAAAAAGTGAGAACATGGAAGCTCGAACTGGAGATGTCATGGAGTGGTGGTTGTTGGAAATGGTCGCAACTGCAGCGTTCTTTACAGCAACACAGGCCGAGGTCGAGAGTTGCGGTATGTATTTATGTCGGACAGTGAAGTGGGTTGGCTGAGATGGTCACAATCCGAGTTGGTTGGATTTGGAATATCAGGGAGAGAACAAGCGACTTGAGTAAGATTGTTGGTGACTGTTTGAGGGCTCTACAACAGAAACGTTTATGAAGATTGATGTGTCCTGAATTTGGCAAGGAAGCTGGTGAAGTACGAAGTGGTGGTTGGTCGAGTTTAGAAATTGTAGGTGATAATGGGCCAATTGGACTGGGCCTTGGTAGTTGCTAGGTCTTATGTTCAACTCGCAGCAACACTTTATATGATGAAAGTGAACATAGACAGTGGGGAGGACGCCAGTTAGGATTTGCGGCATCTGAGCCGAAAGGAGAGAAGAGGAGGTTGAAGACGGATTTGCGGCTAGGGTTTTGAAGATCCATTATCTTGATTTCATTTTTGATTTGCTAGTACTTCTCTTTAATTTGTTTATGGATTTTTAGAGAGCCATGTTTGGCTAGATATTTTTGTAGCTAGGGTTTATGGTTGAAACTACTTGTGGTATAGGGCTATTTGAATTGATTAATCTAGCAAAAGATCATCATGATGATATGAATTAATTAATCTTTGAATATTGTTTATTGATTTATTGAAAATTAGTTGTTGCTTTGCCGGTTTTAATAAAAACATTTGTGCATAATGAATTAGTTTTACAAATATGTTTATTCTTATTATTTGATAATCTATGCTTCGATTAATTACTTGATGGGTTATGCATAGAAAAGATGAATAATATTTGTGAACTAAATTTAGTTTCGTATAATTTTCTCGCTGATGCAATTTGATGGTGCATGCTTGGATTTAGTCTTTTGATGTGCTATGCTTAGGGTATACTTGTGATATTTGCGACGCTAATACATATAATAGGTGACGTCGATAGAAAGGACAATAAAAATATATTCATGAGTTATGTTTCATTTCAGTAATTGAATAGAAATAGTAGTTAAAACTATAAACCCTCGTTACCGGCTCTCTTACTGCGAGTTCACTTTATTAGTTTACTTTAATTTTATTATTTCGTTTTACATATCTCATTATAAAAATCCCAAAATCATTCCTGGTTAGATGATTAGAGATATTGATTACAGTATTTCCACTAATCCCCGTGGGTTCGACCCGTACGCCTCTGTCTGCATTGTAGACACCGTGTGATTGCGGTTTATAATATATAGGTATCTCCGGATCCAATCAATTTTTGGCGCCTTTGCCGGGGAGCGTCTGAGGAATATTGTAATTAGTGTTTTTGATTTTTGTAAATAGTTAGGTTTTTATTTTATTTATTTTTATTTTTGTACAAATAATACTTTCGTAGTAAAATGACATCACAAAACGGAATCAAACACTGCCCTTGGTTGGTAGCCTAGAAACAAGCTGAGCTCCAACACCTCTCTGAATAGCAATGCCTAATCTATGAAAAATAAATCTACCAAAACCACTACTAGCATCATTATGAACTATACAATTCTTAAGACGCTTGAAAAAACATAAAGTATCATCACCAAGCTCACCTAAAGTGGTAAAGGCCAAAACACCCAGACCATAACCCAAAGAAGCACACTTATCCAAATACTTAGTGCGCTTTCTTGAAACTGCCTTAGAAATTGCCTTACCTGGGACAAATGAGCGCACTCCATCACCCGTGAAGGGCGAGACACCAGTGACATCCATACAAACATCTCGGCAATTTTCCCAATTAAGAACAAGAATGTCCGCAGGTCTAAAGTCTATGTCATCATCTGACTGAATACCAAGAGACACTTCCTTACGCGCAGGAACATTAGCCTTGTAGCAAATGTCAAACACCGCATCGCGAACAACATCGTGTCGAAACTTGCTCCTAATGTCTTTAGCACAATGTAACGCATGATCTCCATAGATGTCCATGGATCGGTTACAACTAGAACATAAACCATTATCAGCAAACAAAGGGATACCAAGTATGTAACACAGCACAGCTCGGAACTGTCTAGGCCCGAGGCACTGATTAAGCCCACTAATAGGTACCGCTAGCAAATAATCTTGAGCATTCTTGATACGATTGCACTGTCACAGAATGGAATCTCTTGTAGACATATGAAATTGGTCTGGGATTTTCTTATTGATTGCATCAAAATAAGTAACTGCCAGGGCGTGCATGGAAGGGGGAGGGGAGGGCGCATTATCATCAATACAAAAATAAGAAGGTAATCCGCATACCTAGATAAAGTTCTGAATAGCCAACTGGTAAGCAGAGCCTGTGTTTGCAGAGAATAGGTTCCCAAGGATCAACTTCGCACGTAAGATGTCTGACTCTGAGAAGCAAGGTAGCAGTAAGCACGAGTATCTGTCATGGTATAAATGCCAAGACCACCATCTTTGATGGGCAATGTGGATAATCTCTGCTGCAGAGGACCAAAACCGGCACCATATCCAGAGATGAGCAATCGTAAATACTTAAGTAAATGGTCATCAAATAGATCTGTGGCTGGCTGTAAGGATCCTGGATTAGTACGCATTGCAAAGTATAAAAGAGACACGCTAGTGCAATTGCGGAGTAATAGCATCTCACTTTGTGGGTCTTTGAGTTTTTTGATCGCCGTCATCAGTTAAACAGTCTTATTCACCCTGGTCAACATCATGTCGCTGATGAAGTTCAAATATAAACTCACAGTCCCGCCTTAAGCTTAACACCATTAGAGGGTCTACCAATATCCAGAAGTTTAACACCATTTGAGTTTTTTGTACATATTTTTTTTTTTTTAGGATTTCTTTTTCCTTTTGACTTGTTTTGTGTGTCAGAATTTTATTTCAGGTACCTTTTTGAGAACGATGAATGCTTTGCGCGAGACGTCGTCTATGACGCTTGGTGAATAAATGTATGGTCACGGTATAAGGAAGTTCTTTCTTATAACCGTCTTAGGTATGGAAATTGGGATCCACGTAATTTTTCTATGGGTGGTTATTCAGATGAGTATCAACCCCAATACCATGAGGGTGAAAATGAACTTGACACTAGAAGTGATTTTAGGAATTATGATACCGATATAATATCTGAATCTATTGTATATTACCCAACTCATGAGCATTTGACCGATTATATGTCTATTCAAAAGGACGAGAGTTGTGTTAGAGACGCCATTTATTCAGATAATGATGATTTAGAAGAACATATTTATACAGAATATACTATTATTGAGCCTGACGACTTAGAGACAGTAGACGTGCACAATGAGATATTTTCTAATCATTTGAATAACGAGATTCCTATAAGTCACTTAGTTGCAGATAATAATGAGGCGATTATTCGTGATATTGTTGTTCCTTTGAGCTCAAGTTTTGCTGACTCATCTTGTGATTTTACGATTCCTGATGTCGATGTGGAGGCAATTGGTATTGGTCAGGTAACTACTGATTTTGAACCAATCTCAGTCTGTTTAGCCCACTTTGCAGATTCCGATGATCCTATGCTTATTGATATTGTCAATGCATTGCGTTCTCCAATGTGTAATCAAGGTAACTCAACTATGGAAATTATTTCAGCAGACTTAGAACCAGATTTAGGAGTTACTAATTTTCTTAAACTTGAACCATTAGATACAGGTTTAAACAATTGTGCTGAGTTTGATAATCAGGTACCTTTTTGCATTGTTAATACATTGCTTCCTTTGATTTCTAGTGAAGATAATGTATCGAACGAATGTATTTCAGTTGATTTGGAACCTGATTTAGAGTGTGCTTCCCGAATAGAAAATAATATGCATTCTATTGTTGTTGTCCATGTGCGTTATTTGGTTATCTCTATTACGGACTGTTTTCGTTTGGGAATGGATTTACACATCTTTTTGGAAGGTTATAGTGTTTGAAGGTTCATATTCGCAGCTGACCTGATTTGTTGGATTGATCCCCAACTTTTCAGACTATACATATATGCTTTGCAGTTTACTTTGGCGCGACCTCACCTTGTTTTAGGTTCTTCTTTATGTGCGCAAACATGGATACAATGATTATGCTTTATGGGAGTCAACCCATACGATTTCGCTTCATGGGAGTCAACTCATCAGATTTGTTTTCTTTCCACTATGTTTTATTTGTTTGCTTGAATTTCCCATCTTTATTTCTACGTTGGATGACTCAATTACATTGAGGACATGTAATGTTTAAGTGTGGGGGAGTGGCGTTTTCGTTATGAATTATGATTTTTTTTTTTTTTTAAATAATCAGTTGTTTAGCGGGTCTCTTAAAAATAATAAAAATGACCAGCTGTGTAGCGGGTCTTTCCGTTTTTCTTGCATGTTATGACCATATGTGTAGCGGGTCATAAAATAATAATAATAATATGACCATCTGTGTAGCGAGTCTCTTAAAAAAATGATCAGATGTTTAGCGGGTCTTTCTAACTAACTGTTTAGCAGACATCTTTATACCGATGTTTAATGGCTTCGTCTAACTGTTTAGCAAACATCTCTCGGTCTTGCTGTTTAGCGGATCAGTCTTGCTGTTTAGCAGACAAAAATCTTCATATCTAGCTGTGTAGCGGATGTATTCTTTGTTTTTCTCGAGGACTAGCAAAATATAAGTGTGTGGGTTTTGATAAGCACGTAAGTGCTACATTTTATACCCATATTTATATTAGCTAGGCCTCGATATTTTGTCTAACAACACTATTTAATGGTTTTGTAGAAAGTAATGGTAAATCCGGTCATTGTTACAATTTATGGCGAAACGAGAAGCTAATGAGTGTTTACAATATAAAAATGAGCAAATATGGTTGGATTGGTAATTTTATGTATGAGCACCACTTAAATTACTCAGGGCATCTTGGATGAGACAACTCAGTTAGCTGTTTGTTGTCAAACTAAGACATCATGTGGATGCACCACCTGCGTACATACATTTCAAAAGCAACAGTGGACAAAAGAATTTTCTTTGGTAGTGCATGTGAAGCCATTGAGAGGAAAGAGATAAGTGTGACGTGTTATCTACACCACGTCTCATTTTCGCGTATCAATACAGAAGAAAAGCTTATTTTCTCAAGGAGCTGATATCCATTTTGAGTTTCATTCAGAAATGAGTCTGAATTGTGGTATAAGGTCGTGAGTTCAATGAGAGATACAGTTGACAAAAATAAGAAGGTAATCCGCATACCTAGATAAAGTTCTGAATAGCCAACTGGTAAGCAGAGCCTGTGTTTGCAGAGAATAGGTTCCCAAGGATCAACTTCTGTACAGAAGATGTCTGACTCTGAGAAGCAAGGTAGCAGTAAGCACGAGTATCTGTCATGGTATAAATGCCAAGACCACCATCTTTGATGGGCAATGTGGATAATCTCTGCTGCAGAGGACCAAAACCGGCACCATATCCAGAGATGAGCAATCGTAAATACTTAAGTAAATGGTCATCAAATAGATCTGTGGCTGGCTGTAAGGATCCTGGATTAGTACGCATTGCAAAGTATAAAAGAGACACGCCAGTGCAATTGCGGAGTAATAGCATCTCACTTTGTGGGTCTTTGAGTTTTTTGATCGCCGTCATCAGTTAAACAGTCTTATTCACCCTGGTCAACATCATGTCGCTGATGAAGTTCAAATATAAACTCACAGTCCTGCCCAGAAGCTTAACACCATTAGAGGGTCTACCAATATCCAGAAGTTTAACACCATTTGAGTTTTTTGTACATATTTGTTTTTTTTTAGGATTTCTTTTTCCTTTTGACTTGTTTTGTGTGTCAGAATTTTATTTCAGGTACCTTTTTGAGAACGATGAATGCTTTGCGCGAGACGTTGTCTATGACGCTTGGTGAATAAATGTATGGTCACGGTATAAGGAAGTTCTTTCTTATAACCGTCTTAGGTATGGAACTTGGGATCCACGTAATTTTTCTATGGGTGGTTATTCAGATGAGTATCAACCCCAATACCATGAGGGTGAAAATGAACTTGACACTAGAAGTGATTTTAGGAATTTTGATACCGATATAATATCTGAATCTATTGTATATTTCCCAACTCATGAGCATTTGACCGATTATATGTCTATTCAAAAGGACGAGAGTTGTGTTAGAGACGCCATTTATTCAGATAATGATGATTTAGAAGAACATATTTATACGAATATACTATTATTGAGCCTCGACGACTTAGAGACAAGAGACGTGCACAATGAGATATTTTCTAATCATTTGAATAACGAGATTCCTATAAGTCACTTAGTTGCAGATAATAATGAGGCGATTATTCGTGATATTGTTGTTCCTTTGAGCTCAAGTTTCTTGACTCATCTTGTGATTTTACGATTCACGATGTCGATGTGGAGGCAATTGGTATTGGTCAGGTAACTACTGATTTTGAACCAATCTCAGTCTGTTTAGCCCACTTTGCAGATTCCGATGATCCTATGCTTATTGATATTGTCAATGCATTGCGTTCTCCAATGTGTAATCAAGGTAACTCAACTATGGAAATTATTTATTGAGACTTAGAACCAAATTTAGGAGTTACTAATTTTCTTAAACTTGAACCATTAGATACAGGTTTAAACAATTGTGCTGAGTTTGATAATCAGGTACCTTTTTGCATTGTTAATACATTGCTTCCTTTGATTTCTAGTGAAGATAATGTATCGAACGAATGTATTTCAGTTGATTTGGAACCTGATTTAGAGTGTGCTTCCCGAATAGAAAATAATATGCATTCTATTGTTGTTGTCCATGTGCGTTATTTGGTTATCTCTATTACGGACTGTTTTCGTTTGGGAATGGATTTACACATCTTTCTGGAAGGTTATAGTGTTTGCAGGTTCATATTCACATCTGACCTGATTTGTTGGATTGATCCCCAACTTTTCAGACTATACATATATGCTTTGCAGTTTACTTTGGCGCGACCTCACCTTGTTTTAGGTTCTTCTTTATGTGCGCAAACATGGATACAATGATTATGCTTTATGGGAGTCAACCCATACGATTTCGCTTCATGGGAGTCAACTCATCAGATTTGTTTTCTTTCCACTATGTTTTATTTGTTTGCTTGAATTTCCCATCTTTATTTCTACGTTGGATGACTCAATTACATTGAGGACATGTAATGTTTAAGTGTGGGGGAGTGGCGTTTTCGTTATGAATTATGATTTTTTTTTTTTTTTAAATAATCAGTTGTTTAGCGGGTCTCTTAAAAATAATAAAAATGACCAGCTGTGTAGCGGGTCTTTCCGTTTTTCTTGCATGTTATGACCATATGTGTAGCGGGGCATAAAATAATAATAATAATATGACCATCTGTCTAGCGAGTCTCTTAAAAAAATGATCAGATGTTTAGCGGGTCTTTCTAACTAACTGTTTAGCAGACATCTTTATACCGATGTTTAATGGCTTCGTCTAACTGTTTAGCAAACATCTCTCGGTCTTGCTGTTTAGCGGATCAGTCTTGCTGTTTAGCAGACAAAAATCTTCATATCTAGCTGTGTAGCGGATGTATTCTTTGTTTTTCTCGAGGACTATCAAAATATAAGTGTGTGGGTTTTGATAAGCACGTAAGTGCTACATTTTATACCCATATTTATATTAGCTAGGCCTCGATATTTTGTCTAACAACACTATTTAATGGTTTTGTAGAAAGTACTGGTAAATCCGGTCATTGTTACAATTTATGGAGAAACGAGAAGCTAATGAGTGTTTACAATATAAAAATGAGCAAATATGGTTGGCCTGGTAATTTTATGTATGAGCACCACTTAAATTACTCAGGGCATCTTGGATGAGACAACTCAGTTAGCTGTTTGTTGTCAAACTAAGACATCATGTGGATGCACCACCTGCGTACATACATTTCAAAAGCAACAGTGGACAAAAGAATTTTCTTTGCTAGTGCATGTGAAGCCATTGAGAGGAAAGAGATAAGTGTGACGTGTTATCTACACCACGTCTCATTTTCGCGTATCAATACAGAAGAAAAGCTTATTTTCTCAAGGAGCTGATATCCATTTTGAGTTTCATTCAGAAATGAGTCTGAATTGTGGTATAAGGTCGTGAGTTCAATGAGAGATACAGTTGACAAAGATTTGGAGTTCGCTGTGCAATCAAGGGTCCGACTGATGGTTGAGCTCTTATACGTGGGGTCTAGTGGTCGAGTTGCCAAATTAGTGGAAGTGCAGATGTAAGTTTGCTGATGGTTGAATTTGTGGAAGCCTTTGCAGTCGTCCAAGGAAGGTGCAGCTCGAGTTGGAGTAAATCGCAATGACGGTGGGAGTTATTTTTCAGCAGCAAGTGAATCAAGAAAGTGAGAACATGGCATCTTGAACAGGAGATGGCATGGAGTGGTGGTTATTGGAAATGGTCGCGATTGCAGTGGTCTTTGCATCAATACAGGCCGAGGTCGAGAGTTGTGGTCTGTATTTATGCCGGACAGTGAAGTGGGTTGGCTGAGATGGTCACAATCCGAGTTGGTTGGATTTGGAATATCAGGGAGAGAACAAGGGACTTGAGTAAGTTTGCTGGTGACTGTTTGAGGGCTCTACAGAAGCAACATTTATGAAGTTTGCTGTGGCCTGAATTTGGAAAGGAATCTGGTGAAGTACGAAGTGGTGGTAGGTCGAGTTTAGAAACTGTAGGTGATAATTGGCCAATTGGACTGGGCCTTGGCAGTTTCTAGGTCTTATGTTCAACTCGCAGCAGCACTATATATGATGAAAGTGAACAGAGACAGTGGGGAGGATGCCAGTTAGGAGTTGCGGCTGCTGAGCTGAAAGGAGAGAAGAGGAGGTCGAAGACGGAGCTACGGCTAGGGTTTTGAAGATCCATTATCTTGATTTTATTTTTGATTTGCTAGTACTTCTCTTTAATTTGTTTATGGCTTTTTAGAAAGCCATGTTTGGCTAGATATTGTTGTAGCTAGGGTTTATGTTTGAAACTACTTGGGGTATAGGGCTATTTGAATTGATTAATCTAGCAAAAGGCCATTATGATGATATGAATAAATTAATCTTTGAATATTGTTTATTGATTTATTGAAAATTAATTGTTGCTTTGCCGGTTTTAATAAAAATATTTGTGCATAATGAATTAGTTTTACAAATATGTTTCTTCTTCTTATTTGATAATCTATGCTTCAATTAATTCCTTGATGGGTTATGCTTAGAAAAGACAAATAATATTTGTGAACTAAATTTAGTTTCGTATAATTTTCTCGCTGATGCAATTTGATGGTGCATGCTTGGATTTAGTCTTTTGATGTGATATGCTTAGGGTATACCAGTGATATTTGCGATGCTAATACATATAATAGGTGATGTCGATAGAATGGACAATATGCATATATTCATGAGTTATGTTTCATTTCAGTAATTGAATAGAAATAGTAGTTGAAACTATAAAGTTGGTTACCGGTTCTCTTACTTCGAGTTCACTTTATTAGTTTACTTTAATTTTATTATTTCATTTTACATTTCTCATTATAAAAATCCCAAAATCATTTCTGGTTAGTTGATTAGAGATATTGATTACAGTATTTCCACCGCTCCCTGTGGGTTCGTCCCGTACTTGCCTCTGTCTGCATTGTAGACACCGTGCGATTGCGGTTTATAATATATAGGTATCTCCGGATCCTATCATGAAGATGTGTTGGGAGATGAAATTCTCATATCTAAGTACAATATACGCATTGTTGTACTTAGTATAATAACGTACTCAATTAAATTTTACATCCTCAGGGAACTTGTTAGCTAGATATAGCTCAGCGCCAACGTAATGCCATTGGAATGGTATAGTAAATGTAATCATATACTCAAAAGTAACCATTGACATGAGTTTGTTTTATCCCTGCAAAGACATAAAAAAAAAGGAATGCTAAAGGAACTGCAATCCAAAGGTTGTTGATTATGAAGAAACAATAATCTCATGTCCAACAAAAGTAATCAGAGGGAGATATGGTAGACTATTTTCTAATTCCATTACCGATATTCAGTTTCAAAAAGTACGTGACTAAAGGAACTGTCTGGAAGAACTCTGAAAGTAATCAGGGGGAGATGCCGACGTCAGGGGGAGGATCCAAGGATATGATGTCGACATACTTTACTTCGAAATTGAAGTTTTTTTGTACTCTTTTTCCCTTCGATCGAGAAATGTTTTTACCATAGGGTTTTCTTACTCTGCACGATTTTTAATAAGACGACAACAACAAACACCGGGAATGTAATTTCCCAACTAAGGCTATTGTATTTCCTACAAGGATTTTCTTCCTTAGAAGTTATGAAGAAGCTAATCATCTTATATGAAGCAAAGTGATCATCTGCAACGGATCACCTTTACTTGCATTTGTCACGTTGTACTCTTTCCCCTTCGTCAGGGTTCTGTCCCAATGGATTTTCTTGTCAAGGTTTTAATGAGGCAACATATTCAAGTCCAACTATGTTCTAAGTTTGCTTAATATTGTACTCATTTTCTTAAGTTCAGGTTTTGTCCCTCTGGGTTTTCCTGGCGAAGTTTTAACGAGGCAATTAACTTAGACTAGTCGGTCCTTGAAGATCGTACAACATGTAAAATACGAGACAACATGTGAAGTACTACATGTGAAGAGCTGTACCAAGGTTTTGTCCCACAGGTTTTTCCTTGTCAAAGTTTTAATGAAGAATTGCTTAGACACAATAGTCATCAAGGAGAGAATTACATTTGAAGACATGTATCCGAAGCATTGTATGAGAAGTACTGCATATGGAGTTCTATTGGACCGCACAATGGGGAGTGTTGTAGGGATTTATCCCACGGATCGCGGCCCAATATAGTAACTAGGTTCCTATTGCTATTATATATAAAGGACTATATCTATGTAACAGAGACTAACTCTAATATATGGCATATCCTTATCTCTTGGTCTTTTAATCTATCACATCCACTGCAAAAAAAAAGATTGTGTTGTCATCTTAGCAATCATATATTTATCATTTTGTCTAGTAGGATCATAAATGATTCTGCTTTTACAAATTTAGACTAGATGACCGTTGCCACGGTGGGACGGCCGACGGAAAAAATTGACGCAAAAAAACTAAATTTTGTACTCACAATTTATTTCCAGCATAATGACACAGAGTCAGAGTACTTGTAAATTTGTAAAGTGAAATTATAAAGCAAAAAGAAACACTTTCACAATTTTATTTTTATCTAAAATAGGCAAAATTGAAAAGGTGAAAGTATCACGTTTTCTGAGACGAGGTGAAAGTATCACTTTTCTGGATACGGAGTGAAAGTATCATTTTGCTGACACGGAGCAAAAATATCATTTTACTTGACAAGACGTGAAAGTATCATTTTTCCTGACACTGAGTGAAAGTATATATCATTTTTCCTAACACGATGCAAAAATATCATTTTTCCTGAGACGGAGCGAAAGTATCATTTTTCATGATACAGCGCCAAAATATAATTTTTCATGACACGGCGTGAAAGTATATCATTTTTCCTAACACGGAGCAAAAGTATCATTTTTCCTGACACGACGCGAAAATATCATTTTGACTGAAATGGGGTGAAAGCAGCACTTTTCCTAAAACGGGGTGAAAGTATCATTTTTCATGGCACAGAGCGAAAGTATCATTTTTCCTGACACGACGCGAAAGTATTATTTTTCATGATACGGCGCGAAAATATCATTTTTCCTGACACAGAGTGAAAATATCATTTTTTTTTGTGATGGTTTGCATAATGGCTATACATTCAATTTTGGAAAATTGTGTCTAAAGTGAAAGTATCATTTTTCCTAAAACGGAGGGAGTAAATTCTTTATTGGTTATAACGGAAAATTAGTTGATGCTTAAACCAAAATATGGATGCAAAATTGTTATGCATCATTTGTGGTCGTTTGCATAATGTTTATGCATACAATTTTCAAAAATTATGCCTAAAATGATAAATACCTCCAAATTTTTCGTAAAAACTCTAAATTTGATATTGTTGTTTGTAATCGTTGTTTAGATTTTTTTTAAAGATTTCCAACGAGATAAAATTTATAAAATTCCAAGGCACGGCTTTCTAGATATGTTTTATTCTAGTTTGCTTTCCAATTATACCCCTGAGAATATAAGATACATAAGGAGTTATAGTAATTAGACTAAATTATAGGGAAAACTAAGTAAATTCCATATGTCCGGACCAAGGACACCAAATCCAATCTTTTTGTGTCAAATTGGAAAAAAAAGTCATATCCCATTTAACACAAAATCACCATGTATAGAGTCCTCCCTCGCTTCGCTCGGTCGGCCTACTTAGACTAGTTCTCTTTGTCTCTGATGGGATCATGAATGATTCTTCTTTTACAGATTTAGATTAGACTAATTCTCTTGTGTCGTGTATGGTTCATGAAGATGCATTTATAAACACAAAATTGGTTAAATAACCCATAAGGAAATTTTTCTGGGTGTAAAAGACAATCAAAACTTGATACTATTTTAATACCCACGAATGTAAAAGATACTTTTTAAATATTCAAACCTGGGTATTCCGCCTAGATATTTCAATTTAGTGCAGCTGTTTTTACAAAAAGGGACCAATATGTCCTTAAAGTATATTCAAACCTGAGAAGTACTAAGTCACGATGTCCATGAGCATCAATAACTGGTCAGTAGTACTTGGTGGTCTCAAACATCCACTAGGCAATATCAATGGTAGTCTCAGGGACGTTCATAAGCTTTTCAAGATTGAACCTTTCAATAACACGCTTGTCAATACCTCAAGCTTATAGATCAAGTGACCAGTGGTGGTCGACTTTCCAGAGTGGACATGTCCAATGACGACAATGGAACTAAAAACATGTAATCAAACTTAAAAGAATTTGCATCTCATATTTGTGAAAACAAAAAATTAGAAATCTGAAATTGCAAATAATTAAGACACAAAGTCGAATTCAATTAGATAGGAAAAAGATTACCTAAACATGATACTAAATAACATCGTGCTAAAACAATCAGAAAGTTCCTAAACATGATATCGATTTAGTTTGTACATAATGTAAATGAAAAAAGAAAAGTAAAATAACAAATATCAATACATGATAAAACATGAATGAAACATGGTGAAAACACATGATGAAATTAGTTTCATCTAGTAATAATACAAGATGTAACCAGTTGCGTCCAGCGGAAACAAAAAATGAAACCAATTTCGTCCTTGTTTAAATTTGTATGAATTTTTTTTAGCTTAATCCAAAAAAATATGAAACTCATTTAAGTATAAGCATCAATAACTCACTAGTAATATACTTAAAGCGTGTATTTATTTTATCAACTAATAAAATTTACTCAAAAACATGAAGAAACCATTTTCATATTTGTTTAAAGTTTGATGAAATCAATTTTAGCTTAATCCAAAACTGGATTAAACCAGTTTGATCCTAGTATAAGCATGAACAAAAACTATTTCAGCTCAATCCAAAATAGGAAGATACTGGTTTCATCCTAGTATATGTAACATGGATGAAAATAATTTCAACTCAATCCAAAACATGATGGAACCAGTTTCATCTTAGTATAAGCATGGATGAAATCCATTTATGAAATTAACACGGCCAAAAATCTCAATTCATTTTAAACCTAGTTGAAACCAAATTGAAACTAAATCTCATAACCACATTCAAGGATTTGATGACAATCAAAGAACATTCCCAACCTTACTTCCATCTATATTTCAAGCTTTCAATCAAAAAATTGTTCCAAAATCAAAATCAAAATCAAAAACATGAATTGTGGCTAGGAATTAAACTTACGGGTTTTCATCTTGTGAATTTGATTAAATATAATAGCATATAATACTCTCCCTTTCAATAAATTAGCACATTTGAAGGACAAAGGTTACAATCAGTGGTGGTGGTGGTGTTGATGGTGTTGTTGGAGTTTGTAGTAGTGAAGAAAGATATGGTAATGGTATTGGAGATGATTTTGAAGATGATGACGGTGGTGACTGTGGTGGAGACGTTGTCGACGATAGTGTTGTTGGTGGTTTGTAATGTTGGTGATGGAGAAAATAAATTTGTGGTTTCCGTGGTGATCGATGTAAACGATGAAATCTGGTTTCTCTTGAAACTGAATCTATGATTGTTGTTTATGGGAAACTGATTTGGTAGTGGAGGGCTACAATAGTCTGTTTCAGATTTAATTATTCTCTGTCCATTTAACCCAGAGGATAGTTTACCCGTCCAATCCAACCAGACTTTAAAAGAATCCGGACATTTGACCCATTTTATCTTTCATAAATTTCCTGTCAATGATTTCGTAACGTGTCCACGTCTAGAGAATTTATATGCGTTCGCTTCCACATTGTGCCTTGTCTGCGTCAGTGCCACCCACACACAGGTTAAAATTTCAAAGTACCACTGAGATATCAAATTGCATAGCATATTTTGGGGTGCAGTGTAGATTATTGATCGAAGCATTTTTTTTTGTCACGTGATAATTTTCATTCATGAGGTAGACTTGAGTTCTTGCTCGTAACTTATATTTTGAATCAATAAATGATTCTCAGAGAATGTTACTCCATATTCATAAGTCGGTATGTTTAGAAGCGAGGGGTGATCTTATACATATCTATTTCACAATTGAGGTTTTCGTGTAGCCAGAGTGTTGTAAGAATATTTCTCTAGATAGAAATATCTTGTGGGCCCATGTAATAACTTTGGTTAATTAAAAATATTACTAAATATTTCGGTTACCATTCTAGGGGATTAATTCCTATTAACTCTTCCTTGATGGACGGTCGAGATTGATTGCCAACTCTAACCCTAGGAAACTTGGTCCTCCTTATACCTATAAAAGGAACTCAATAGCCATTAGTATTGGTTCGAGAATTTTATTATTCATTACACTAAAGGGTCAAGAAGGAGAAACCAAGATATTCCATTGTATTCTGTTCTACGGGTGTGCTTGCAGCCTTGGAGGATTTCTTGGATTCAATCAATGGCTTCATCAGGTATTCTACTTTAACACAACTATGCATATTGTGATTATCATATAGTTCAAAGATCCGACCGTTATGTATATATAAATAAAACTTATATTTGGCATCTAGAGCCTGGTTTAGAACTCTATGATTTTCTATGATGTTGTATGCAATTGTTGTGTTTATATCAATCCATAGTATGTCAGTTTGATTACTAATAATCATATTTATGTACTATTTCTAAATATGAATATTTTGAATTACTTGATTGATATTCGATTTTTTATTGATTGAGAAAATAAATCGTGCGACTATTTTTTAAAAGTTTTAGATCCTGTTAATTATAATATGGGCTCACCTATGATAGCTTGATATGTTTCTATGATTTTTTGGACTTATAACATATAAGAAAGATTTGATATGTTGTTTTATCCGATTGAAAATGATATGATCTCGTATGATTTTTTTTTTTTTTGCTTGATGTGGTATAATATGATGATGTGATAATTTATAATTAAAAGTATGTTTTGTATGATTATTGGGTATGTACTCAAAACGTTTGTTTAATGTGCGAAGTATGCGGCTGCGATTATGTGAAGTTGAAACGTCTATGAAAAATGAAAGTTTATGTGTATGGGCTCACTATGATGTTTATGAAAGTTTATTAGGCTTGGTTTAATATTTCTTAACTATAACATAAACTTGAAATGTATGTTGGGTTTTGTTTGGGACAAGCCCATATGGTTTTAAAATCTTCTTGGTTTGACATTAAGAAAACAATTGACCATAATATCTGACTTTGACTATTTGACTTCTGCCGTTGAATTTGACTGTTGACTTTGACCTACTGTTTGACTCCCGCCATTGACTTTGACCATTGATTGTTGACTGGAAGTTTGACTTTCACTGTTGACTTTAACTTTTTTTTGACTTTGACAATTTGATTTCCGCTTGTTCACATTTTGACTTTAACTTTTGATTTTGGTTTTAATATGATTAAATATTATATCATGTTTAGATAATCAAAATGTTTGACTTGTATGCTCTTTAGCTATCACCACAGTGATACTAAAGTATTATGTTATATTAATATGTCATTGTAAGATTTCCGCATGTTCACTGTTGACTTTAACTTTTGATTTTGGTTTTAATATGATTAAATATTATACCATGTTTAGATAATCAAAATGTTTGAATTGTATGCTCTTTAGCTATCACCACAGTGATACTAAAGTATTATGTTATATTAATATGTCATTGTAAGATTTCCGCATGTTCACTGTTGACTTTAACTTTTGATTTTGGTTTTAATATGATTAAATATTATACCATGTTTAGATAATCAAAATGTTTGAATTGTATGCTCTTTAGTTATCACCACAGTGATACTAAAGTATTATGTTATAATAATATGTCATTGTAAGTCTATATCGTTTTGTGCAATCACATAAGAATAATTATCACCCACGGGAGATGTTTGTTCACGTGTTTGTATATAAAACATCAAGAAATTAACCATTTAGTCATACATATTAGAATGAAAAGTTACCCACAGGTAACTCTAATTCACATGTTTGAATAAATATTATGATTATGTATGTAACCATGAAAGGCATAATGTCCACAAATGTTTGTCTTTGCTTGCTTATATATATATGTGAATGTTTATGTATGTAACCATGAAAGGCATAATGTCCACAGATGTTTGTCTTTGCTTGATTATATATGTGTGAAAGTTTTTATGACTTTGTGACATAATTGTTGTTTTATTAAGATTCTACCCACAGGAGTTTCTTAATTTATATGTGTGTGAGTTTGACTTTGTGTATCTTTGTCATATTTTACAGCTTCTAGTTCTAAGTCTTTGCATTCGTATACTTCTTCTATCCCATTCTTCAATAGCACCAACTTCTCATAATGGAAAGAGAATGTTGAGTTCACTTTGGGTGTGCAGGATATTGACCTTGCTCTCCAAATTGAAAAGCCAATTATAGATGATAAGAGTTCCCCTGAAGATAAGGATCTCTTAAAAAAAATGGGAGAGAAGTGATAGGATGAGCATACAGCTGATGCGAATGCACATTGACGCAAACATTAAAGAATCACTTCCTAAACAACCTAAAAATGCTAAGGACTTTATGAAAATTGTAAAGGAACGCTTTAAAACAGCAAATAAGTCTCTAGCTGGGAAATTGATGGCTGATCTTACCACCATGAAGTATACCGGTGTAAGGTCAATGCACCAACACGTGATAGAAATACGTAGCATTGTTGCTAAGCTCACTGAGATGAAATTAAATGTGGATGAGAACTTTCTTGTCCAATTCATTCTCAACTCGCTACCACCACAATATGCCCCATTTCAAGTGCATTACAACACTATTAAGGAAAAGTGGACTGCAAATGAACTGGGAAACATGTTAGTTCAAGAGGAAGCAAGGCTAAACCAACAAGGTCTTAATGAAGAGCATTTTGTCAACCGAGGAGTGAACAATAAGCGTAAGACTGCAAAGGGAAATAAGGGAGCACCACAGAATAATTATGTTCAACATGAAAAGAAGAAGGCAAAGAAAGATGATAATACATGTCATTTCTATAAGAAACCTGGTCATTTTCAGAAAGATTGCACTAGGCGTCAAAAATGGTTCGAAAAGAAAGGTAATCCTTTGGGATTCGTAAGCTATTTTGAAAAAAATTTGACTGTTAAAGAATCTTCTTTATCATGGTGGTTTGATTTTGGTGTTAATGTTCATGTTTCTAATTCAATACAAGGATACCTTTCAACCCAAATCACAAACCAGAATGAAAATTTCCTTTTTATGGGAAATGGAATAAAGCCCGAGTTAATGATGTAGGCACCTACCGTTTGATTCTAGATCATGGATACTTTCTTGATTAAGAAAACACTCTTTATGTTCCAACTATTTATCGCAATTTAATTTCAGTTTCTCAACTAGATAGACAAGGTTTTCAATTTCAAATTGCCAATGGATGTTTTAGTTTGTTTAAAGATTTTAAAGTTATTGGTTCTGATGGTCTTTACAAGTTAAGTTTATCATCATCATCAATACCTGGAACCTATTTAACCCTACATCATAATGATAGAACTGAACATGCTGAGGGTAATTCTTCATTCTTGTGGCATAAGAAGATGGGACACATATCTCGTGAAAAGCTTCAAAGATTGGTAAAATATGGGATTCTACAGAACCTTGATTTTACTGATTATAAGAGTTGTGTTGATTGTATTAAAGGCAAGATGAAAAAACACACAAAGAAAGGTTCCACAAGAAGTTCCGAACTCCTTGAAATAATACATACAGATATTTGTGGACCCTTCGACGTTCCAACTTTTGGAGGAGAAAAATATTTTATCACCTTTATTGATGATTTTTCACGTTATTGTTATCTCTCAAGCTGTGAATGTTGTGGAGCAATTCATTACCAAAGTTGAGAGTCAATTAGAAAAGAAGGTGAAAATCATTAGGTCTGATAGGGGTGGAGAATATTATTGAAGGTATGACGAGACAGGAAAACATCCTTGACCTTTCGCTGTACTTCTTCAAAAGCATGGAATTGTTGCTCAATGCACAATGCCAGGTTCTCCTTGGCATAATGGTGTAGTAGAAAAGCAAAATCGTACTATAATGGAAATTGTTAGAAGCATGATTAGTCATGAGATTTTACCCTTAAGTTTGTGGATGTATACTCTTCGTTATGCTGTGTATATTTTAAATAGAGTTTCAAGCAAAGCAGTTCCAAAGACTCCTTTTGAATTGTGGAAGGGTTGGAAACCTAGTTTAAAACACCTGGAAGTTTGGGGTTGTTTAGCAAAAGCGAAAGTTTATAATCCCAAAGAAAGGAAATTGCATATGAAAACTGTTAGCGGTTACTTTATTGGTTTTCCTGAAAATCCAAGGGGTATATTATTTATTTTCCTAACCATAGTATGAGAATTGTTGAAACTGGAAATGCAAATTTCATTAAGGATGGAGAAGTTAGTGTGAGTACACCAGTGCAAGAAAAATCTATTCAAGAAATCAGAGTAATAATCCCTTTACCTCAGATTCTACAGATATTGTGACTCATTCGGTTGTAGAACCGATTGATGAGGGAGAAACACAAATAACGGCACCGGAGATTCATGATGAGACTATTTCCACTGAAGAAATTGTAGAACAACCACAAGAACTAGCCTTAAGAAGATCTACTAGAGAACGGAAACAAAAGCTATTTCTGATGATTATGTGGTTTATCTACAAGAATCGGATTTTGATTTATGGGTTATAAAATATCCAGTTTCTTATTCACAAGCTATCAAGTGTAATAATTCTGATAAATGGATTAATGCTACGAAAGTAGAGCAAAAATCCATGGAAGATAATGGAGTCTGGGAATACGTTGAATTGCCTGAAGGACACATAACAATCGGGTGTAAATGGGTCTTTAAGACCAAACGCGATGCTAATGGAAATATTCAATGTTATAAATCTAGACTTTTAGCCAAAGGTTTCACTCAGAAAGATGGCATTGATTACAAAGAGACTTTTTCTCCCGTGTCAAAGAAAGACTCTCTCAGAATTATTCTGGAATTATTAGCTCAATATGACCTTGAGTTACATCAAATGAATGTGAAAACGGCTTTTCTTAATGGTGAGCTTGAGGAAGATATTTACATGTGTCACCCTGAAGGTTTTGTCCTAGAAGGACAGGAACACATGGTCTACAAACTTAAGAAATCAATTTATGGACTTAAGCAAGCCTTCGGGCAATGGTATCTAAAATTCAACGAAACCATTCAAAAATTTGGTTTTGAAGAAAATGATGTAGATCCATGCATATATCTCAACATCAGTGGGAGGAAGTTCATATTTTTGGTATTATATGTAGATGACATACTACTTGCGAGTAGTGATCTTGGTCTTATGCATGAAACTAAGGAATATATCTCTAAGAATTTTGAAATGAAAGATATGGGTGAGGCTTCTTATGTGATTGGGATATAAATATCCCGTGATAGATCACTTGGAATATTATCAATCTCACAGAAAGCATATATCAAAATAATTCTAGAGAGGTTTGAGATGAGTGCATGTAAGCCAAGTATAGTTCCGGTTTCTAAAGGAGACAAGTTTGGGCTCAATCTTTGTCCTAAGAATGTAAGCAAATAGATAAAATCCCTTATGCTTCTGTGGTGGGAAGTTTAATGTATGCTCAAGTTTGCACACGACCATATATCAGCTATATAGTTGGTATGCTGGGAAGATACCTTGTGAATCCTGAAATGGAACACTAGAAAGCTGCAAAGAAAGTTTTAAGGTACCTGCAAGGAACTAAGGATCGTCGTCTCACATTTACAAAGTCAGATCAATTTGAGTTGGTTGGCTGTACAGATTCCGATTTCATGGGATGTAATGATACTCGAAAGATCACTTTTGGATATCTTTTTCTATTAGCTGGAGGAGCAATATCATGGAAAAGTGCAAAAGAGTCTATTCTCACTGGCTCAACGATGGAAGCTGAATTTGTAGCATGTTATGAGGCTACAAATCATTGTTCATGGCTGCGGAATTTCAAATCAATGTTTGGAGACTTAAATCTTGCCTCCGCACCTGTGAAACTTTACTGTGATAAAGCCACAACAATATTCTTTTCAAAGCACGCTAGATATACTAAGGGTTCAAGACACATGGATCCAAAGTACCGATAGACACATTTATGTGTCTAATTTGTCTCAATTGTATGTATCGTTAGTACTCGATTTTTGTATTTATTTTGTTATTTTATGTCTTTGTAGGTATTTATAGAGAAATAAGCTCTTGCGGTGAAATTGGCTCGAAAAGTGGTATTTTACACCCCAGGATAAAGTACTAAAGGCACCCCATGGTAATGTGTTATTCGGACTCCAGAAACGGATAAGGGGCGACCACTGGATAAGGGGTGACCTTCTTCACAAATTCAAAAAAATATTTTGGCGGGAAAATATTTGCTCTTCACTGGCAGATTTTCTCGATTGCATTTGGACGTGATTTTGTGCGATTCAATCGCTGAAACTTTTTGGAAAGATGTAATATATCATAACAGAGCTGGTATGGGTGATTGTTTCGACTGAATTTGGTTGGATAATCACGTGGAAGAAATCTAAAAAAATAATAATGTCCCCGGCAGCGGCGCCAAAAATTGATAGTATTTATCAATGATAGTTGTAGTAAAGAGTTCGTTGGACTTGTGAAAGAAAAGAGTTATAGACTTAATAAAACTAAAATAAGATAGAAATATATATACAAAAATTGTCACAGGAGGAAGAGATGTACTGGGACTCAAGATTCGGCCAAACTCACAACAAAAGTTTCAAAAATTAATTCTTTTAACAATTATCGCTCAACAAATAAAAACCTGGACTCTTATTTTGCCAAAGTAGATCCTCAAAACATTAATTGTATCCCCTAAGCATAGATTATCTTAATACAAATCATAACCTATCTAATTGAATCACAACTAATTTTATCGAATCATAAATCAATTTAAAATAATGCAAAAGTCATAAAAGGAATTAAATAATTTTACCCATGTTGAATTTCATCTTCCTCCGTCGAACCAGTGTTGGGGTTTAGCTATTCATGTTGGAAAACCTCTCAAAATATTTCATTGATGCTCAAAAGTGTTTTACAATGAAGAGAAAGACAAGAAAATGGTATAAAACTGAACTCTGCGACCCACAAAAGGCGTCAGAAACAACGACACAGCTGAAGTGCTGTTGTCGTTGTATATCTACGACCCACTTATACGACCCAGCAGTGTTAGTCGGTTTCACTGTGGATAAACGACTGTTTCTGATGGTATTTCTTCATGTTCTTGGTGTTCTTCATCAGCAGCAGCAGCAGCAGCAGAAACAGAGTTTCATCAACTCTTGATTTCTGCTTCTCTGGACCTTCTCTAGACCCAAAACTCTCTCCCCCCATTCTAGGACACCCAGGGAACCTATTTATACCCAAAATCGACAAGAAATCACGCTCATTAACTCTCCATGATCCTCCATTACTCGGTGTTAAAAGAAAATATTTTACGAATATTTTCTTCCTTGAAATGATTCTCCACGCGTAAACAGCTTCTGATACTCCATTATTTAGCTTCTACACGCATGTTCAATGACAAAGTGTCATCCAAACACGAGCAGCACACATCAAACTTGCTGAAAATCCGTGAATATCATTTTCAAACCCGTGTTGCCCTGATTTCTTCCACGTGGTTATCCAGCCAAATTCAGTCGAACAAATCACCCATAACAGCTCTGTTATGATATATTACATCTTTCGAGAAAATTTCAGCGATTGAATCGCACAAAATCACGTCCAAATGCAATCGGAAAATATTTGCTCTTCACTGGCAGATTTTCTCGATTGCATTTGGACGTGATTTTGTGCGATTCAATCGCTGAAACTTTTTCGAAAGATGTAATATATCATAACAGAGCTGTTATGGGTGATTGTTTCGACTGAATTTGGCTTGATAATCACGTGGAAGAAATCAGGGCAACACGGGTTTGAAAATGATATTCACGGATTTTCAGCAAGTTTGATGTGTGCTGCTCGTGTTTGGATGACACTTAGTCATTGAAGATGCGTGTAGAAGCTAAATAAGTGAGTATCAGAAGCTGTTTACGCGTGGAGAATCATTTCAGGGAAGAAAATATTCGTAAAATATTTTCTTTTAACCCCGAGTAATGGAGGATCATGGAGAGTTAATGAGCGTGATTTATTGTCGATTTTGGGTATAAATAGGTTCCCTGGGTGTCCTAGAAGGGGTGGGAGAGAGTTTGGGGTCGAGAGAAGGTCCAGAGAAGCAGAAATCAAGAGTTGATGAAACTCTGTTTCTGCTGCTGCTGATGATGAAGAACACCAAGAACATGAAGAACAAACCAGCATAAACAGTCGTTTATCCACAGTGAAAAGGACTCACATTCATGGGTCGTATCAGTGAGTCGTAGTTGTACAACGACAACAGCACTTCAGCTGTGTCGTTATTTCGGACGCCTTTTGTGGGTCGCAGAGTTTTTAGATGAGGTTCAACCATCTAATAATGTCATCAATTTTTGGCGCCGTCGACACGGAGCTTGTCTTTAGGCTAGATTTTTTAGATTTTTATTCTTTTTTTTTTTTTAGGTTTTAATTTGTTCTTCTTTCCCAGATAACCTTGTGTATGTTAAAGGATATCATTTTTAAGACTCTATTAATATCCCTGGTAAAGAAAAATCAATTGGACTAATTACAAAGTTAAAAATTACATACTAGGCAAGCGAGCGACAAGCTGTGCCGCTATCCCTTTTTGAATAGCAAAACCTATCCTATTAAAAATAAAATCTCGTGAGCCAGGGGTCATTACATTGCTGCGCATGAATTTCTAGACCCTCTTGAGTAGTCCAACTGCTTATGGAGCCAAATAGCCAAAAGTATCAAAAGCAAAGGGGACGAAAGCATGCCCATTGTCAACACATGCTTTCTCATGCTTCGATATCTTACCTGAGGCAGCCTTTAGCGCTGCTCGCCCGACTGTAAAGGTGCCATGTCCAATGCCTACCAAAGGAGATACCCCGGTGAGGTCAACACATGTGTGTTTCCCATTAGCCCATCCAAAAATAAGAACATCAGCTGGTCTTAGTGTCGATCTCCTACAAGTGGGGTCTGTCAGGAAATGCACAGGTGCTTCTTTCTTTGCCGAAATGCCAGACCTCCACAGTACATCATACAAAATATCCCTCACATGATCATGTCTATATTTATAACAAGGGTCTACTTTACAATGAACTGCATGTTCACCATATGAATCCAAGCAACCTGTGATGCAATCAAGGCAGCGAGAGTCAGAGGGATAAAGCGGGATCATTAACCTGTATTTGAGGATAGACCGGTACTCCAAAGGAGACATCTTCTGCCCCAGCCCCTCAATCGGAATAGCCAGAAGAAAATCTTGGGCATGTGCTGCTTGCAAACAACCAAAAACCGCTTTCTGTCTCTCCGTTAGCATGTAAACTCTATCAATGTCCTTAACCACTTTACCAAAAAGAGCACTCGCCAGGATGCTTTGTGCTTTAGGGGGGGCGTTGTCTTTATTGGTGAAGTTGTTAAGATCAAAATCAGGAAGAGTCACTTGTAACGTTTCCAAAGCCTTATTAAAATCATCCATACCGTCCACACCACTACTCCTCAATATGTGATCCTGTAATCCCCAAGATTGCACACGTGAAGCCACAAAAACATACTCAGACGCCTCCCTAGCAGTGTAAAGTCCAAGACCTCCATATCTGATAGGTAGAGTAGATAGTCTCCACTGTATCTCTCCAAAGAACGGTCCCCCGCACACCACGATTCCTTCCACCACTTCTCGCAAGCCTCTATCAAATATATCTACCGCCTCCATAATATAGTCTGGGTGACAAATACGAAGGCCAAAAAGAAGCTTGGAGATACCCATACACGTTCGTAAAAGCAGCAATTCACTTTGAGGATCATGGAGCTTGGATAAAATATGCATCAAATCCACTGCTTTTTCAGCCCTCTTAATGGCAAGGCCCCTCACAAAACCATCATCGAGGCTAACTGCACCACCTAATAGTTTGACTCCCTTATCTGGTCTTGAGATTTCGACAGGAAACATCCCATAACTTATCCTTCATCCATCACAAGAGGGCCAAAATATTTCAGTTTTCTTAATATTCAGTATAAGCCCCAACGCAGGCCCTTCTGTTTTGATAATAGTGAGTGCTTTTGCCACTTCTTCGGTGTCTCCAATAACAATGCCATCATCAAGATACCAGGCATGTAGGGATAATATGCAGTGCTCATTTATCTTAGCTATAAGCTGATGAAGTACCAGAGCAAATAACAAAGGCCCTAAAGGGTCACCTTGTTGTACTCCTGTGGATGAGTAGATAAAGGAGTCCCCCACATAGAGCCGTGCAGGTTGACCATACAAGTATTCTACCCAAGGCGATATAGATGGACAAAGCTTACGTACCTCAGAAAGCATAGTCGTTCGGTCAACTAGGTTAAAAGCATTGGTAAAGTCAACCATTAGCATAGAGAGGCTAGCGTCTACATGATGTTTACTGACAAACCTATTCACAACATGTAGGATTGCCTCAGCACCACCTGAAACACCTACACCAAACTGGAAATCTTGTAGATACGCTGCCATGTCCTTACCAACCCCTTTCATCGCCGCTTTGGACACTAGTCGACGCCAAATTGTCCCAACAGCAAAGGGACGAATGCTCTTATCCGGTTTAAGGAGGAGTGTTAGGGGAGCCGATGCAATGAACTCCGCTAGGTAAAGAGGGCATCTCCCGCCAAGCCAAAGATTAACAACCCTAGTTATGGCCGTGACCATATCAGCAGCCACAGTTGAGCCTTCCCCACAGAAAGCATCCAACAAATGTTGTGCCCGAAGGCCATCCCTTCCACACGAAGTTCCCTTAGGGAAAGATTTAATACAACTAAGAATGGTACCTTCTTCGGACACTAACGGTGTCTCCTGCAATGTACAGGTTGGTTTCCGTGGAGGCGGCATCGTCGGATGCTTATCCTCAAGTGCTTTCCTTGTGTTCTCGTTGTATGGCGCCACCCCGGACGAACTGATGGCTTTAATAGCCGTTGTGAAGTGCCCATCCGCCACCTTGCGCAAACAAGTAGAGATTTGGAGTTAAAGACAACGTTTTTGTTTTTGTTTTTGTTTACGTTTTTGTTTTTCTTCTTTACGTTTTTGTTTTTGTCTTTTTACTACAGATTTTGGAATTTGGAGCGAAATAAAAATTTGCCAAAGCTTTTGGTGAATACTTAAAGATTTGGAGTTAAAGACAACGTAAAAGGCGAAGCGAAAGAAGAAGATTTTTTTTTTAATATATATATAAAAAAAAAAGAGTTTTTTATTGTTTTTAGATTGTATTATTTTTTTTAGATTGTATTAGGATTTCTTTATTCTTGTAATTTTCTTTTGCACTTGGAAATTTGGGACATTATTTTTTTTTTTTTTGTTAACCCTACGGAAGGGTAGTTTTAAATATAAACTTCACAGGGAAGGACGGTGATTACGATATCACCTCGGCCCCTCGGGTTCGTACATGACATAGGAGTCGTGGCCCGAGTCGACTTCAACGGTTCATCCCCCGTCTGGAACGGGAGGTAAGAATTCTAAACACCCGCGAATCCCCTGTCAGCGGGTTTACTGGATGATTTCGTTTGCGTATATGTTGAGGTTTTGAAAACGGTCGCTTTAATTTCCTAGTAAAGGGCAAGGACTGGCCATACAAGATAAGGGTTCGGATTTCATCACCGTTATCTTCTTGACCTCCTTAGGAGAACGATAACAAACGCGAACCTAAGCCTAAAATACTGACTAGAACGAGACCAATAGGGTAACGAGCTTAATAGGAAAGTCGTTCGAAAAATATTGGTTACTCTTTTGAGCATGCTTTGAAGTTCATGACGGTTTCTGTAAGTTGAATGCGTGACTGCGCCGCCTTGTAATGCGGTGAGGCCTTGGGTATCAAAGCTCCACGTAGCTTCCCTTGCCTCTATTCAACTAACTTAAACTCGGATTGATTCCAGAGGGGTTTGCTCAGATTGTAACGAATTCCCTTTCGAAGGATTAGAAGCTGGTCTAGAAACAATCTAAGTGGATCCATCATGCTTTTTGTTTGCTAGAATTCAGTAGTTTTGTTGTGGTCGAGTCATCCTTGTTTGTGTTTGTGTAGAATTCCCTTGAAGTTAGGATGTCAAACTGGTATTATAATAGCCATCACAATGAATATGATTATCCAACTGAACAATATAGACATCACTCTTTTTATGACCATAGTGTGAATAGTGGTTGGGAACGCCAATATTTTGAAGGTTATGGCCCATACCATGGTGAGCCCAATTACTATCCACATTCCCACCGGTCATACGAGCAAAATTCCTATAATTCCTCTTCGCTAGATGAAGCGCGTAGGATACTTGATTCAACGCGTAAGTTACTTGAGTCGTCGACACATAAGTTAGCGGACACTAATGACTTAGTTATGGATGAAAGAACTGTAACAATGAGTGAACCTTCTTTAGAAGATAACCTCAGGAAGTTATCTGAGTCAACATGTAAGTTAATTGAGTCAACACGTGAGTTTTTTGAGTCGACACGTAGGCTTGAGTTAGAGACGGAAGAAAGAATTGCTCGAATTACACATAATTGGCAATACATTCTTTCTAGTATTACCCGTGAAAATGAGGATAATTTTTATCAAGATGACGATGTTAGAATTGGTAACACTACTTTAGATGAGGTTCAACCATTTTCATATTATTATAATGATGATTATGATGAGGATAGTGTTGATGAAGAATTTGAAATGAGTAGGCATAGTGATCAGGAATTTGTTACTCCAAATGAGCTTAATACTGATAGTAATATTTCTGGTTCAAATCCAAATAATTTTAATAATTATTCACCTATTCAAAAGGATGAGGATTTGACTAGAGATACCCCCGTTTTAGACGATGTAGTATTTCCTTATGATTGCGAAGCCAATGATGGTTTAGAGGAATGAGTATATTTTGAGTCTAGTGATTTATAAGCAATAGACTTAGAAAAAGAAAATGAACTCGTAGAGATAAGTGAGGATGTACCTGACTTAGAAGAATCAATTGACCATTTTAAGGAATCAGATAGCCTTGAAATTAGGGAAGTTGTGACTAGTCTTTCTAGAGACACAAAAAACTTTAAGTTTGGGGGTGATTATCATTCTCCATGTGACTTAACTCTTAGAAAGGTCCCTAACTTGGGACTTGACATATGTGCCTCAACCATTTTAAAAGATTATCTTCATACACTTTTTCCTGAACCTAGTAGTGTCCATAAAGAAGTTCAGTTGTTAGAAACCCATCCTCTGGTTGATATGGTTAACCTAGGATATGATACCACGATTGACTTTGTTTTCCCACCAAAAACCTTCCTTCCAATTGTGGGAACTTATGATTTTCAGATGTGTCGGTTATTAAGTTTTCAGACTAAACCTAATTACTTTAGGAGAATAGGGTCGACACATTTGCTTAAGGAAGACCATCTCTTTCATTGTGGTCAGCTGTGTGAGTCAAATCTGATTGACTTAGAGGATCCCCAGTTATTCAGGTTATTTTTATGTTCTTCTAAGTTCTTAATTGAGTATTTCCAGACTCTAGAAACTGATCTTCAGGATCCTTCCTTTGAGGAAATACAGCCGATGAAAGCTTTTTATCTTGACCCTTTTATAGAGCCTGAACCGGAACCACAACTATATGTAGTTGTCTTAAACAAAAAAATAGATAAGGGTGTGTTGGATATCTTCCTGGTCTGTTGTAGTCTCTTCTTCTTGTGGGTAACACTTTTTGATCCAGATGACCCACAGTTATTCCGGCTACTGCTTTATGATTCTTCGAGGTGACTAATCTCTTCCAATGTCTGGCTGAAGACTTTAAACTTATCACTTCTTGGGAGGTAACCCAATATTCTTGCAACACGGTAATATCTTTCCTTACTCTTTTCTTCAAGTGGTAACAGTTTCTCCTTGTTCATGCTTTTAATTTCATCTTTAGAACATTGAGGACAATGTTAGATTTAAGTTTGGGGGTGAGGAAGAACTTTTCAGTTGCACTTTTGAAACTTCTAGCGTCACATGGTATCCGGTTAGCTAAGTTTACATACTGTTTCTCACCGAAAAGATAGAAATTGGAATGCTAGAGATAACAACCTATTGAGACATTAGAGAAAAAGACATTGAGATCCTTGAAATTCAGGAGAGAACTTGTTCCTTTTAGAGGGTAACCGTGATGGACCTAACCATCCATGATGGAAAAGCAAGTAGGTCAGGAAATGCCAGAAAGACAAAGAAACCTCACAATGTAGTCTTAGTTACTGGATTACAACTCTCTCTCAGTAGAAACTTATCATCATCAACAAGCGGAGCGACATCAAAATCTATGAAGAAAGTTGAAGACGTTTGAGGTTTAGAAGCAACAATAGAAAAGAATAATTCAAAAATCAAAGTTACAAGAAGTTATAAGAGAAAATGATATAAGTTGTTGAAATCCATGATACTAAGACATTACAAGTTGCGAAGATCCAAGTGTTAAATTCCTTCTGTGATGGCCATGTAAAATTTTGTCTTGTAAAAAAAAAATTAAGAAAAAAAAAAAATCACCATTACGTTCTTTTTGTCCAATAAGGCCATGGGGAAGTAGAAATTCTTATGTCAAGCAAGAAATCGAAGAGAAGAGTTAATTTTCAAGGTTCTACAAGTTTCAAGAATTTATCATCAACAGTTGAAGACTGAAGAAGACGTTGTTTCTACTGAGCACTATGAGAGAGTCGGAGAGAGATGCATTTGGTTGCTTTGTTAGTCCGCTTTCAATCTGGCACAAGATCTTTCTAGCACTGGTTTAACTCATCACAGTAATTAGTCCAGCTGTGTAGCAGATGTCCCTCTCATATTTTTCTCTCTCCTAATCTGATCCAACTGTAAATCAGCGGACGTATCTTACAATGTTTATCTAGCTGTGTAGCGGATATCTCTTTATCTAGCAGTGTTGCGGATGTGTCTCCCCTTTTCCTCAGTCATCTTTATAGCTGACACCTTTAATTTATCTGGCATTCTAGTCACTTGGAGATAGGTTGAGAATTTGTATGTCCTCATAGCTCTTTGGATACTTGTGACCAATTAGAAGTACAAGGTTTTGTGGGTACACCTCTGGTAAACCCTCCCGAGATTAACTCGGTCACTGGGGCCACCTAGTGAGTTAGAATTTTATTTTCTAGATTAGATTTGCTCGGGACTAGCAAATAATAAGTTTGGGGGTATTTGATAGACACATTTATGTGTCTAATTTGTCTCAATTGTATGTATCGTTAGTACTCGATTTTTGTATTTATTTTGTTATTTTATGTCTTTGTAGGTATTTATAGAGAAATAAGCTCTTGCGGCGAAATTGGCTCGAAAAATGGTGTTTTACACCCCAGGATAAAGTACTAAAGGCACCCCATGTGAATGTGTTATTCGGACTCCAGCAACGGATAAGGGGCCACCACTAGATAAGGGGTGACCTTCTTCACAAATTCAAAAAAATATTTTGGCGGGAAAATATTTGCTCTTCACTGGAAGATTTTCTCGATTGCATTTGGACGTGATTTTGTGCGATTCAATCGCTGAAACTTTTTGCAAAGATGTAATATATCAAGTACCTATGCGTGAAACAAGTTGTTCAGATGAAAAAGTTGTTCATTGAACACATAGACACAAAACTTATGATTGCAGATGCATTTACGAAGGCGTTGCCTCCTAAGACCTTTTTGGAACATGTTGGAAACATGGGTATTGAGGGAGTAACAAACAATTAGTTTCACTTAGACTTTTGCTTCTATTAGAACACTTATTGAGATCTTATTATTGTTGTTATTCTGAACTTATTTCTGTATCCACTTTAGTATACTTTTATGTTATTGGATGAATGTTACAGAAATTATTTTCTTTTGAAGACATTAATGGACCATTATGATATCCCCATTTAAGGCCTGATTAAGTAAGTTGCTTGTGTTGTGGTACATGGAAGGGAACATGTTGATAACAGGACAACGTGCCACTGCCATGACTTGCATAAGTGATTTACTTGGTTAAGGTATCACGTTTAACCATTAAATTTGTTTAGCAATTATGCGCGCTTATGTTTTTCTATAATTAACCGTTAAATAAATTATCACATGGACCAGTGGGAGAATGTAAGAATATTTCTCTAGATAGAAATATCTTGTGGGCCCATGTAATAACTTTGTTTAATTAAGAATATTGCTAAATATTTCGGTTACCATTCTAGGGGATTAATTCCTATTAACTCTTCCTTGATGGACAGTTGATATTGATTGCCAACTATAACCCTAGGAAACTTGGGGGTCCAGATCCTCTGTGCCGAGGAAGTCCCTGTGCCCCCTGTACCCACCAACCATAAGACGCCACGTTTCCACTTTTTAACTGCCGCAAACTATATTCTGGGTGGACTAGAACTTGGTTAATTTAGAAGATTTTCTGCCAGATAAAAAAATAAAGAATTTTCCTTACTCATCTTTCTTCCGTATATAACTATATACGTCATTTAATTTCCAATTAATCAGAGAAGATCACGAGAATGTGCCATTTGATTTCTTGTAAAAACCATCAAGTCAACTTCGGACCCTTATTGTGATTATAAAAAAAGTTGGATCTTTGTGTAAGAAATTGCTAGCATAGACATAAAATCATACCAAGAGTTATGATTGTCATACTTGGAGTACTCCCTTGATGAGAACTACCTTTCCAATCTCACACCCCATAGATTTCGAGGTTATACTAGGATTTGTATTTTAGAGTGAACTTTTAAGGTAGTAGCTTAATTATTCAATCATCCATTACTGTAAGCATGGGGTTAAACTCAATTAGATGGTGGGATATCCTTAAGTGTCTGTTAAAATAAAAAATTACATAACTTCAAGCTTTCTAATATCTAATGATAATTGTTCAATATTCTTCTTCTTCTAGTACGTCTTTTGATCATGCTACTATTAATAAGTTTACAACAATGGTTAACAAAGCAACAGAAACAACATAATCATGTGTAGCAGTATGCTTATCCCAGCAAGATCTTGTTGAGATTTGAGATCATCGATATTGATCAAGGAAATCTCCTTACTCCCTGCGTTTACTTTGATGAGATGGAAAGTAAGTATGATCTATGATGCTGCTAAACATCTAAACCAACTACACTTTTGGACGGAGGAGAAATAATTAAGAACAATTCCATTCTTACCTCATAGAATATCTTCTAATTTAATCAACTTTCGTCCACCCATTAAATATGGTTTATGGAAGTTAAAAAGTGGAAACGTGGCGACCTATGGTTGGTGGGTACAGGGGGCACAGGGACTTCCCGGCACATAGGATCTGGACCCGAAACTTGGTCCTCCTTCTACCTATAAAAGGAACTCAATAGCCATTAGTATTTGTTCGAGAATTTTATTATTCATTACACTAATGGGTCAAGAAGGAGAAACCAAGATATTCCATTGTATTCTGTTCTTCGGGTGTGCTTGCAGCCTTGGAGGATTTCTTGGATTCAATCAATGGCTTCATCATGTATTCTACTTTAACACAACTATGCATATTGTGATTATCATATAGTTCAAAGATCCGAACGTTATGTATATATAAATAAAACTTATAATTCTCAGTCAGACAACATTCTTTTTCTTATTTTGGAAGAATGAAAGGATGGGATGGGAGTCTTTTAAGGATACTAATTACTGCAAAAAATAAAAATAGAATGTCCATGCATCATGGATGGATAGTGTCTGCACTAACGGCGTGTTCGGTTCACGAAATTGGGAGCCCATTAATTTGATTACATGGGAATCAGATCAATTATCTAAACCGAACATGATCGATTCTTAGAGAATTAGATTCTATAGGAATCGTATTACGTCAAATTCGACTGCAATGATCAAGGAGAAGATTGGAAACCGATTCCCAAGAAGGAATTGAGGTGTAATTCCCGCGAATTGACGGATTTTCCCTGCCATATATATATATATATATAAAAGAAGAAATATGTTCTCAACTCTCGTGATCGCTCCCTCTTTTGTAACAATATATTTATCGATTAGTCTCTCTGTTATCAAACTCTCTTTCTATCTATTGATCTTGATTCTCTCTCGTTCAACAAAAATTGAATTTCATCACACTACGATTATCTGTTTTACTGTGAAAGTCCTTAAAAGCCATTTTACACGGTATATTCTCATGTTCTAATTTCTTTCCTAGAAAAATTGAACCGAACACTAAAATTTCGCTGAAGGAATTGATTCATTATAATCCAATTATTTTTTATGGATTCCCCTGTAATCAGATTAATGGACTTCTAATTCGGTGAGAGTAGTTGTTGTGTAAGTTTTTACGCCAAGTCTTGCAAACAATTTATTACTATTACTACAAACTACCAAGTACCAACTAAGAAAAATGAGGCGTATTTTTATAAATTCACCGATTATGACCAAAAAAACATTTCATGTGCTGATATACTAACATAATATTATGTTTGCAAATGAAATACGAGGAAGGATCCCCTCGTACGGTGTAACTTCTTTGAAATAATATTCGATAATATAATATTCTCGTTAAAATAATAAAATTTCCTGGTCCCGATTCGGGCCCTTAGTGCTAAAACAATAAATTCGATAATATCATAAAATAATACATTTCAAGAGTCTCGTTAGTCATTAATAGGTCCCACATAATATATAAAATAATGCTACTAAAAAAAAGAAGAATAAAAAACTTCATACATATTAAATTTTGTCAAAATATGATTCAATATTGTTTTTTTTTTCCTTTAAAATTAAAATTAATTTGTATTTAATTTCTAATAATTCTTAGTGCACTCAAAAGACTCAAAGTCACATTATTCTATTGTAACAAAAAAACTTTAAAGTGTGATTGATATGTTTATATTTATATTTTAATTAGTCAATAATATAATAATTTATATAAAATTAGTTGATATTCTGCTTATAATATATAATTATTACTTAACCTTTATTATGTTATCGATAATATAATATCTCTTTAAAATAAAAAAAAATCATGTTCCCAAATCTATTATTTTATAGAAGTTATACTATACTTTTAGTCTCACACTATCTCATACGTTGGATGTCATTTTTGTGAATAAAATCTAAATTGTGGCGGATTTGAAGCTAATATTTTGGAGATATGTTCATCTTATAAGGCTCTATATTCCTACCAAAAAAATGCATATTCTGAAACCCATATCACTACCATGAACTACTTCGAAAATTAGCCGTTGAAAATTAACGAATTTTGGACCATTAAAATTAAGGCCGGTAGATTGTCAGGTTTAACTTTTCGGAATGCGCTCATTTTTGGTAGGCATGTAGAACTTTATAACAGGAATATATCTCCAAAATATTAGTTTCAAATCTGTTACCATTTGGTTTATATTCACAGAAATGATGTCCAACATGTAAGACAATGTGAGAATAAAAGTGTAAATGAATCCTTCCCGGTGAAATGTAACTTCCATATTATTAACAAATTAACATTTCACTCCCTATGCACACACTCCATACGTGCAACTGATACTAACATGTTTTTTATATCGACTTGATATTGTTTCAAAGACAACTTTGACTTGATACTTTTTTTTTTCATTTTTTTTTTTTTTTTTTTTGACAAAAAACGCAAATTCATTAAAAATATCACAAAGTCGCTAAAATGGTGACAAAGAGATTGCAATGACAAAGAAGAAGAAAATAAATAAACAACAGCTTCCAAATTACTAAAATGTCCTTGAACAAATCAGTATGCAAAGACCAATTGAACAAAGAACACTTCATTGCGATGATCAACTGCTTAAAGCTTCTTGGTTTGTTGTCGGAGCATATATTGTTCTTTTCTTTCCAGACATTGCACCAAACATTAGCTTTGAATAACAGCTTCCCAATTACTAATGATTGTAGATAGGGAAATGTCATTGAACAAATCAATTTGCAAAGACCAATTGAACAAAGAACACTTCACTACGACGATCAACTGCTTAAAGCTTCTTGATTTGTTGTTGAGGCATCTATTGTTCCTTTCTTTCCATACATTCCACCAAATAGCAAATGGAAATAAACTCCACAGATTTTTTGCTCATCTACTAGTTTTTTTTTATTACCCAAGTCCCATAACATTGCGCGAACATTGTCTTGATAAAACCAACAAAGTCCCATACTATCCAAGAAATATCCCCACACTTTGTTGGTATAGGTGCAATGTAAGAACAAATGGTCATTAGTTTCTGTTTGAGACTGACAGAATAGGCAATTTGAATTATGTACCTTTCCATCTCTAAATAAATAATTCAGAGTAGGAGCACCTTGAAAGCATAATGTCCATACAAGAAAGAAAGCCTTATGAGGTACTTTTGGATTCCATAGCTGCTTGTGGGGAAATGTTAATTAAGAAGTCTTCAGTGTCTAATTAATCATATATATTAGCCACTGTGAACCTTTTGTTGGAGAAAAATGAGTTTTAATAAAATGTTTTTTTGGTCTTGGTGTGGTTTGATCTTAGGACCCAAGAGTTCTATGGATACTCACTCATTTATTTGAGTGAATGAATCTCTTTAGTCTCACATTGGGAATACTAGAGAAGGAGTTCTACTATATAACCATATTCCTATGGATATATTGACAAACAAGGGCGGAGCGGGTGGTGCATCGCCCAGCCCATGAAATGTGCACATACACCATACACCAAGTCGCATGTCTACTCGATACTAGTTTTGCTAGTTTTTTTTATAGGAGAATTCCTTTTCGTTTTTGATTTGTTTTACAAGAAACTTGTTTTATACGAAAACCTAAATCTAACTTGATTTACAAGTAATCTTCTCCTATAAATACTACTCGAAAACTTGTTTAGAAAACATACCAGAAATACTACTCGAAAACTTGTTTAGAAAACATACCAGAAGCGACTCTTCTTTTCGTCATCTTCTTGTTTAATTTTCCACGGCATGTTTACTTCTAACCCTTGTTGCTAAGTTCAAGAGTGGGTAACTTGCGTTGTGCTAACTCAAGTTATATCGGGCAGTCTTATCCTGGACACATCTTCGCTGTGAGGGGTTTAACATTACTCATCTTGAGTATGTCCGCGAACTAATGTGTTAAGGACAAGTTGTTGAATCTGTGATTCTTCCCTCGTCAAGTTGTTTCAGTAGAGTTGTTTTGGTTCAGTTATTTTCATAATATTTTGATACATCTAACGTGTTTTAGTAGAGTTGTTTTGATTCAGTTCTTTTTATAATATTTTGATACATCTAACGTGTTTTTAATTGTTGCAAGATTCAGACACCTTTGACCAGCAATCCAAGTTCCGACATCTTCACCTTCTGAGAACAAATCACTAGGATTTCCCATTTAGATTTCTTCTAAACTTCACCTAACTCTATCACATTTAGATTTCTTCTAAACTTCAAATCCCAAGCATATTCAGAAGAAGCCAAATCTTTAAGCATGGCCATCTCACCTTTAAATCTTTAAGCATGTTTAGATTTCTTCGACTTGATACTTGCAGTGAACTCTATTCTATATAACAAATTTCTAACCAGAAACTTACCCTACTTTGCTTTAAATGTATAGTAATAATGGATGTCCATTTTTTCTGATATTTGATGTTGCATTTTGGGTGATCCACATTTCTTCAATTTCCGCCAGTATCTCAATAATTATTCCAATCCATCTCGGGTCGCTAGATTTTTTTTGTTTTGTATTCCGCAAGGCATTACCCAGACAATATTATACCATGGCATAGTGTGTTTACATATAAATATACTTAGTCGTGTGCTAAAAGCATGAGAGAAGACAATATAAATGTGTGCTCAGTGCTCATACTTGTTGGTCGAAATTTGTAGCAACGCAGTTTTGCATGATGAATTTTTTAACCCAAGACCACCCGTCCACACCGAAAGTAGCTAATTTTTGTTGGTTGGGTTATTCACAAAACAGTTCTGCAACAGAGTCGCACGATAAAAATAAGTGCATAGTCTAAGAGCGTCTACAGCGGTGTGACCAAAATTAAAGAGTAAAAAGTAAAAAAAAAAGACTAAATTTGGGTTTAGTCCGTTAAGTGACGCAGTGGGAGGAAGACTAAATTTTAGTGAAGCGTAAACTTTACCAACGCCTAGTGTGGGGCGTGAAGTGTATCAACGCCTGATGTGGGGCGGAAAGTATACGTTCGCCTGGTGCCAAAAAGTTTAAAAAAAAAAAAAACCAAAACAATGGGGCGTTGGTATAATCCACGCCCAAAAATATACATGCAAATTTTGAAGTGGGGCGTTGGTATAAACCACGCCCCACAATAAATTTAAAAAAAAAAAAAAAAAAGAAATGGGGCGAGGGTATAAACCACGCCCGCCGTGGGGTGAAAATTTTACTTGCGCCCGATGTGGGGCGAAAACTTTATGAACGCCTGTGGTGGGGCGTAAACTATATCAACGCCCGACTATATTTGGGTTTACTCTTGGTCGCAAACCAAATATAGTCTGGGATTTAGTCGATGGTCTTCGTTTAGTCGATAGTACGTCCCACTACGTCTCGTTCGCGGACCAAATTTGAAATGAAGATGAATTCCAGTTACTAGTAGTTGACATGTTTTTTTTCTGAGGAAAACAACAGATCAAAGACAAATTTAGGGGGGATTCAATTGTGTGTTCTTTGATATATATGTTGATATATATGGATCGAGTATGAGACAAATTTCTTAGTTTTAATTTCCTTCAAAGTTAAGAATTCACTTTTTTGATTTTTTTTTTTTTTTTTTTTTGTTCTGGTTGAAAGAATTTTCTTGGGTGTTTCTTCCCGGAGAATGAGAAGAAACTTTTTTTTTCTTGGAGTCACACCGCCCTGGACTAGTGGGACGAAGGCGACACAGTTTCCAGTGAAAAGAAAAACGTTATACTGTGGGGCCATTGGTTGAAGTTTCCGGTGGACAGAGAGGTTGTTGTGGGACCTACTGTTAGTTCCTTCATAAGTCTGTTTGGTTGGAATCGGGGGACGATTCAGGTCTAATTATCCATCCCATTTGTGAATCGTTGTAATCACGAGTCAGACTGACTCTGGTAGCAGGGTTTTTATTATTTGGGAAAAATCTTTGTCCCGCTATGCCAAGATTCGTAGAAGCTTGCCTGAGTTATGAGAAGTTCCATGATCCCAGCCAAACAATTTGTTAGTCAAAGCGTATAATTTGACCTATTCTAAGTTATGATAGTTATCTGGTTTTGTAATAAATTTTTCCACTACTTCTAGGCTTAGAGCGTCCACAATCACAGACCATACTAAAACTAAAACATACCCAAATACTAAAATTATATGGGTTTGAGGGTGTTTCAACGCAGCGGTGGGGAGTAAAATTATACACGGGCGGAGATTCAATGTATGCTTGAAAAAAAGAAAAAAAAAAGAAAAGGAGACGGGCGGACAACAAATCATGAGCCCCATTGGGGCGTACTTTCAAAGTGATCCCCATGGGGCGGAGCTTCAAAGTGTGCCCCATGGGGCGGACCTTAAAGCGACATTTGTTTTGCGCCTGTTTGGGGCGTGGAGTTCGAAGTTACGCCCCATTTCAAAGCGTACATGGTATTTTACGCCTGCCATCAGGCGCACTTTGAAATTCCGCCCCACTATAATCAGTTTTAGTCGAGAGTCTCGACCAAATTTGGTCGAGATTTCACTCTCTCTCCAACTAAAACCAAATATTTGGTTTTACTCCAGCCCCACTGCGATTGGTTTTCTCGACTATACGGGGTTTAGTCCACTTTTTAGTCCATGACTGTGGACGCTCTTAGAGCATCCACAATGTACGACCAAAACTATAATTTTGGTCGAGAAATCAATCACAGCGGGACTGATTAAAACCAAAAAATTAGACAAAACTAAAATCTGGAGTATATTTGGTCTGAAACCTTGACCAAAATTATATTTGGTCGAGCGGAGGTATAAAATGCATTTGATTGCAGATGCATATTAAACGTTCGTTTAGAATGGGACGTAGATATAAGCTTCCCCCAAGCATAGACGCAGATATAAAGTCCGTTCAACTAGGGCCAAAATATAATGTTCGCCTGATAGGGCGCAAGTATAAAGTTGGTTTGTTGTCAAACCAATTTATAAAGTTGGTTTGTGTGAGGCAAGGTTAAGATCAACGCCCCACCAGGCGTTTATTAAATGTTCGCCTGATAACAAGCGATGTTTATACCTACGCCTGGTTCTTCGTTTGAGCACAGTTTATATCTTCGTTTGGTGATTTTCGACCGCTAGTGATTTTGTGACCGTTCTGATAAAAAAATTATGCACGTTAGAAATTTTTTTGAACGTTAGAAATTATACCTATATATATAGAACATTGTAGTTTCTGTGCACTTTTTTTTTAATTCACCCCACACGAATGGCACATGTGCAAGAGAATAGTTGGTTTGTGACGAAACGGATTTTATACCTTCGTTTGGTGGAGCGAACTTTATAAGTTGGTTTGTGATGAAACGGATTATATACCTTTGTTTGGTGGAGCGAACTTTAAAAGAACGTTCCATAATCAGGCGTACCTATAGGCTTCGCCTGGATGGAGCGGATTTTAAATCTTCGCCTCATGGAACGAATTTTAAATGTAGGTCTGAAGACTAGGCGTACTTATAGAGTTTGTTTCATTTTAAACGAACATATAAGACTCGTCCGTTGTGGGACGAAGTTATAATGTGCGTCTGGATCAGGCGTACCTGTAATCTTCGCCTGTGAGCGAGGCGCAGATTATACATTGGTTTCATTTTAGGCGGACATTATATGTGTGTTTGAGTATAATTTGCTCGTCCCCGTTGTGTTTAATACCGACTATAAACCATAAAATTCCAAATCTTTTGGTTTTTACTCTTTGGTTTTGGTCGTGCCATTGTGGATGCTCTTAGAATGTTTTGAGTATCTTTCGGAATCAAGGTCATTTTCCCAAAGGGAAGTGCATCGTATTACTTTCACCATAAAATCTCTCAATGAAGCAATTATCTGTCACAAAATCATACTCCTTCGACCACGGGATGTAGCACAGATTCTCATATTAATACTAGAACACCTTCACATTCCTTATCCAAATCTCAATCATCCATAGCTCGGCGTCGGCAAACACGTACAACTCTCTTATGATCCTACAAAGAAAAAAACAACACAAACATAAACGGGAAACCACGAAAGAAAGCATACATAACAATACATGAGCACAAGGTAGAAGGTCTTACATGGGTTGAATAAATTTAGCAAGCCCATAAGTCCTTGTAGACAAATAGGAGTTTCGGATCAACCGGTTCACCCCAAAATTCGTCATCATCACAGGGAGATAACATATTATTAAGATGAGGAAAGTGCGATCTTTTTTTTTTTTGGTGTTCTCCTTATACCGGTTGTTCACCTTTAACATTAGCTTGTTTTGGTTGTTCACCTTCCTCATCATCTGGACTTGGTTCAACCGCTGAATCCTCCTCCTCTTCGTCGTCCTCATTATATGATTCCCACATTCCCAGACTTTCCCTTTTTTAGTGCCCGTCCCCAAACGTTTACTGTGACCAAATCATTTCCCTCATGGATACAGAGACTCGGGAGCGCCAAGGTCCTTATTCTTTCTTGAAAGACTGCCGAAACAGACAACCAACATTGAAGTCGAAAAGTCGACCATAACGGCTAGTAACAAATTTTTACCATGGTGATTTTTTGTGCACAATCTAGGATGTGCCGGCATTGAAACTGAACTTAAAAACAATGTCGAAATCACCGTGCCGGCATGGCCTTTATCCTAAAAGAATGCCAACAACCAAGCCGACATGGTATTCAATCTATAATCAATCTCGTTTCGGACATGCAAAATCTGGTGATTATAGACATCTCTGCCGGTATAATATTCAAACTAAAAACAAAATACCAACAAAAAGTGCCAGCATGGTATTCATATGAAATTCAACATCATTTCAATCTGACAGCGTCGTCATAAATATGAATTCAATGCCAAATTATTTTGAAGCGACAATTAATCGACGTTGAAATCGTTTGATGAAAAAAAAAATCTTCCTTAACCTAACCTAACCTAACCTAACCGGCACAAGAAGAGAACAAAAGGAGGATGGGGGTGAGAGTTTTTTAGATTTATGTTTTTATTTTGGTGGAAGGGTATCATAGTCATTCCTTAAGGTTTTTAATTAATCTAGAGGGTAGTTTAATACTTTTGCCTCAAAAAACACTTCTTAGCAAGAATGTATGGATGAGAATACTATTTCGAAAACAATTCACTTATATTAACAGGGGCAAAGCCTCTTTTATTAGAGGAAAAGCTAATTTTGGGGTGGATTTAAAAAAAAAATTGGTGTTCTTGAAACGTCGGGAGAGTGTACTTGCAATGCTTTTTTTCTTCCGGCAAATTTTATATAAATCTTAGATATGCCTTTAATAGGGATTAGGGATCACTTCTCTATGGGGATTGGCAGTAAGTGCCAATGTCTTATTGTGCTGTAATTATTAAACATCAGCACACAGAATATGAAGAAAAAAGTTTCCTAGTTGTACACACGTGAGTAGTGGTAAAATTCCAAGCCCACTACAGAGGTTCCATTTTTGCAGGCCATAAGGTTTATCTTTTTCAAAAATCAGATGACGGGGATCTTGCACCATGAAAGTTGTCTTTGTGAATGATGTAGAAAAAAAAAACAAAAAACAAAAAAAACGAGATGATAATTTATGTTTTTGCAAACAATTCAACTATGAATAAACTGTTTTCTTCGAATTTTGGTGGCAATTGGCAGATTCATGTAATCCCTTTTCTTCTTAAGATTTAATTAAGGATTTTAATTTTACACATGTAACCACAGAAGGAAGACATGCTTATGTTGTAAGCAGTTGCGCTAACATTAGATTGAAACGAAGTAGAAGAAAAAGAGACATATGATTTGTCATTTCCTTGATTATTGATAGGGGAAAGTTTATTTTTAAATCCACCCAGAAGTCGTCTTTCCTTTTAGTAAATGTGGCTTTTCCTCTAACAATTCACTTACATTACAATAACTTAAAGAAATTTTTTGAAATTTATTTTCATGCAAATCAAATAATATATTACAACCTCTCCCAATATGCAACACGCTTTCTAGAATCTAAAAGTTCAGCTTCATATCTTTTATTAGAATCCTTATGGTGTCGGTGTTCACCACCAAAAAAATATCTGGTATGAAACTCTACTTTCCATTTATAACAAGTATCAATCCTTAATTCATTACCCAATTTGCGACTTAATCTGCTTTTTTGTAAACGGTGGTGGATGTTTTTTCTAACATCAACACGGAAAAGAAAGCTATGGAGTAAAAGATTTCACCCTTGGTGATTTACACATTGTTCAATTTCCTCCGACATCTCAATAATTTTCTATATTTTAGAAGACTTTCTTTCCATGTAATCTACATTATATTAACTAAAAATTATTTAACGTGCATGTGTATATATAATGTTGTTGTGTGCGAAAAAGTATGAAACAGAACTAACATAAGTGTATGTGTTCAAACTTACAAATGGAATGAATGTGACCATACAAAAAAAAATAAAAAATAAATGGGTTAACAAGGGGTGCTTTTGTGTATGGGTCCAACTCACTGAATGAATCGGGATAGATTGCGGAATTACATTCGTGGTCAATCTATGATATCTATCGTCCAAATAAATTTAGCCAAAAGCCACATAATCCACAATGAGCGTACATAGTTTTTATTCTTTTGAGCAACCGCAATGGTGCGATCAAAACCATAGACCAACGATAAAAAAAAAACGACCAAATTTAAGTTTAGTCTGTGGTGTTACACTAGGATGGAAGAGTAAATTTGGTCGAGCACACATATAACGTTCGCTTGGGAAAAAGTATGCACCAGGATCACTTTATACATCCGCCCCATCACAGGATCACTTTATACATCCGCCCCATCACAGGATCACTTTATACATCCGCCCCATCACAGGATCACTTTATATGTACGCCTCACTGAGGATCATTTTATATGTACGCCTCATCATCAGGCTCACATTATACCTTTTCCCCACACATCAGGCTCACATTATACCTTCGCCCCACCATCATACTGGATCAGGCTCACATTATATCTTCGCTCAATATCAGGCAAACTTTTAATGTCCGTTCGACTATATTTTGTTTTGGTCTTGGTCCCAGACCAAATATACTATGAGATTTGGTTTTAGTACGGGTTTTTCTCTTTAGTCCAATCGACTGTGTCTTCTTTGTGGACCATATTTATAGTTTTACTCGACCACTGTGGTTGCTCTTAGCCTCATATTTTAGCTAAACAATCTAGAGAATATTCCGATTCTAAATAAAGTTATACAGCGAAGTAAAGCAAGGACCTTATCGGCCTACATAGTTTTTATACATGTATAAAACCCTTCAAACGATGTAGAATTTTAAAGGTGGGATTTATGGGTCAATGGAATTTGGTGGAATATGTTTGTTTCAGAATGTTTGGTTGCCCAAATCACTGGAATTACGTTTTTCACGGGATTCAGTTTTCCAGCAAATCCTCCCTATGGAGACCGACCCCTCCCCCCTAAAATTTGTTAGGAAACTTACCAAGGGATTTATGGACCCACCGTTTCTAACTTTAAATTTCATATATATATACCTTAAATCTTAAATATATATACAATTCTAAGATTCTAAGTGTAATACCAAACAATATATGAACTTTAAAACTAAACACACGAGGGATATACATGAATCCTAGAATCTGTAATCTAATGGGATTATAAATCCTCGAAATCGTGAATTCTGCAAACAAACACACCATAAGTGAATAATTTGGTAAACAAGTCTAAGAGCAACTGCAGTGGAGCGAGTATAACCAAAGAGCAAAAACCAAAAAAAAACTAAAAAAATTTGGTTTACTCTCCGTGGTGCCCCGCTACGGTGCACGAGTAAAATTTGGTCGGGCGCAATTTAAAAGTTCGCCCAAATCAGGCTCACGTTAAAATCTCGCCCCATTAAATATATATTTTTTCAAACGTAACTTAAAAGTTCGCCCCACCATCAGGCGCACTTTATACTTACGCCACACATCAAACGCAATTTTAATTTCCGCCCGGTACCAGACATACTTTGAAGTTGCGCTCGACTATAACCAAACTAAAGACCAAATATAGTTTGGTTTTTGGTTTTAGTATAGTTTTTGGTCTTTACTCCGTTCGACTGCGTCTGGTTTTTGGTCTAAAAATTTGGTTTTACTCGTCCATTGTGGATTCTCTAAAAGCAACTGCAGTGGAACGAGTATAACCAAAGAGCAAAAACCAAAATAAAATAAAATAATAATAATAATTTGGTTTACTCCGTGGTGCCCTACGGTGAACGAGTAAAATTTGGTCTGGCGCAATTTAAAAGTTCGCCCAAATCAGGCTCATTTTAAATCTCGCCCCATTTAATTATTTTTTTTCAAACGTAACTTAAAAGTTCGCCCACCATCAGGCGCACTTTATACTTACGCCATACATCAAACATAATTTTAATTTCCGCCCGGTACCAGACGTACTTTGAAGTTGTGCTCGACTATAACCAAACTAAACACCAAATATGGTTTGGTTTTTGATTTTTGGTTTTTGGTTTTAGTCTAGTTTTTAGTCTTTAATCCGTTCGAATGTGTCTGGTTTTTGGCCTAAAAATCTGGTTTTACTCGTCCATTGTGGATGCTCTAAGTGCCTAACTATTGAGTAAAATTACTCAAATCAAAGAACGTAAAATATCAATTAATATGTTTAAGTATTGGAACATGCGCTATCAAAATTAAAATTTTATTTTATTTTATTTCTAAAAACTATTCTTAACTAAGTTAAAAAAATATCGACTTGATTGATTTAAAAATATATGGCCTAATTTATTTAGATGGCCAAATTGAGGGATACATGAAATAATTGGGGATATATGCCGACATGATTTTTTGATGCTACCGGCATGGTCGATGGATTGCCGACATTGAAAAACCATGACGTCACGTATCCCCAAAGTTCTATTTTTTATCACCCTTTTCAAGTGGGGGTATTAAACCAAGCCTAAACTAAATTATAGGCAAGAAACTTTAATAACCTACTCTAGAGGTGTAAAATGTGCCGGCCCGGCACAGCCCGGCACACGAAGTCGCGTGCTTCACGTGCCAAGTGCCGTGCTGTGCCAACGATTTAAACGTGTCGTGCCGTGCTGTGCTTTACTAGTCAAAATCTAGGCACAGCACAGCCCACGGGCATATCACACGAATAAACGTGCCGTGCTGTGCCGTGCTAGCACACGTGCTATAAACAATTTGAAATCACTTAATGTGTACATTAAGTCGGACATTATCACAAGAATTTAATTAGACAACATACCATTTGATATTATTTCAAGTAAAATTAACAAGTTTATTCAATAAAAATAAATAGTCCATCAAATATAAAATTGGATTATCGTCATGTAAATTAATGTTCTAGTTAAATATAGATGACGATATTATAACAACGATATTGAAATATATTTTCCAAATATTAAGATATTATATGTGTTGTTATAAATAAGTCAGTATAAAATGTTAAAAACTAGCTAGAATAGTGACTCTTTTGTGAAATATACAAAAAATGTGATGTATTATGCCTTGTTATATGGTGTACTTGTACATATTATGACGTACTTTCTTAACGTGTTGGGCTGGGCTGTGCCACGTGCTTATCCGTGCCGCGTCTTTGTCTTTGTCTTTGTGCATTGTGCCAATTATTCAAACCCAGCACGTCCCATTTAACTAACGTGTTGTGCCGTGCTGGGCTACGTCACGTGATGGGCTGGGCTGTGCTCAAATTTTAGCGTGCTTTCTTAACGTGCTGTGCTCGTATCAGTTCCTCCTCTCTTTCGCCACTGTCTGGTCTAGTTTCATTTTTAGTTTTTTTTTCGTTTTCACTTTCTAGATTTAGGACTTTTTTTTATCACTGGTTTCTTCTAAATCTTTGTAAACAAGTCTAAGTGTCTAAACTATTGAGTAAAATTACCTAAATAAAAAAAAAACGTAAATATCAATTAATATGTTTAAGTATTGGAACATGAGCTATGAAAAGTACGAATTTAATTTAATTTATTTTTAATTTAAAAACTATTCTAAACTAAGTTAAAAAAAAAATCGACTTGATTGATTTAAAAATGTGTGGCCTAGTTTTTTTAGATGACCAAATTGGGGATACATGGAATGATTGGGGGATATATGCCGGCATGGTTTTTTAATGCCGGAAATCCATCTACCATGCAGGCAGCATAAAAAAAAAAACGCGCCGCCATGTATCCCCCAATTTGATGTTCTTTTTTTTTTAAGGGTGAGTGTTGAAATTATTAGTACCCAAATTCCAATGGTATATTGGATTGTAATTATTCCCTCCGTTTGAAGATAATAGACAGGTTTTATCTGTAATTTGTATATAAAATCAGCCCATTTTTTTGAAATGGAGGTAGTAGTAGTATAGCATCAAAATTAAGATACGATAAGAAAATTGATACTGATAGATCACAGAGGGCTAGCTACCGTGATTTATTCTGATCCTCACAGCAGTTCCAGTATAGGACAGAGGATGGCGTAGTCGACTTCGAATTTTGGTGTAGTGGACTCACTAGTCAGATTGAGTGAGTGACTCAGACAGTGAGACAGTCTTTTTCCTGTTTTGGAAAAATCAAAGGATGGGATGTATTTTTGCAAGGACGAACAGGCTTAAGGGTAAAAGTTTTGATCATCTTTAGACTTTAGTGATCTTATTCTTTTGCTCAACCCATTTTTCAACTTCCACCAACATCTCAATAAATTTTGGGTTCTTATAAAATGTTGTTTTTGTAATGTTGGTTGAACTTACAAAAAATGATTAATGATGCATGTATATATATAATGTGGTGAGTGCAAAAAGCATGAAACAAAACTTACACAAATGTGTGAGAGTTGTTGTGGTGTAAGTTCTTACGCCAACTTTTTGTAACAACCACTCGTAAAATGTTTTACTGTATTCAGGTTTGCTTGTCCGACATTACTATGCTCAGAGCAACGGGAAGGCAAAAGCAACCAACCGCGTTATTATGGACAATATTAAGAAACGGCTGGAGAAAGCGAAAGGAAAATGGACTGAAGAATTCCCTGGAGTTTTATGGTCCTATCAAACAACTCCAAAAAGATCCACTGGATTTTGATAGTGATACTGATAGATCATAGAGGGCTAGCTACCGTGATAGCTACCAGTGACAGACAATTCAGGCGATCATGTTGAAAACATTGCTGACTGGCGTCAACCTTACATCCAGTACCTGACAACTGGCGAACTCCCTGAAGATGAGAAACTTGCTGCAAAGGTGAAAAAAAATTCTTGGAGATACTCAATGATCGAAGGGATGTTATACCGCAAACCTGTAGCTTTGGAGCCATTTTTGCGATGCGTATCAGCCGAGGAAGGAAAACTAATACTGGCAGAGGCTCATGAGGGAATTTATGGCAGCCATTCTGGAGGGCGCAGTCTCGCACACATGGTACTTACCCAGGGGTATTTCTGGTCGTACATGCAGAAAGATGCTAAAGAATATGCGCAGAAATGTGTGCCATGCCAAGAACACGCTCTAATTCCGAAAAGTCCTGCCAACGAATTACATCCAGTTTTTAGTCCCTGGCCATTATCTATGTGGGGATTAGACATCGTAGGACCGCTTCCAAAATCTCCTGGAGGCATCATATTCGTATTAGCCGCTACTGACTATTTCACCAAATGGGTCGAAGCAGTGGCACTGGTACACGTTACCAGACATGATGTGAAAAGATTCATATGGGAGAATATCGTCTGCAGATTTGGAATCCCAGACGCGATCATATCAAATAATGGGAAGCAGTTTGATTCCGGGGTGATCAAAGATTTCTGCAAGGGCCTAAATATTCGCCACAATTTGTCGTCTCCTTACTATGCTCAGAGCAACGAGAAGGCAAAAGAAACCAACCGCGTTATTATGGACAATATCAAGAAACGGCTGGAGAAAGCGAAGGGAAAATGGACTGAAGAATTCCCTGGAGTTTTATGGTCCTATCAAACAACTCCAAAAAGATCCACTGGATTTTGATAGTGATACTGATAGATCATGGAGGGCGAGCTACTGAGAAAGCATCAAAATTAAGATACGATAAGAAAATTGATAGTGATAGATCATAGAGGGCTAGCAACCGTGATTTATTCTGATCCTCACAGCAGTTCCAGTATAGGACAGAGGATGGCGTAGTCGACTTCGAATTTTGGTGTAGTCGACTCACTAGTCAGATTGAGTGAGTGACTCAGACAGTGAGACAGTCTTTTTCCTGTTTTGGAAAAATCAAAGGATGGGATGTATTTTTGCAAGGACGAACAGGCTTAAGGGTAAAAGTTTTGATCATCTTTAGACTTTAGTGATCTTATTCTTTTGCTCAACCCATTTTTCAACTTCCACCAACATCTCAATAAATTTTGGGTTCTTATAAAATGTTGTTTTTGTAATGTTGGTTGAACTTACAAAAAATGATTAATGATGCATGTATATATATAATGTGGTGTGTGCAAAAAGCATGAAACAAAACTTACACAAATGTGTGAGAGTTGTTGTGGTGTAAGTTCTTACGCCAACTTTTTGTAACAACCACTCGTAAAATGTTTTACTGTATTCAGCTTTGCTTGCCCGACATTGAAAATACTTCCCAAAAACCGATCTCTCTTAACAGGGGAGTGGTGAACACCGCATGGGAACAGTGTGTTTCAATTGAACAGCCTGTCAATCGTAATCCAGTATGTAATTACTTTTTCTTTGATGTTTCTTAATGTTAAGAATTTTAGTTACTTTACATTGTGGATTTTTTTTCACCTATTTTTTTTCATTTCGGCATTTCAGTATTGGTTCTGTGAACAAATGAGTCCGGCCGGCCACCGTATTTTCTTGACAAGTTCGCCACCAGAGTAGCATGATAAAATAGGTTCGAAAAGTCTAAAAAAAGTGAAACACGGCTAGTATAATTCTTATTTTGGGAGAGCCAATGTCGTATCTATCTGGCATCATCTCCGCCATGACATGATGATAAAGGATCTTGATTACGCAAGGGATGAGGATAGAGGGTAAATATCTTTACAAGCTAATCTACTTTTTCCATATGCGTGATTTTTCGACTGTACATCACATGGGGATGTAGCTCAGATGGTAGAGCGCTCGCTTAGCATGCGAGAGGTATGGGGATCGATGCCCCACTTCTCCAAACTTTTTGACTCCTCTTTTCTTTTTCTTTTTTTTTGCTATAGCCTTGCTAATTTGCTAAGACGACGACTATATCATGTTAGGATTCAATTTAGCCACTTAGATCTAAGGATAACTAGAGCTGAGATCATAAAATCATTATGCTTTTACAGATTTAGATGAGACTAACTCTCCTGTGTCGTGTGGAGTTAACTAAGTATCCTCTCTAGTTTGTGGCATATGCAATCTACCGAACAGAGAAGGATAATGGGTTTTTAAAGTGTGTTAAAACACTAAATTACCTTTTATATAAACCTTAATAATTCTATTTATCTAAGAAGATGGCGTGGAGTCCACAGTTTGTTTTGAATCTTTTGATCATTTCAGAAAAAGATGGAAATTGAAGAAGTAGAAGATGTAATACAGAAAGGTATGTTCCCTCCATTTGAAGAACTAATTGAATTTGGTTCATGATTTTTAGGGTTTAATTTGGAGGAATGGTAATTTTGTTGTAGGAAATCCTCATCATTTATTGGGAATGTATTCCCTAATGTTGAATTCACGTCCAAGGATTTTCGTGACGCTTGCAATTCAAGTACGATAAGTTTTTTCAGTTCTCTATCTGGTTTATCAATGTTGTGTGTGTGCATTTACTTGGATTATTGCTGTGTTTTGGGGAAATAATTTCAGATTATAGATGATATTTTGTCGCTGAATCACGTGCCTGGTGTTGTTGTTGGAGTATTATTTTGTAGTCTCTAACTCCTTCGTAAGTCTGTTCGGGTAGAATCATGGGACGATTCATTTGTATTTTAATGAGTCGGGTTTTGGTGTAGACGTGTAGTCACTAGACTCACTAGTCAGCGTGTGTCACACCTTCAAATGCTCCAAGCAATTTCTCGCGAAGATATAACCCGACAATACAGTGGTTCAGTGATCTCTTATCACCCACTTGTATTTCAGCCTTATAAGTTTGCACCAATGCAAACAGCCAACTCTATCAAGAGTATGCAACGGAAGACTTACTTAGATTTTCTCTACCAAGCAATGTAGCCCATACTACAAAGAGGTTTGTGTCATGTTTATGCTTCATAGAAATTGGGGGAGTATGATCGAATCAATAGCAAACTAAAGCCAAATGCATAAGCCAACAAACTCACTTTTATTAGCTTAAGGGGAAGATACAAAACTCGTCCAACCAATGGACTTACAAGCTTATTCTCTAAGCCTCATAGAATTCACTCTCTACTGCAAATGTGGTTCCTCAACACTTGAACTATTGAACAACCAGTTTACAAGGGGTTCTCTGGCTATTTATAATCCCGAGAACCAGGGCCAATCCGTATGCAACTTTGTTGCACGCCCCATGAACATCCATCTGTCCATGGGCAGTTCCCTAACCGCCAGTTTTTCTTTTTAACTGCTAGCTTTGGTGCTGGCTTGCACAATGACGCCACACCTGTCCCAGACGGTTAGGTCATGCCAAACTCGGTTACAAATCTCCTTTATAACCTTCTCTAACTTGCTCATCACTTTGGCATGCGTGTGATGCAAACACACTCGCAACTGACAGCTTGAACTCAAGTATGACAATCATTATACGTCACTGAACTTTGGCCCTGCCAATGTTCGACAATAATTATGCTTCACTCACTCTTGGCCTACGCCAAGTGCCCGATGATGATTATGCTTCCTTCATTCCGATCATACACTTACCTTATTTGAATGCCTACACTCAAATATCGTGCCAACTGAGTCTTGACTTGATTAATTCAACTTCATGCTTCATATGCATCACTTTCATCCCTTTTGGAGAGAAATTATCACCAAGGCGCATTTCGCAACGCCATTGTTGCATATGCATCATCCAAGTCTTGGCCAGTGCTTGGAACGACGCAAAAGTCATCTTATGACTTTGCATTTCATCTTTACTCTTTTTTTTTTAGCTGGGCTAGCTCTGAATAAGGATATGCAACACTATCGCTTCGTATTGCATTAGCTAAGTATCCTTTCTTGTCTCATCCATGTTGGCACTGCACCGTTGGCATGTGCATCTCCATCTGCCAGGCTACATTCTCAGTAATGCGCCACTGTGGCGCTTAACTGTTGGGCCATGTTATAGACCTCCCCCACCAATCTGTTCAACGTCCTCGTTGAGCACTACCAAGTATACTCAATATACTTATTCTTCTGCTTTGTACACTTCTGAGCCATTGATAGATGCATTTTTGTGTCTAAGTTGTCCTCAATTTTCTATATTGTTGGTACTCAATTTTGTACTTATTTGGTTATTTTATGTGTTTGTAGGTGTTTTTGAATAAATACATTTTTTTTGGAAATTTCGGCTCGAAATGTTGTTAAAGGCATCCCGAAGGACATTTTCTAAACGGACCACTTCTTCGGATAAGGGGCACCTCAGTTGGACACTGCTATTTACACTCCACAGCAGGATAAGGGGCACCTTCTTCTCAAATTCAAATTTCAAATTCGGCGGGAAAATAGGGAAGACACCGGCAGATTTAGGGTTCGTGTTTTGATCATTCTCTAGGGAAATTCAAGGGAAAAAACTCTTTGGGTTTGTCTATTTGAGATAAACAGAGATGGTAACAGCGTTGGATTCATTCCGGTTGGACCAAATAATCGGTGAGAAGGAAAAAAAGTGTTGCGTGTTCACGGAAAATATTATCAAGCTACGGGATATTCTAGATTTGGATTGGAAAGTTTCTGGTGATATTCAATCGAAGGATTAGTTTGGTTTGGGCTTGTTATCCACAAACAGGACTGCTAAGTCTCTTGGATTCATCAAAATACAGTTGTATCTCCGATTGGAAGAAAACAGAGCACCATATATCCCCGTGAGTAATTCTCGAGATTTTATTTATTCTTAGAAACATTGCACGAGTTCAGAGGATGTATATCTTATTCTGGGACGTGTATGAGTCAGTTAAGAGTATGTTAGATGTCTACAGACGCGTGAGAAGCTGTAAAAATGGAAGAAATCCCGTGACTGGCAGTAAAGAATAATATCGAGTAATTGAAGAATATATGCAATTATGACGCGTGATTTTGGTGTCTGGAGAAGTATATATGGTCTGGGGGAGTATTAGACAAGGGATGGAGAGTTTGGGAGAAGTACAAGGCATTAATAGAGGCAAGAATCGAGTTGCAGAGAAATTTTCCGCTGCTGCATGGGAAGAATACGAAGAAGTTAAGACCCACATACAACAGTCATATATTCTACAGTATATGTGACACTTCCTTTGTATCGTTCCTGGGACAATTGTTTTGTAACAATAATAAGTGTTACAAAACCCGGTTTTAATTATTTTTCCTCCCTTTTCATCATTTGTGAACACCATTTGAGCAATGAATAAATACTTTGAGTGTGTTTTCACCATGCGGAGCTAGAACCCATCTCTGGGACGATGGACGAAGTTGAATTTCATCATGTGTTAAATTTAATTAATTCCTTAATTACTATTTGCACTGATTTTTAATGAATTATGATTTCTATTAATTATTTGTTATTTTGTTTGATGTCGCATGCTTAGTTTTAATTACTTTTGATGCATCATGCTCACAACTTACAACTAAGGTTTTATGAAATCTACTTTGGCAAAGAATATAGTTAATATTTCTTTTATTTTGATCTATAATATATTGCCTAGGATTAATTTCTGAACCACTTGAATATGAAAAATAGTGAAATCCTGGGTCCTAGTAAATTCTTCATCCTGTGACATATTTTGTATATATTTTATTTATTTTTAGTATTTTCATTTATTAAATCTGAAATCAATCTCATCAAGTCCGAGTGAACGACAACTCTATTTACCACTATCTAAAATTCGATCAATTTTTGGCGCCGTCGACGCGGGCTTGTGTATAGATTTGTTTTTAGGTTTTATTTTTATTATTTTTGTTCTTTTTTACGCGTTTTGGTATTTCTTGTTTTCTTTCAGATTTGGAGCTAAGCTAAAGAAAAAGAGAAAAAGTGTTGAAAAGAAAAGCAAAGCCAAGGAAAGAAACAAAATAGAGATCCAAAAGGGGTGAAGGAGAATATTTTTGTATATAGTTATTTCATTTTTATTATGTTTTAATTTTTAGATTTTATTTCTTTTATTTTTAGAAACTGTAATTAGGAATATATTTTTGTAATCTTTTATTTTTGGACATTGGACATTGGACTTTATTTTTAAAACCCTAAGGAAGGGTTAATTTAAATATAAACTTCCCAGGGAAGGACGACAGTTACGATACTGTCTCGGCCCCTCGGGTTCATACACTGACATAGGAGTCGGTGGCCCGAGTCGACTTCAACGGTTCATCCCCCGTCTAGAATGGGAGGCAATAATTCTAAACACCCGTGAATCCCTTGTCAGCGGGTTTACTGGATGATTTTGTATGCATATATGTTGAGGTATTGAATACGGTTTTAAATTCCTAGTAAAGGGAAAGGTCTGGCCATACAAGATAAGGGTTCGGATTTCATCACCGATCTCTTCTTGCTCGCCTTAGGAAAATGATACCAAACACGAACCCAAACTTAAAATATTGGCTAGAACGAGACTGATAGAGTAACGAGCTTAATAGGAAATTCGTTCGAAAAATATTGGTTACTCTTTTGAGCATACTTTGAAGTTCATGATGGTTTTATAAGTTGAATGCGCCGCCTTGTAATGCCGGTGAGGCCTTGGGTATCAAAGCTCCATACAGCTTCCCTCGTCTCTATTTAACTTACTTTAACTCGGATTGATTCCAGAGAGGTTTGCTCAGATTGTAACGAATTCCTTTTCGAAAGAATAGAAGCTGGTCTAGAAACAATCTAAGTGGAGCCATCATTTTTTTTTTTTTTGCTATAAATCAGTAGGTTTGTTGTGGTCGAGTCAGCCTTGTTTGTGCTTGTGTATAATTCCCTTGCAGTTAGGATGTCAGACTGGTATTATAATAGCCTTCATAATGAATATGAATATCCAACTGAACAATATGGCATCACTATGTTTATGACCATAGTGTGAATAGTTGTTGGTAGCGCTAATCTTTTGAAGGTCATGGTCCATACCATGGTGATACCAAATACTATCCACATGCCCACCGGTCATAAGAGAAAAATTCCTATAATTCCTCTTCTCTAGATGAGGCGTGTAAGATACTTGAGTCAACACGTAAGTTACTTGAGTCGACACACACAGATGACTTAGTTATGGACGAAAGAATTGTAACAGTGAGTGAAACTTTTTTAGAAGATAACCTCAGGAAGTTATCTAAGTCAACAAGTAAGTTAACTGAGTCAACACGTGAGTTTTGCTGAGTCAACACGTAGGTTATAGTTAGAGACGGAAGAAAGAATTTCTCGAATTACTCTTGATTGCCAATACATTCTTTCCAATATCACCCGTGAAAATGAGGATAATTTTTATAATCAGGATAACGAGGTTAGAATTGGTAACACTACTTGTTTAGATGAGGTTCAATCATTTTCATGTTATTATAGTGATGACCATGATGTGGATAGTACTGATGAAGAATCTGAAGTTTTTAGGCACAGTGATCAGGAATTTGTTACTCCAATTGAGCTTTATAATGATAGTAATATTTCTGGTTTAAATCCAAATAATTTTAATAATTATTTACCGATTCAAAAGGATGATGATTTGACTAGAGATACCCCATTTTATACGATATAGTATTTCCTTTTGATTATGAAGCCGATAATGGTTTAGATGAACGAGTTTATTATGAGAATATTGTTTTAGAGTCCAATGATTTAAAAACTATAGTCTTAGATGAAGAATATGAACTCGTAGAGCTTTTAAATGTGAGTGAGGGTCTACCACCTAAGCATAACCTACAAGAAACAATTGACCATTTTCAGGATTCTGATGATCTAGAAATTAGGGAAATTGTAGCTAGTATATCTAGAGACACCCAAAATTGTAAGTTTGGGGGTGATTATCATTCCCCATGTGCCTTACCATTATCCCTTATAGAGATCCCTCACGTGGGACTTGATATATGTTCCTCAACCATTTTTCCAGATTACCTTCATACTAGCTCTCCCGAACCTAGTGATGCCCATAAAGAAGTTCAGTTGTTAGAAACCCATCTTCTGGTTGATGTGGTTTACCCAGGCTATGAAACCCATATTGACTTTGTTTTCCCACCAAATATTTTTCTTTCAAATGTGGGAACGTATGAGTTTGAAATGTGTCAGTTCACTACACCAAATTCCTGGATTAGTAACATAACTGAGTCGTTACTAAAACGGGTTGTAACGGCTCATGGATGTTACAAAACGGGGCGTTACAGTTTTTTTATAACGGAAATGTAGCCGTTACGAATTTAGTTGTAACGGCCGTTCGTAACGGCCATGGCCTGTTACTACCCTGCCACGTGGTAACAGGCCGGAGCCGTTACGAAAAAAATCGTAACAGGGAAGTCGTAACATCTCCGAGCCATTGCTACGTGGCAGTTTAGTAACAGGCTATTGCCGTTACTATGTTGAAAATTGAAACGGTTCATAGCCGTTTCGAATTTTTTCTCGAAAAAAATTATCACAGTCAATTTGGACCTGGTCAAAAAATTGGTCAATAGTGACCAATTTTGACCAAAGTCAAGCCTCCGACGGCGATTCATTTTTCGCTTTAAATTAGCCAGAATTCTAAATTCAACACCTGCATATATTCGTCATCCACACGCAACACTTCAATCTATTCATATCACATTCATTAAACTCATATGAGATTTATATTACAAGAGAACTAAAATTTCTCTAAGTACCAAAATTTTTGAAATTTCACTAAGTACCCAACTTTTTTTTTTCTGCTAAGTATCAAAATTTCTAAGGAAATACATGGAAGGGTTCCAAACTTCTAAGGGAACACAGAAACTTACTAACTTCCTACAAAACAAAACTTGAATAATAGCAACTTACAAATCTTGAAGATGATTTGTTCTCCACCCTTGCATCTAAGCTTTATATCCTTTGCATGCTTGCTTTTGTTGAAATCTTGGGTCAGTGAGAAAGAGAAGAATCCAGACCTGCATAGTTTAGATTTGAATATATGAGGTAAGTTAAGTTAGGCACTAGACAATATTTATCTACTTTCTTTTGAAATACAAGTCCTAAAAATGTCCTGAAGTTTCCAAAGGTGTGTATTGTACGCTGATTCAGTTAACCACTATCAGAGAAAAATGGCATATTAATGATATTATGAACACCATGCAAAGATACTCTTTTCTACAAAGGGCATACATTATTTAACATATCAAAATAGTTCACCTCGCAATATATAGCAGCCCGACCAAAGATGCCAATTTCCATGTACTGATTCACTGCCTGACCAAAGCATGAAGTTGCATCTACAAAATCCGCCAATTTTTTTTAAAATAAATCAGAAATCCATAAGAGTAAAAGCAAATGAAAATATGAATTTATTATCATATTCAGATATCAACAAAAAAAAAATTCCATCTCAGGAATTGGGACCATTAAACTCGACCATTCAGTGAACATATATCTATAGCTTCACGTCGAACCCGTTAAACCAGATCAAAATAGTAAAGTTATGTAAATCTAGACTATCTAGTGTGTCCCCCTAATGAATTTCACAATATCTACATTGATAAACACAATGTAAGATAGAATTTCAAAATCCACATATGAGTTGAAAGATGCATAATCCCACAGTTTCAAAGGAGAATCATACCCCGAAATTATCTACATAATTGTTCGTGATAACAGGGAACGTAACAATAGCAGTTTGTGACACAGAATCAAGGAACTCGCAGTATAAATGTGACAAAATATAACAAGTAAATACCAAAACATTGATATGTGAGCTGACTCAGGGCGTTACTACATTAAAATCATTCTGATAACATATCATAATAGATCTATTGGGATCATTCCCATTACACTAGTTACAGGGAAAAGAAAAGAACCCTTTCATTTTGCACCATAAACAGCTAGGTAGCCAACTCAAAATGTTTTCATGTGACTGCATTCCCAAATATGCAAACATTAAAGTGTATATATATCTGTTACCCTAGTTTTGGTTTACACAAGACAATACCCCTTATGATGGAAACTCCCATGGGGGAAATCCCAATTGCAAGACTATAAAAGTACAAATTCAGTCACTGAATCGAAAATTAAGCATCCAAATTCTAGCAAGAAAACAACTAAGAATGCAAACATTAAAGTATATATCGTGACAATAACTTACAATAACTCGTCCCTCGATCCTTATATCCTTTTGCTCAAACAACCAGATTTGAATCTTAGGTTTCTGCAAACACAAACAGAAACAAAACATTAGGAAGACACTGAAAAACAAAAATCTACCAATTGCATACAAAGTCAGTTCTCAGGACCACCTGCAATTGCAGACTTAGTGAGTTACTTTGACAATGCATTCCTTGAGAGCATCATCCAACCGCTGCAGTTCACTTTCCACCAGCGCGATACCTCGCAAGTATAAACTGAGTGTTAAATCCACAAATTTAAACTTAATAATACAAGAATAACCAAGTGAAGTACTTACCAAGGATTGATATTTCCCCGGATGGCTACTACTACTTCAAATGATCTTGTCTGAAGTACCTGTGCATTCACAAAAACCAGGTACATATATATATAAAATAACGAACTGAAAGAAAATATCCATTCATGCTCATAAAGTACATAAAACCAGACTTATTTATACACATCTTAACATACAGACTATTATAATCATGCTAAGACCAACTTCTATTATAATCAACCAAATAAAATAACTTAGTCCAAGTAGTACAGGGTTGCCGAAACATGCAAGTTAGCGACAGAAACATCCCCTCAAAGAAGAGAGAATAAGCTACAAGTAGATTTTGCGAATAACCACTAGGACTGTTATCATGTTGCTTACTGAGAATCAGTCAATATCAAAACAAAACTTCCTAACTTAGTTCATTTAAACTTAAAATACTACCTTAACATGAAACTAAAGTTCAATCCATTCATAATAGTAAAACAGAGCAACTTAAAGAATATAATCAGCACGTTTCCTAGCTGCGGAAACTCAAACAAAACTACAATAAGCAATATAAGTCATCTAAGCCCATACAAACTGGAATTTAGGTGTTCATAAAAGAAGGATTTCTAAATGAGCTGGTACACTCATTATCCTATGAGCGAAGAAATTTATTTTCTCTTAAGCAATTGACTTACTCATAGGATAAAGAGTGCTCCATCTCTCATCAAACCTTCAAAGAATATACAAGACTTTACCAATGAATATTAAAATTCAATGGGGACATTCATCAGTGTACCTTTATCAGCCAGCACTCTGCCTACTCAACTTAGTATGCTTCAGAGGAAAAAAAATACAACATGTCTAACAGCAGAATGCATATTTACACCCTAAGCACAACACAAAATCAAGTGAAGCTAATGATGTCAATCAGCACTAATAACTTATAAACTAGAACTTATTGAAATTAGCTTAGCTTACAAACTAGAAATTAGGTTACAGAGTATAAAAAAAAAAAAACAGAAATCTTAGAAATTAACATAAAACAATAAAATCAGTTCAATATTTCGAAACTTATACCTTCTAAGTCTTCAAAATTCTTCAAACCCTAACAGGAAATTAGAAAGAAAAATCGAATTAGATTTATATGAAGAACATTAAAAAAATAACTCATATCAAACAAATCGTTTTAGATTCACGGATTAAAAAATGGAAAAAATAAAAATAAAAATGAAATATAGCACTAAACAATAGATCGATTAAAAAAAATGAAACCCTAAAAATCGAAAAACTTATAACGATTTACACTTACACAGATTGATGATAGAAAAGTATTGAAAAGATTAAATAGATTTGTGTGATGTTTCTCGGCTAATACGATCAATGATTCAGAGGTATCTAAACCCTAGTTTCATCGCCTGAAGACGCCGAGAAAGAAGAGAGAAAAAATTTCGATGAAAAGTGAAATCAATTTCACTTCACTGCTACCTTATCCGCACACTCGTGGGAGGAAATATCCTCACGCATCACGCATTACTAATCTAGGAATATAGTGTTAGTCGTGTGAGTCACACACGCACAAATTCAAGGTGTGACGAACCCAGTGTGACCAAGAGTGTGAGTGGCACGCCTATACAAAATTAGTAATGGATCTAAAAAATTAGTAACGGCTTCGTCATGTTACAAATTCTTAAAAAATTCATAACGGCTCCGGCTTGTTATGAAAATTTTGTAACGTCATTTTGTAAGGGGAAATTTGTAACGGCTCCATAGCCATTACGAATTCCTGTTACTAATCTAGGAATTTGGCCTTAGGAAAACGATACCAAACACGAACCCAAGCTTAAATTATTGGCTAGAACGAGACCGATAGGGTAACGAGCTTAATAGGAAATTCGTTCGAAAAATATTGGTTACTCTTTTGAGCATACTTTGAAGTTCATGATGGTTCTGAAAGTTGAATGCTCCACCTTGTAATGCCGGTGAGACCTTTGGTATCAAAGCTCCATGCAGCTTCCCTTGTCTCTATTTAACTTACTTTAACTCGGATTGATTCCAGAGAGGTTTGCTCAGATTGTAACGAATTCCTTTTCGAAAGAATAAAAGATGGTCTAGAAATAATCTAAGTGGGGCCATCATGCTTTTGTTTTCTATAAATCAGTAGGTTTGTTGTGGTCGAGTCATCCTTGTTTATGCTTGTGTAGAATTCCCTTGCAGTTAGAATGTCAAACTAGTATTATAATATCCATCACAATGAATATGAATATCCAACTGAACAATATAGACATCACTATTTTTATTACCATAGTATGAATAGTTGTTGGGAACGCCAATCTTTTGAAGGTCATGGTCCATACCATGGTGATACCAATTACTATCCACATTCCCACCGGTCATACGAGAAAAATTCCTATAATTCCTCTTCTCTATATGAGGCGTGTAAGATACTTGAGTCAATGCGTAAGTTACTTGAGTCGACACATAAATTTTATGGACGAAAGAATTGTAACGGTAAGTGAAACTTCTTTAGAAGATAGCCTCAGGAAGTTATCTGAGTCAACATGTAAGTTAAATGAGTCAACACATTAGTTTTGCTGAGTCAACACGTAGGTTAGAGTTAGAGACGGAAGAAAGAATTGCTCGAATTACTCTTGATTGCCAATACATTCTTTCCAATATCACCCGTGAAAATGAGGATAATTTTTATAATCAGGATAACGAGGTTAGAATTGGTAACACTACTTGTTTAGATGAGGTTCAATCATTTTCATGTTATTATAGTGATGATCATGATGTGGATAGTACTGATGAAGAATCTGAAGTTTTTAGGCACAGTGATCAGGATTTTGTTACTCCAATTGAGATTTATAATGATAGTAATATTTCTAGTTTAAATCCAAATAATTTTAATAATTATTTACCTATTCAAAAGGACGAGGATTTGATTAGAGATACCCCCGTTTTAGACGATATAGTATTTCCTTTTGATTACGAAGCCGATAATGGTTTAGATGAACGAGTTTATTCTGAGAATATTGTTTTAGAGTCCAATAATTTAAAAACTATAGTCTTAGATGAAGAAGATGAACTCGTAGAGCCACTACACCAAATTCCAGGATTCGTAACAGGAATTCGTAACGGCTTCGTGGCCGTTACAAAATTCCCGTTACAAATGGTTGTTACAAAAAATTCGTAACAAGCTGAAGCCATTACTAAATTTTTAAAATTTCGTAACAGATCTAAACCGTTACGAATTTTTTTATAGGCGTGCGAGTCACACGCTTGGTAACACTTGGGTCGTCACACCTAGAGTTTGTGCGCATGCCATTCACATGCGTGGTGTTATGTTTCCACCCATGATAAATAAAGCTAGAGGATTTTTCCTCCCATGCGTGTGCCAGTCACATGCGTGATTTTGATAATATCCTGTGAATTGACAAGATCGAATTTCATTTTCATTCTTCTTTTTTCTATCGTCTCCTCCTGCCTCTTTTCTTTCATCTCAGGCGATGAAAATAGGGTTTCATCACAAAATTCGTATTAGCCTAGAAACCATCTCAGAAATCTCTTCAATCTTTTCTATAACCTTTAATCATCGATCATCATCGATCTGTGTAATTGTTAATCATCTTAAGTTTTTCGATTTTTAGGGTTTCATCATTTCAATGATTTATTTTTTAGGTTTCATTTCATCTATTTTTTCGTTTTTTGATTTGTTATTCCGTGAATCTAATTCGATTTGCTTCATCTTAGTTTTATTTTGTTAATCTTCTTCATATAAATCTAATCTAATTCGATTTGTTTTTTTTTTTTTCTGATTTCATTTCATGTTTTGAAGTAGCGGAGAAGTTAGAAGAAGTTTGAAGAATTTGAAGGTAAAAGTTTCAATAAATTGAACTAATGATAGGGTTGTATGTTATTTTATATTTTAGGGTTTGAAAGTGTGAACTGATTCGATTTATTTTTTCTAATTTCATTTCAGGGTTTGAAGTCCTAAAGAACTTTAAAGAATTTGGAAGACTTGGAAGGTATAAATTTCAATAAATTGTTAACACTTGTAGCCAATTTTGTTTCCTTGAGATAAGAAGAGGAGAAGAGGGAAGAAAAGGGGCATTGGAAGTTTTAGGGAAATTAAATTAAGAGAGAAAAATAAAACATAAAAGTGAACAGGGGAGGTGGGTTATTTGAGGATTGAGTAAGAAGAATAAATTTAACTGGATCTCAATAATCAACTAAGGTGAGAGCTAAACCCTTTTCAATTGTTTTGAGATTTAGGTAAAGGGATGGTGCCCAATTGCTCGATGAAATGCTTAGCTGAAGGGGATGTGTGTTAGACTAGTTTGACAGCGACTTAAACTCTCATAGAAATGGAAATATCTTAAGGATACTTTTTATCAAATGAATCTCTAACTGTAGTTACCGAATTGATTTAAGTTTTTCTTGATTTCGTACATAGACTATCACTTAAACATGTCCGTAGGAGAGTAGTTCTGTATGTATTTGAACTTTGATTTTTAAGTGGACATGCCCTGTCGTATTTATTTGAATGAGGTGCATATTGCTTCTTATGAATTGTAGAGATGGCTAAGGTGAGTTAGGGTCATTATGTGGAGTACGAAAGGGAAGGTCGGGTAGTCTTTTGTATCAACATTCTGGACATGCTTGCTTGTATCCAATAAGTGATTCGCTTGTGTACTTTGAGTATACCTTTAACTTAGAAGAACTAAAATTGTGGTTAAATGATATTCTGTAGTCACTTGATTTGATATATGCTCTGTGGGTATTTTTTGTGATGGATGTGTTATGGTTTCCTCGTAATAATTGTTTGTTTATCCCCATAGGTTATTGCTAAGTTGAGTAACGGATATGTGTGATAGTATCTAGTAGCGCGAGATGTGCAGTGCTACTTATACCTTTTATATCGTCTTTAGTAGTGCGAGATGTGCATTAGTATGTATATACTATTGTAATTGGGGAAACTAATTGTATGTTCATCATGCTTGACTGTCATTCTTATTTCCTTCCGTGTTATGCTTTGGTTAAGGCATTCTATTCGTACATTTTATTGTGAAAGTCGTGTTAAATTTCCAGTTCCCTTTGATAACTTTCTTTTACTTGTTATGAGTACTTTCACTGCATTACTATCTTAATGGAACATTGGTTTTAATCTTCTATCAAATAGCGTTGGATTGTGCTTTATAAGATTTGTTTCTTAGTCTCAGTTGAAAACACCGTAGCTAAAGACGAGGTGGGAAAAGGAGATTATTACGTATGGCTTGAGTGAGTGTTCCATGATGGACTGTTGGAAGAATAGAATCTATCGCCTCATTTTATGTTTTCTTGTGTACAAATCTTGAGGTGATGTATTTCAGATGATTTGTATATAAATGCATTTTGGGTTGTGTATTTTTGATAACAACTTATATATGAAGCATGTTCATAGAATTGTACTCACTGTGTTAAAGTAGTAATCCAATTAGAAGCATTTCAATAAGTTCTATTGTTACATTTGTAAATTTCTGATGTCCATATAAACTAAATGAAATATCGAAACTGAACTATCTTTGCTGTGAGTGCTCTACGCGTTGAGAAGGTTCCATGAGAATTCACCTGAAGAGATATCAAAGTGTGAAAATGACATCAGTTAGTACTAGAAATACTTTACTTGCCTGTCTTTTTGTGTTGAGAAAATGGGGTGTGATAGATCGCTTTAATAGATGTTTCCAGTCTCTTCAATAACTCCCGAGGAACATGTATTCATTTTATAGATGTTCATTTAATGTGTATGCACAAAGAACCGGTTTCAATGCATCCATCTTTTTATACGCTGTGACTTTGAACCAAATATGGGAATGTTGATATTCTGGTGACACATATTGTAAGGATAAAATTTGGCATGCAATCTCAAGTTGCATATGAATTTTGTATTTGTCATTAATTTTGTTAATTGTTGCTATCTTCATCAACATCCCAGTAATGCTGCAAAAATTTGATAGCAGAGTGATGGTAATCCAGAATAAGTCCCACGGTGATGAGGAGGTATTCCCTGTTCACTGGCTTATCCATATTTTCCTGTATAAGATAGATCAGTTTTTTGGTGAAAATTTTGAACTTACATACTCTCAGGTTCCAATATGTTTCCCCTTTTGTTCGAAATTGACTGGTTTGGTTTCTTTGCCATGCACTATCATGTTTGTCTAACATTTATGCTTTCACTTGTAGGTGTTTGCCAGAATGAAGGCCCTTGTACTGAAGCCCGAGGCCCAAGATGATTATTAAATCTCTAAAAATCGACTAATCATGTTGTTGTTGATTATTAAATCTCTAAAAATCTGCCTCCCCCTCTTCAGCACTAAAACCAGTAAAACCATTTTGAAATTCTATCTAACATTGGTGTTTATTAATGTAGATATTGTGAAATTCATTAGGGGGACACACTAGATAGTCTTGAGTTAGATAATTTTACTATTTTGATCGGGAAAGTTGAGGGCCAAGAACAACATTGGAAGATTTTGCAAAGTTGAGGGTCATCTTTAAAAAGGACGGGACCACCACAGCAGGTCTGAGAAAGGACATTACTACTATTAACTAAGATGTTGCCCTGATACTATACACAGGTCATTTCTAATCAAAGTTTTTTCTGCATGTAGGAAACTCTAGTCAAGTGAGTGATGGTGCTGGAGCAGTTCTTCTTATGAAGAGAAGTTTAGCTATGCAGAAAGTCCTTCTAATTTTGTGTGTATTCAGTTGTGTAGATACTCTTGCAGGAGTTTTGTTGCTGTTGGAGTCGAACCCGATGTCATGGGTGTTGGTCCAGCTGTTGCAATTCCAGCTGCATTGAAGGTTGATGGTCTTGAACTTAATGATATTGATCTTTTTGAAATAAATGAGGTAGCATAAATGTGCTGATTTCTTTCATTAGTGTTCCTTAAATAAAGCTTTAAGCTTTAAATGCAAAGTTATTTCTAATACTTCTGATCCCAATCAATGTAATTATGCGCACTTTCTCTACAGGATTTTGGGTCCCAATTTGTATATTGCCGTAAAAAACTGGGTCTTGATTCAGCAAAAGTGAATGTCAATGGAGGTGTTATGGCCATTGGGCATCCTATTTGCGCTATAGGTATTTATTTGTGCCTTGGTTTATGAAACCGAAAATATAAACTGTCTTTTATTAATAAAATGTGGTATACATCTTGTGATGTTGAGAAGAAAACTATATAGGTTTGGCATGTTTCTCAGTCTACATGATCTTTATTATAGGAGCGCGTTGCATTGCAACTCTCTTGCATGAGATGAAGCGGCGAGGCAAGGATAGCCGATTTGGAGTGATATTCATGTGCATTGGTATGATTCGTATTTTTTTCTCTTCCTCTAAATGGGTGGTACTAATTTGATCTATCATTCTTGGTAATAATTTGTGTGGGTGTTTGCCTCGGATCATATGGTATGATAACCATTGTGTTCTTTACTTTTTACAGGCACGGGAATGGGAGATGCATCTGTATTCGAGAGAGTATGCAGGTCTGGATTCTTCACTTTCTCAGTGACCCAAGATTTCAATAAAAGCAAGCCTGCAAAGGATATAAAGCTTAGCTGGAAGAGTGGAGAACAAAGCAGTTTCAAGATTTGTAAGTTGCGGTTATTCAAGTTTTGTTTTGTAGGCAGTTAGTAAGTTTTTGTGTTCCCTTAGAAGTTTGGAACCCTTCCATGTATTTCCTTAGAAATTTTGATACTTCACGGAAAAAAAAAGTTGGGTACTTAGAGAAATTTCAAAAAGTTTGGTACTTATAGAAATTTCAGTTCTTTTGTAATATAAATATGATATGAGTTGAATGAATGTGATATGAATACATTAAATAAATTGTTGTTGAGTGTGGATGATGAATGTGTATGCAGGTATTTAATTTAGAATTTCGGCTAATTTCCGTGATGAGAAAATGAACCGATCAAGGCTTGACCTGGTCAAAATTGGTTAATAGTGACCAATTTTGATCACGTCAAGGTTGACTGGCAGTAATTTTTTGTTGTTACGAAAAAATTCGAAACGGCTAGAAACCGTTTCAATTTGGCACGTAGTAACGGCTCCGGCATGTTACTAAACTTCCACGTAGTAACGGCTCCAAGATGTTACGATGTCCCTGTTACGAAAAAAATTAGTAACGGCAGCAGCTGTTACCACGTGGCAGATTAGTAACAGGACAGAGCCGTTACGAAGGGCCGTTACAGCCAAATTCGTAACGGCTACATTGCCGTTACGAAAAAAATGTAACATCCCGTTTTGTAACGTCCAGGAGCCGTTACAACCGTTTTTAGTAACATCTCAGCTCTGTTACTAATACAGGAATTTGGTGTAGTGAGCTTTTAAATGTGAGTGAGGATCTACTACCTGAGCATAACCTACAAGAAGCAATTGACCATTTTCAGGATTCTGATGATCTAGAAATTAGGGAAATTGTAGCTAGTCTATCTAGAGACACCCAAAATTATAAGTTTGGGGGTGATTATCATTCCCCATGTGCCTTACCTTTAGCCCTTATAGAGATTCCTCACGTGGGACTTTATATATGTTCCTCAACCATTGTGCCAGATTACCTTCATACTAGCTCTCCCGAACCTAGTGATGCCCATAAAGAAGTTCAGTTGTTAGAAACCTGTCCTCTGGTTGATGTGGTTTACCCAGGCTATGAAACCCATATTGACTTTGTTTTCCCACCAAATATTTTTCTTTCAAATTTGGGAACGTATGAGTTTGAAATGTGTCAGTTATTAAGTTTTGAGACTAAGCCTAAGTACTTTAGGAGAATAAAATCGACATATTTGCTTAAAATTGACCACCACTTTCATTATGGTCAGTTGTGTGAGTCATATTTGATTGACTTAGAGGATCCCCAGTTATTCAGGTTATTGTTATGTGCTTCTAAGTTCTTAGTTGAGTATTTCCTGACTCTAGAACCTGATCTTCGGGATCCTTCCTTTGAGGAAATCCATCCAATTAAAACTTTTTATTTAGACCATTTTATAGAGCCCGAACCCGAACCACAACTAGATATAGTTGTCTTAACAAAAAAATTTTTAAGGGTGTGTTGGATATCTTCCTGGCCTGTTACAGTTTCCTCTTCTTGTGGGTAACACTTTTTGATCCAGATGACCCACATTTATTTCGGCTACTGCTATATGATTCTTCAAGGTGACTAATCTCTTCCATTGTATGGCTGAAGACTTTAAACTTAGCACTTCTTGGGAGGTAACCCAATATTCATGCAACACGGTAATATCTTTCCTTATCTCTTTTTCTTCAAATGGTAACTGTTTATCCTTGTTCATGTTTTTAATTTCATATTTAGGACATTGAGAACAATGTTAGATTTAAGTTTTGGGTATGGGAGAAACTTTTTAGTTGCAGTATAAATTAATAAACTCCAGAGACTAGAAATTTATGCTTATTAAGGTTGGCACTAACCAATCTAAGTGGATGGAAGCATCTTAGTTGTAGGAGTGGAGGAACCAATCTGACTAAATGGAAACATTTATAGAGTCTATTCATAAAAGCACAGAGCTTAGGTGTTAGAAAAAAAAACATGGTAGTTTCGCCATATCTCGTTGAATCCTTTTCACTTCTGTTTTTATTTATTTATTTTAAAAAATGTTTCTAAGTGATTTGGTGGGGCCCACGAATCAAGTTGTTACCATTGCTAGGTGAAATAGAGTGATGGAGATACCAAAAAAAAAAAAAGACCATCAGACCACCCGGAATAAATTCAATAAAGTCGACCACTGGTCCCCTTGTATATGCCAGTTGCGTTGACCTAAAGTTAGGATTATCGACCACTGGTCCCTTTGTATATGCCAGTTGTGTTGATACTAGTTTGACCGGTATATCAGTCCATTAGGATAGGTTCACCTTGGCAGAGGCCTTCAGACAGATATGGAAAACACCGTTCACCTTGTTCAACATCAAAACCATCTACGTTTTTCTCTACATCCACCTTCTTAATCATTCCATGTGATTGGTTGACTCCGGTTATGATGTACAGAAACTATCTGAGTAGAGCTCTGTCCCTTATATATGAATTTTAGTATGCTTGAGTGCAAACTCGTGTACAACAATTGGAATTTCGCATCAGGGTACTTCCTCCTATAGTCAATGATTGTATGCCAACCAATGAGATTCTTTAGTGTCTTCCAAGGTTCTGCGTAGATAGCTAGGGTCTGGAGTAAAGGTTTTGTGGGTACACCTCTGGTAAATCTTCTCGAGATTAACTCGGTCACTGGGGCCACCTAGTGAGTTAGAATTTTATTTTCTAGATTAGATTTGTTCGAGGACTAGGAAATAATGAGTTTGAGGGTATTTGATAGACGCATTTTTGTGTCTAAGTTTTCCTCAATTTTCTATATTGTTGGTACTCAATTTTGTACTTACTTGGTTATTTTATGTGTTTGTAGGTGTTTTTAAATAAATACATTTTTTTGGAAATTTCGGCTCGAAATGTTGTTAAAGGCATCCCGAAGGACATTTTCTAAACGGACCCCTGCTTCGGATAAGGGGAACCTCAGTTGGACACTACTATTTACACTCTACAGCAGGATAAGGGGCACCTTCTTCTCAAATTCAAATCCAAATTCGGCGGGAAAATAGTGAAGACACCGGAAGATTTAGGGTTCGAGTTTTGATCATGCTTTAGGGAAATTCAAGGGCCAAAACTCCTTGGGTTTGTCTATTTGAGATAAACAGAGATGGTAACAACGTTGGATTCATTCCGGTTGGACCAGATAATCGGTGAGACGGAAAAAAAGAGTTGCGTGTTCACGGCAAATATTATCAATGTAGTGATCTACACTACAAATAAGTAATCAGGCTCAATCCTGTAGGATCTACACTACAAAAATTGAAGATAAACCTCAAATGAGGGAGAAGAACAAACACTAACAAATTCTATTCGATAATTCAAAGAGGAGTACATACTCAGATACTTATTAGGGTAGAAGAATGGCACTGCCCTTATACACGGTTGCCCTCTAAGACATGGGACATGACAATACCCACTCCTCCAAATCATCCTTGTCCTCAAGGATGGAGAGTATGAACTGAGATATATTGCGGCAATACATTGTTGCTGCACCTCCTCGAACATTCCAGGGATATGTGGCTCGTGGGCAACAAAAGTGTTGATATACCCCGAATGAAGTAATATAATGTTCTCGTAGTATGCCCAAAATGACCAAATATATGAATATTTCCTAATAACCTGATCAACTAACAGCACCATCAATAGTTCAGTCAACGCCCAGTTTGCAACCTTGTCCATGCAAAAATTCTCTGTGGTTGTAAGCTTTAAGTTCCACATTACCAGTATAAGAGATTCCCCAAGAGGTTGTTGCTGCCAAGACACCAACCTCCATGCATATATTAGTTCTTTAGTCCACCTGGTATCTAATGGTGCATTTTCAGATCTTAGAATATGAGCTCGTCCTGGCTGAAGTTGTTTCATCTCGCTAATGTAGAACTTTTCTAAGAAAAGTGGTGTGTGATCTTGTTCAAACTCTTCCCCTTGAGCTGTTGTGCCACTAATGGTAGAGAGCTTCAGCTGCTTCATAAGCTGGTGTGAATTTTCAGGAAAATACTCAACTGTCAGCACAATACTTTTGCCATACACTTCCTTCCTGTAGTTAGGAATAACTGCTGCCTCCCATGACTTGAAAAGAACCCAATATTTGCCAGCAAAATTTGAGTTATGTAACCCTATTCTGTCCTTATCAAGGGACTTATCTAAGGAGTTGCTCTCACACATCCAGAAGTACAAGGCTAAGGAAGAATTTTCTACAAAACTTGAAGTGCTCCCAACTTGTTTAAGAATGGGCAAGATCATAAGTTCAGACATCAAGTAACCGCCTGCCTTTTCACCAAAAGAGAACTTCAGCTGCTCGAAATTGTTCACCACAATTTGGCGTTTCTATACTAGCTCTATCTCTGTAAGATCAATAATGCCCATAACAAGATGCAAAATTCCAGTTCTGTCTATATGGTTAACAGCCAATAACTGTTGTTTCTTTTGCCAACACCTTATACGAAGCGTATAGCCTCTGAAAAAAGTAAGTATATAGGAAAACCATGTACTGTAGTGACAAAAATGAATTTTACTTCGTCCAAATTGATCTTACTGACCTCAGTGGTACTAAATTTAGTCAAATGAGAAGGTAAAATGACAGAGTGTGTCGAGCATTTCTATAAGATCCAGAACACCACCTTCCACAAATAATTGCGGAGTAATCCCGCACTGTTAACAGCAACAATTGAGCTAATTGAATCTCTTGTATCAGTTTTCGGTTGCATGACCCTCCTACTCATCATATTTAGCATAGTTATAGCCCTTCGCTTTCTATTTGACCTGATCGCACTTATAGCTCCATTTTCCGTCACTTGTAGCACCCATATCCCTTTCTTAGCATCGAGAACTTTTAGCAGAATGCATTCAATTACCACAAGAACAGATACGTTCTCACTGACAGTACCCACACCCCAAGGACCTGTAGAAAACAACTTGAACTTCCAATGCAAAAAGCCTACTAACATTAATACATTTGGAATGCAAGTGAGTATGGAAGGAGTTCTCTCTATATATCCTTGCCAGTACACAGTCAGCACAGAAACAATTATCCTCCTTCTGTCATGCAATTCCCCACCTATACTTGTAACATAATTGACAATATTGAGTGGAAGCGCATTTATACACGCACCCATCAACTGGTTGCAACCAAAACTCCGATGCTGAGCACAGTAAAAGGAATAGAAATAGCTCCATATGGAATAAGCCAATGTCATTATAACTATATCACGAAATGAAAAACTCTCATAGACTTCACGTGTAAATAACAAAACGTGCAATAACCCGATTTCTGAAAGATAAGTATGACTTTTCACACTGTGGGAACTGAAGCAAGAAACACCTGGAGGTACCTAAGCTCCTTCAAGGTAATTTTCCATACACCAACTCTCATGCTTGCGTTGTTTAGTAGCTGTTGACTTGAAGTTGAAGTTGGTGCAACAATATCTTTTTGAACTTGTCCCATTTGAGTTACAAAACTGCCATCTCTAGCCAGCCATTTATCAAGCATTTCTTGTGCAATAACATACTCAGTCCCCATTACCATTTGAATCTTCAACTTGGTCTAAAGAAGAGTACCTTGCCGAAACATTTTGGCACGCAATTTGGGAGTAACACAACTATCACTTTGGCTAAAAAACATAATCACTTTGGCCATGAGTCTCCACCCAACCGAAACTCCATTTTCCACAACTACAAACTGTGGAGATATGTAATCAAAGTAAATCAATGACAACCCAGTTTAACCCACTACAATTTCTCGTACTCTTCAAACTTGTTGAAAGCAATTTGAATTTCCATCTTAAGAAATACACTAACATTAGCCCATTTAGAAATTGAATCACCATGAGTAAGAAGAACTGAGTTCTCACTAACCTTGCAAAAATTCTGGACCAGTTATAACTTCATGTTGCTTCATATACCCAACCCCATAAATAACTGTGACAGGGAAGTAAGTAACGAGTGGAATGAGAAGTGAATGCACCCACCACATGGTTGCAACAAGAAATAAGATACTGTGCAAGGTCAGATGTGGACAGACAACTCCAACTGGAATGTTTAACTTCCCTTAAAACTCTATCTTCAGCAGTTCTATCTGCTGGAATCCTTCTGAAGCATTCTGACCCACTATGAACTCCAAGACAACGACCAGAACTAGACAGTTAATATGTGTAGGAATAAAACACAATCTTATATTGAATTACCTGAGTACTCTTTTCTTTGTCTTGAAGGGTGTTACAGGTCTCATGCGAATGACTTGTAAAATTCGGGCACAAAAGATAGACTAATCCATTTTTAAACAGCAAGAACACGATTGAATACTTGAATAACAAAACTAAATAGTACCCAGCTTCCAAAATTAGGTCATATACATAATTCCCACTTCTTAGTATATCAATTTCTTTACCATGATCAAATATCCTTCGACCACAACTATAACTGGTGCTTCCACCTATCTGGGACATTTACACAAACAGTTTCTTACCATAACAACTATCACCATCTTCAACAATTACACACCCAGTGGAGTTATCAAACATTGAATCTAATTTGTACCCTTGTTGAAAAACTAGCTCATAAACATAATTCCCATTGAAGTCAGAATTACATTTAACATAATAAGAACACCTTTTAATAGCTTCAAGGCATTTTCCACGATCAAATAACACACAGCCAGAGTCAGAACTTGGTAAACCAACATGTATAGAAGTAACTGGCGATACATGTAGCCTGGAAAGTACCTTGAGAATTTGAAATATGCAAGTAAATTGATTAATGTTATCATCTATAAATCGATCTTCCAACTGTTGAAATTCAGAATTCAAATTCTGATTTAACGATATGCAATCCTTAACTTTAGCATGTGTAAACTTGATAACTTCAGAATTTAAAACAATATTAGAAACGAAGGGTTTACCCTCTTCAGAATTAAGAGAATTGTGAACGACATCTCCTTCTAAACTTGAATCAATTGGAGCTCTTTCAAGCTTTTCATCAATTTCTTTCTCAATCAGCGTCACTTTCTTCAACACATATCCAATTAATTCAAAGCTCTCCCAAGAATTGGATTCCTAATTCTCATCAACAGACGGATTCAAATATATCTCATGCTCCAGTAACAGCAATTTCTTCATTTCTCTTGCTAAAATTTTCTTGCATTTGGCTAGAAGCACAGGAGATGGTTTATTTTTTAAAACCCTAGCTGTTACTTCCTGAACTTGAACAACAGTAGCTAATTGCTTAGCTAAAGTCTTCAATCCAGATCCATCAGCCATGATCAATCCAAAGAAAGACCGGCTCTGATACACTTGTAGTGATCTACACCACAAATTAGTAATCAGGCTCAATCATATAGGATCTACACTACAGAAATTGAAGATAAACCTCAAATGAGGGAGAAGAACAAACACTAACAAATTTTATTCGATAATTCAAAGAGGAGTACAGACTCAGATACTTATTAGGGTAGAAGAATGGCAGATGTGATAGACACATACTAACATTACTAACTACACCTAGGGTGCCCTAATACACGGTTTCCCTCTAAGACATGGGACATGAAAATCAAGCTACAGGATATTTTGGATTTGGTTTGGAAAGTTTCTGGTGATATTCAATCGAAGGATTAGTTTGGTTTGGGCCTGTTATCCACAAAGAGGACTGGTAAGTATCTTGGATTCGTCAAAATACGGTTGTATCTCTGATTGGAAGAAAACAGAGCACCATATATCCCCGTGAATAATTCTCGGGATTTTCTTTATTCTTGGAAACATTACACGAGGTCAGATGATGTATATCTTATTTTGGGATGTGTATGAGTCAGTTAAGAGTATGTTAGATGTATACAGACGCGTGAGAATCTGTAAAAATGGAAGAAATCCCGTGATTGGCAGTAAAGAATAATATCGAGTAATTGAAGAATATATGCAACCAGCTTGATTTTGGTGTCTGGAGGAGTATATGTGGTCTGGGGGAGTATTAGACAAGGGATGGAGAGTTTGGGAGAGAATTGGGAGAAGTACATAGCATCAACAGAGGCGAGAATCGAGTTGCAGAGAACTTTTCTGCTATTGCATGGGAAGAACACGAAGAAATTAAGACCCACATACAACAGTCGTATATGCTACAGTATCTGTCACACTTCCTTTGTATCATTCCTGTGACAGTTGTTTGTAACAATTATAAGTGTTACAAAACCCAGTTTTAATTATTTTTCCTCCCTTTTCATCATTTGTGAACACCATTTGAGCAATTAATGAATAAATAATTTGAGTGTGTTTTCACCATGCAGACGAAGTTGAATTTCATCATGTGGTAAATTTAATTAATTCCTTAATTACTATTTGCACTGATTTTTAATGAATTATGTTTTCCATTAATTATTTGTTATTTTGTTTGATGTCGCATGCTTAGTTTTAATTACTTTTGATGCATCATGCTCACAACTTACAACTAATGTTTTATGAAATCTACTTTAGCAAATAATAGAGTTAATATTTCTTTTATTTTGAGCTATAATTGCCTAGGATTAATTTCTGAACCACTTGAATATAAAAAACAGTGAAATCCTGGGTCCCAGTAAATTTTTTATCCTGTGACATATTTTGCATATATTTTATTTATTTCTAGTATTTTTGTTTATTAAATCTTAAATCAATTTCATCAAGTCCGAGTGAACGACAACTCTATTTACCACTATCTAAAATTCGGTCAGCCATCTTCAGAATTCAACAAACTTGTTTGGCTTTTAACCTTGCCAAAACTTATCTGCCTAGTACCTTATGCCTCCACTTAGTTTATTTTCCTTGCCATTAAGCCTATGTATTCCAGCTTTATTGTCTCATCGTCGACTATGCTTCAATCTCCACTTCATTTACATCTCAACACCCAAATGCTTTTGTGATCTATTGCCATGCATTTTAAGAACTCTTCTGAAATTCGACAGTACTCTTTTGGCTAACCCTCAACCAATGGTCCTCGTTCGATTGCATCGCACCACAAATATTTTCTTCAAGACATTCCGTGACTAAGTGTACACCTCAAAAAGCCAATATATCACCCTGATATGCATAACTTAGCTCACTTCCTTCAACTCCGACTGATATTGCACTCTTGCAATTCAACAGGCCTTACTTTAGACTAAGCGTTCTTCAATCATTTTGCAACACTCTTGTGCAAACTAGACTAAAATGCATGACATTAGCCATGACTTTGGAAACCTGGGTTTTTAAAGTTGTCACACTAGACTAGGTTCCTCTTCACGCCAGCTTGCACATAAACCAAGACAGTGCCACTCAGCCCATGCTGTACTGCTGCTGCTTATGCTACTATATTGCATAGTTAAATAGGATTAAAATTCTCCACTTGATCAACCTCTTCTTTATCACCGCTTCCTTCAGTGACTATTGCGGATAATTTTTCTTTCTTTGGAAAATCACGCGCAAGGTGAGGACCCTTGCATAAGAAACATCCACCATCTCTGTTCTTCGTAGCTAAACTATCATCCCTTTGATAGATTTTCTCCTTGGCATCAAAATTTTTCTTATTCTCCTTGTCCTTACACTTCTGGTTCTTCTTATCCTTGCCTCTTCTATTAGCATTAGTTGAGGTATTGACTGACCTTTAATCAGCAAGGCTATCCACGATTACAATGGCTGAAGGTAGATCTTGGGCACCCTGCCTTCTCACTTCAGCCTGAGCCAACGCATGCAAACCAGATGTAAAATTAAACAACTTTCCTTCCTCCGACATGTTGCCAATGTATAACATCAGAGATGAAAACTCTTTAACATATTCCCATGGTGTACCGGTATGCCTCAGCTTACGCAAGTTCTCTCTGGATAACTAAGCCGCATTTCTTGGCAAGAATTGACTCTTCAATTCTTCTTTCATGACATCCCATGTCATGATGCTTGGACGACCAGCAGTAATGTCATCATTAGTTCTAGTTCTCCACCATAAATTTGTATCACCATCAAGGTACATGCTAACGAGAGTAACCTTTTGTTCTTCCGGGGTTCTGGAAGTCTTGATGTATTGGTCCATGTCCCACATGAAATTCTTCAATGCCTTCGCATCTCTTGCGCCACAAAATGCCTTAGGTTCTGGGACTTTAATCTTCGTAAAGTCACTGCCACTACCACCCGCAGTAGCATGATCTGAACCAATCGTACTCACCATTCTCCTCAAGACACTTAACTCATCAGTTATTTATTTCAAAGCTCCTGTGAAAATGGTCTTAACAGCAGCGATTTGGACTACTAAATCGTCATGCTTCATAGTTGCATTCTGGCTTGCCACAAGCATATCCGAAACATATATGTCTAATGCTTGAATGCAAGCCATCACCGTAGCATCATAATTAGCATCATTAGGATGGCCTACCTCTTCACCAATCCTGTCTTCCAAGTCTGCTACCTTATCAGTTAAGGCATCCAACGAACTCATCTTACCAGCCATTACCATCTAACAATTTCAGCAACTAAACTCAAGCAAAAACAAATAAAATCTTCCAAAAACAAAACCAAAATAGAGCAATATGTGCTCTGATACCCGAATTTCCACACCTTCAAATGTTCCAAGCAATTTTTCGCGAAGATATAACCCGGAAATATAGTGGTTCAGTGATCTCTTATCACCCACTTATATTTCAGCCTTATAAGTTTGCACTAATGAAAACAGCCCACTCTACCAAGAGTATGCAATGGAAGACTTACTTAGATTTTCTCTACCAAGAAATGTATCCCATACTACAAAGAGGTTTCTGCCATGTTTATGCTTCACAAAAATTGGGGGAGTATGATCGAATCAACAGAAAACTAAAGTAAATACATAAGCCAACAAACTCACTTTTATTAGCTTAAGGGGAATATACAAAACTCGTCCAACCAATGGACTTACAAGCTTATTCTCTAAGCCTCACAGAATTCACTCTCTACTGTAAATGTGGTTCCTCAACACTTGAACTATTGAACAACTAGTTTATAAGGGGTTCTCTGGCTATTTATAATCTCAAGAACCAGGGCCAATCCATATGCAACTATGTTGCACGCCCCATGAACAACCATCTGTCCATGGGCAGTTCCCTAACTGCCAGTTTGTCTTTTTAACTGCTAGCTTTGGTGTTGGCTTGCACAATGGAGCCACACCTGTCCCAGATGGTTAGGTCATGCCAAACTCGGTTACAAAGCTCCTTTATAACCGTCTCTAACTTTCTCTTCACTTTGGCATGCGTGTGATGAACACACACTCGCAACTGACAGCTTGAACTCAAGTATGATAATCATTATGCATCACTGAACTTTGGCCCTTCCAATGTTCGAAAATAATTGTGCTTCACTCACTCTTGGCCTACGCCAAGTGCCCGATAATGATTATGCTTCCTTCATTCTGATCATACACTTAGCTTATTTGAATGCCTACACTCAAATATCGTGCCAACTGAGTCTTGACTTGCTTAACTCAACTTCATGCTTCATATGCATCACTTGCATCCCTTTTGGAGAGAAATTATCACCAATGGCGCATTTGGCAATGCCATAGTTGCATATGTATCATCCAAGTCTTGGCCAGTGCTTGGAACGATGCCAAAGATATCTCATGACTTTGCATTTCATCCTTTACTCTTTTCGTGAGCTGGGCTAGATCTGAATAAGGATATGCAACACTATCGCTTCGTATTGCATTAGCTAAGTATCCTTTCTTATATCATCTATGTTGGCGCTACACCGTCGGCATGTGCATCTCCATCTTCCAGGCTACATTCTCAGTAATGCGCCACTGTGGTGTTTAACTGTTGGGCCATGTTATAGCCTGGGTTAGTGACTCAGACAACAGTCTTTTTCCTATTTTGGAAAAATCTAAGGATGGGATGTATTTTTTTAAGCTACATGTGATGTGAGATGTGATAGTTGTTGTCGTGTTAGTTCCTATAGTCTACCCCAAGTTTTTGGAACAATTACCCGAAATCTGCAACATGATTTTTTTCTTTCACCTTTTCCATTTTTTGCATTTTAGTTTCTACGCCACTGTATTTTCTTGACAAGTTTGCCGCACTAGCAGCATAAAAAAACGTTAAAAAGTGAAACCCTAGTCTATTGTTTTCTAATTTTGGAAGAACCAAAGCATAATGATGAATGATATTAAGGAGATATAATGTCGTATTTTCCTGGCTTCGTCTTTGTCATGATCTGATTACCTACCTGACAAAGATTTTCAATTACGTAACGGGTGACTATATTGTATATATATCTCAACAAGCTACACAACTTTATATATTTTTATTTATTTTCTAAACATCAAATGGGGATGTTGCTCTGGTGGTAGAGAGCTCGCTTAGAATTTTTTGAGCTGTTCCTAATGGAATAGTTTCATTTCAGAAACTCTCTGAGAGAGATAATGTTCATTATAAGAACAAATGACAGCAAAAGACTGTATTTGTACAAATAGAGAAAGTCAAGATACACGTGTGTGAAACGGTTGTGTGGGATACAGGGCAGACACAGCTGTCCTGCACGTGTGACAGAGAGATGGAATCCAAAGATTCAAACCTTATCCTACACTTCTTCTATTTTTTAACCTACACCACTATTATCCCTTCTCAAGCTGATGGGTGAGGAAATCACATGAAGCTTGTTCCTGAGCAGAGCAAATATGGTAGCTGGTAATCCTTTAGTAAATATATCTGTAATTTGATCAATAGTATTAACATAGAAAACATCCAAAGCTTTGGACTGAACCAACTCTCTGATGCAGTGATAATCTATATGAACATGTTTCATCTTTGAATGCATGACAGGATTAGAGGCCAAAGCAATGGAGCTGATGTTGTCACACCCCAGTTTAGGTATACCTGGCAAAGAGACATTCAGATCCTGCAACAGATAACAAATCCAGACAACCTCAACTGCACTATGAGCCAAATTCCTGTACTCAGCCTCAGTACTAGACCTAGCAATGGTGGTTTGCTTCTTAAATGACCAGGAAATCACATTGGATCCTAGGAAAATGCAGTAACCACCTGTGGATCTTCTATCATCCACATAAGAAGCCCAGTCAGCATCTGAGAAACCTAATAGAAAGTTACTACCTTTAGTGAAAGACAATCCAAAACCCAAAGTACCTTTAACATATCTGAGTATCCTCTTTGTTGCATCCATGTGAGTACTTCTTGGATGTTGCATATGCTGACAGACCAAATTAACAGCAAAAGAAAGTTCAGGTCTTGTCCAAGTGAGATATTGCAGAGCACCCACAAGAGATCTATACTCGGTAGGATTGTCAAGTAGCACACCATCATCTTTAGTAAGTTTAGTGGAAGCATAAATTGGTGTAGTACATGGTTGAGCACCCTCCATGTGGTATTTGAGTAACAGATCAACTGCATATTTTGTTTGTGAAAGAAATAAAGAATCCTCATCTCTGACAATTTCTAGACCCAAGAAATAATGCAGTGGACCTAAGTATTTGATGGTAAACTGCTTTTGAAGTTCAGTAATGATAAACTGAAGAAAAGTTGCAGAAGAACCTGTGAGAATGATGTCATCCACATAGACTAAAGCCACAATGAGTTGAGAGCCTTCCTGATGAACAAATAATGAAGTATCTGCTACTGAGTTTTTGAAGTTCAGAGATAAAAGGTAGAACTAAGTTTAGCATACCATGCCATGGGGGCTTGCTTGAGGCCATAAATAGCCTTGTGAAGTAGACATACATGATTAGGCTTGTCTTTATCTACAAATCCAGGTGGCTGGGTCATGTATACAGTTTCATTGAGCTCTCCATGAAGAAATGCATTGCTTACATCAAGTTAATGGATAGGCTAATTATATTTCACTGCAAAACTGAGAATAATCCTTATGGTGGTTGGCTTAGCTACATGGCTAAATGTGTCATCAAAGTCCATACCAGGTTGTTGATGATACCCCTTGGCAACCAGTCTTGATTTGTGTCTATCAATACTGCCATCTGGGTTATGTTTGATTCTAAACACCCATTTACACCCAACAATATTCTGGCCATCAACTGGTGGTACTAGAGACCAAGTGCCAGCATTGAGTAAAGCTGTGTGTTCATTAACAGAAGTAATTCTCCACACTTTTTACTTCTTTGCATCAGTAATACAAGTAGGAACTTGAGAAAAATAAGCAACATGCAAAGGTTGTTTAGTAGCAAAGTATGATTTAGGTGTATAAATTTCATTCTTACCCCTAGTAGTCATGCTATGATCATTCATTGTAACTTTATGTGCTATAACAGATGATGAAATTGAAGGAACAATATCAGAAGATAAAGTGAATATTGGAGAAGATGATAGAGAACAAGTAGAAATAGTACCAATAGATGGAGTACAAGATTGACCTTGAATAACAGTATAAGGAAAATTGGATTCATTGAATGAGACATGTCTAGAGATTTGGATAGTATCAGAAACAGAATCATAACATATGTAGCCTTTGTGTGTCAGACTATAACTAATGAAAATGCATTGTTTACTCCTAGGTTGTAGTTTATTGGTTGTATAAGGCTTTAGCCAAGGAAAGCAAGCACAACCAAAATCCTTGAGAGAGTTATAATCTGGTGCTCTATGAAATAGCAGTTCAAAAGGAGTTTGAAAATCAATGGACTTTGTTGGAAGTTTATTTATGAGAAAATTGGTTGTTTGTAAAGCCTCAACCCAGAAAGTTGTAGGTAAGCCAGATTGATAGAAAAGAGTTCTAGTAATTTCAATTAGATGCTTATGTTTTACCTCAGCTACACCATTTTTCTCTGGTGTATTAGGACATGTCAGTTCATGAGTAATGCCTTTAGAAGAGAAAAATTGAGCAAGAAAAAGATTAAGAAATTCTCCTCCATTATTTGTTCTAATGGTGATGACTTTGTGAGAGAACATGTTTTCAATTCTGGTGACTAAGGAAACAAATGAGTGTTTAAAGTATGATTTAGAAGAGATAGGAAGAATCCAACAATATTTAGTAAAGTCATCAATAACATTTGCATAGTACAGAGCACCACAAGTAGATGATGTGTGACAGGGACCCCACAAATCCATGTGTAATAGTTCAAGTGGTTGTGTAGCTACTCTACTATAAAATTGAAAATGAAGTTTATGAGACCTACAAACTTTGCACTCAGTACATAAAAATGGCTTATTGGTAACATTTGACAAGTGTAGTTTGTGACACAATCTTTGAAGTGTTTGAAAATAAGGATGACCAAATCTTCTGTGAAGCAAGGCATGATCAGTGGTGGTGGAGGGATGATGAGCATGATGTAGTTTTCTGAATGAGATATGATAAATACCATTTTTATGTGGTCCTTGGAAGAGAGTACTCCCAGAATTGAGGTCCTTCACAGAAAATCCATGAGAATCAAGTGTTAAGGAACAATTGTTATCATATGTGAATTTGTGAATAGATAGCAGATTATGTGAAGATTGTGGAACAACTAAAACATCATTAAGCACAAAGGAATGATCATTGACAAGTCTACTAGAGTTGCCTATGTAATAAATGGACATACCTTCACCATTTGATGTTTGAATGGCCTCAGAGCCATCATAGGGAGTTACTTCTTGTAACTGAGTTGTAGAAGAAGCAATGTGATTATTTTCTCCACTATCTGCAATCCACTATTCTGTGTTAAAGATATCAGCTACTGCTAACATTGCACTGAGATTAGATGGTGGAGGCCTGCCTTGATAGGAGAAGTTTAACCTTTGTGTACAATTAGGTGCAAGATGACCAACTTGTTTGCAAAGTTGAGAAGGTTCCTGCTCAGGTGTTGAGTAACCTCTACCAGAAGTATATCTGCTGAATATTTGTGGATTTGGGTATCTGCTACCATTATAACCTCTTCCTCTAGAAGAATTTTACCTATAATGATTATAACCTCCTATGAAGTTACCTCTAGGAGCAAGAAAGGCATTTGCATATGAATTTTCAAAGGTAGTTTTGTGTCTTTCACTAATAATTGTTTCTTTACTTAACAGATTGTTATGTAGTTCTACACAAGTAATTGGTGGAATTATGTGACGCATTGCAGTAGAAAAGGGAATATAATCTGAGTTTAATGATTTGAGAGTAACAACAACTAATTCCTTGTCTGAAATAATCTCTCCATCAGCAGCTAATTGATCAAATAAAAACTTGATTTCATTGACCAAGGTTGGAATAGATTTGGTACCTTGAGTAAAAGATAACAATTTGGTGCATAGTTGAATTGAATGAGTTGATGATGCTCTAGAAAATCTTTCTTCAATATTGTTCCAAAGATGATATGAGGTGGTTGATGTTGAAAAATAATCAATGACTGAGTATGAAATTGTTGAGTGGATCCACATAATAATGGTGGAGTCCTCATCTATCCAATCAAGATATAGAGGATTCTCAATTCCATTAGCTTGATTTCGTGGTGATGTAAATTGAGGTGGGCACGGAAAAGAGCCATCAAAATAACGACGTAATTTGTATTTTTGGATTACCGGATTCATCAAATTCTTCCAGGTAATGTAATTATCATCTTTGAGTTTTAGGTGAACAAATCCAGTGAGTTGATTTAATGGAATTTTAGAGAATGAAACAGCAGCAGTAGGATTTTCTATGGAATTGAAGCGAATATAGGATTTGAAGTAAAAGAATCAAGAACTTGAAGAAAGATTGTAAAGAAAGAAGATCTGAAGTATTAAACAAGAAAAAGAATTCTTGATAACAAGAAAATGATGAATCAATACCTATCAGATTAGTAAAGGATGATGTACCAGTAAAGATCTTCAAAGTAAGAAATTGGATCGAACAAAAATTAGGTTGAAGATGAACTAAAAAACCTAACCTACTCTATGATACCATAATGGAATAGTTTCATTACAGAAACTTTCTGAGAGAGATAATGTTCATTACAAGAACAAATGACAGCAATATACTGTATTTGTACAAAGAGAGAAAGTAAAGATACAAGTGTGTGAAACGGTTGTGTGGGATACAGGGCAGACACAGCTATCCTGCTCGTGTGACAGAGAAAGGGAATCCAAAGATTCAAACCTTATCCTACATTGCTTCTATTTGTTAACCTACACCACTATTAGTTCCAACCAATGCTAGATGTAATTCCAAGAGCCGAACGAGAATGAATACCACACAGAAGAGTCAAGACCGGGATAAGCATGCGAGAGAGGTATGGGGATCGATAATGTTTTATTTTCCGTAATGCAAATGCAAACGCAAACAAGTGTATGGTACTATGGTTGACGAAGATGCTTTTCACAAATTTCTTGTCACTGATTTCGTAATGTCCACGTCCGGATAATTTGTATGTGGCCGCTTCCTTATCGTATGCCGTGTCCTGTCCGTGTCTGTGCTACCCAGATACAGGTTAAAACTTCGAAGTACTGCAGAGACAACAATTAACATAGCAGATTTTGGGATGCAGTGTAGATTATCGATCGAGGCAACTTTTTTTTTGTCACGGGATAACTTTTCATTCATGAGGTAGACTTGAGTTCTTGATGGCAACGTAAATTTCGAATCAGTAAATGATTCTCAGAGAATGTTGTTCCCTGATCGTAAGTCGGTTTGGTTGGAAGCGGGGAGCGATTCATACATTTCAATTTGAGAATTGAGGTTTTCGTGTAGCCAGCGATTCTCACCCAGGCAGCAGCCTTTTTCTTATTTTGGAAGAATCAAAGGATGGGATGGGAGTCTTTTAAAGATACTAACTAATTACTGCAAGAAATGTCCCTGGATGGATATTTTCTGCACTCTACACTACATGTAATGTGAGAGTCGTTATCGCGTAAGTTTTTACGCCAGTCTTCCAAACAAATTATTACTACAACAAACTACCAAGTACCAACTAAGAAAAATGAGGAGTATTTTTATAAATTCACCAATTATAATCAAAAACATTTAATGTACTGATATACTAACATAATATTAGGTTTGCAAATGAAATATAACATTAACAAATTAACATTTCATTCCCTATGCACACACTCCATACATGCAACTGATACTAACATGATGTTATTACCGTCAACTTGATATTCTTTAAGGAAAACTTCGACATAATACTCATCGTGAACTCAATTCTTTATAACAGATTTCTAACTAGAAACTTACTCTGCTTTCCTTTAAATATGTAGTAATAACGGATGTCCATTGTCTCTGATAATTGATGTTGCATTTTGGGTGATCCACATTTCTTCAATTTTCGCCAATATCTCAATAATTATTCCAATCCATCTTGGGTCGCTAGAATTTTTTTTGTTTTGTAATTCGCATGACATTACCCAGGAATATTATAGCATGGCATCGTGTGTTTACATATAAATATACTTAGTAGTGTGCTAAAAGCATGAGACGAGACAATATAAATGGGTGCTCAGTGCTCATACTTGTTGGTCGACACAGTTTTGCATGAATTTGTTAACCCAAGACCACCCGTCCTCACCGAAAGTAGCTCATAATGTTTGTTGGTTGGTTTATTCACACAACGGTTCAGCAACAGAACCACACGATTAAAATAGGTGCATAATCTAAAATATATGAACTCTAAGTTTAATCTTAGCAACAAAAAATGACTCAGGAGAGCAGTGATGGCTAAATATGGTTCACGTGCATTTGACTGGAAACCGGTAAACCTATAAGTGCTAGGGGTTGCGTTCTTCACCATCCTCGAAATTTCACTACGGGTCCAGGTATCGACTCTCTTAAATGGAAACTAGTTCTTACAGCATCTTCTAGGGAAATCCCAATTCTCGTATCCGAAGTCGAAGTACACCAACGGCAACAATAAAACCTGAGAGTGTGAACAGAATTCGAAATCTCAATTACCTTCAATGTTATCTTCAACCTCAAAAAATCAGCTCTTTGAAACAAAATCTCCATTTCTGAAGTCAACATTGCCACAAATTCTTCTTCCTCTTTCCTTCTACTACTCCTCTCAATACCGTTCAAAACCAATCTTCCGTACCTTCTCTCAATCCCCGAAGAAGGTGATGCAGCTAAGCTCTCTTGAATCCTAATCAATACTTCATCCAACTCTTTCTCTTCTTCTTTAACTTCTCCAATTGCAGTAATCCACAAAAACGGTTTCTCTAGTGTACTAAACCAAACCGGCGAAAACCAAATGAAAACATCCTGTTAGCATAATAATGATTTAGCTTCTTAGTACTGTTGGTAATGAGCTAGAACACGTTCGATCATATCGCGTAAAACGGAATGATGTTTCTCATAAATGTTTGATTCAGTTGTTTAGTAGTGTTCTTGACGAACCAACAGTCCTTCTAAGAACATTTGAAATGAAGATGAATTCTAGTTACTAGTAGTAGTTGACATGTTTTTTCTGAGGGAAAAAAAAACAGATCAAAGACAAATTTAAGAGGGGAATCAATTGCGTTCTTTATATATACAGATTGGGTATGAGACAAATTTCTTAGTTTTAATTTCCATTAAAGTTAAGAATTCACTTTTCAGATTTTCTTTTTTTTGGTTGAGAGAATTATCTTGAATGTTCCTTCCCGGAGAATGAGAAGAAACGATTTTTTTTACTTTGAATAACACCGCCTTAGAGGACTAGTGGACGAAGGCGACAAACTTTGGTGTTTCAGTATGGGACCATTGGTTGAATTTTTTTTTTTTGATGGGCAAAAATTAATATATAAAAGAGCCTACAAGAAGTAGGAAAACAAGCTCAAGAGCTACAACAAGATTTCACGACACTAGAGAAAAAATCCCTAGACAAAAACCACCAAACCAAGAGAGGAGCTGAACAACAGAAGCTTTTACGAAATGAAATAGCTACCCCAGTTAATAATCCTAGCATAATTAGGGGCGACCCAAACATAATTAGGGGCGACACAAAAGGCCAAATAGGTTAAAAATACTTATATGCCTCTTTATAATCGGGAGGCTAATCCATAATCGGTAGTTTGGGGTAACTCTATATTCGGTAGTTATATGAACTATTTTGACTACCGATTATGGTAAGATTTCGACAAAGATTATACTGTATAATCGGAAGTCATGATAACTTCATTTACTACCGATTATAGGCTCAACCAAAATTCAGAAAAAAGAGAAATTTTGCAAAATCTAATTTTGGGACTACTCTATATTCGGTAGCTGATATTATCACCTAATAATTTTACCACTGTACTATAATGATATTTGCAAGAAGTCATTTTCTTATTTTGGAAGAATTAATTGTGGCATATATATTAACTTTTATCACGGGCCTACGATGCGAGAGTTGTTGTCGTGTAAACTCTTACGCCAAGTTTTTAAAAGAACTGCACGAAGTTCCCAAAACACTCGACTTACATTATGATTTTCTTGTGACCTATAGGCTATTTGGATAGAACATCAGAAAATAGTTTTTTGATATCTAGAATTTGGAAAGTTAGAAATTAATTTAGTTGTAAGATTTCAAAACGATTTCTAAAAATTAAAAAATTAACTTTTAGCGAAGCAAAATAAGTGTTATATCCAAACGCTCTATTAAACTTCATACAAGTCACACTGTCGCACAACACATTTCGACCTCTCTCAATAGTATTCTCTCAAGCCTTCAAATTAAGAATTGGATGGCACGTTAAATCCTTCTCACACTGTCGTCATAGACTGAGATTAAACTATACACTTTTCTGAGTCCATTTTTCAATTTCCGCCGACATTTCAATAAATATTGATGTCTCTATACATTTTTCCTTTTACCCTCATCAGTTTTACAAGAAATGATTTGTGCTTCATGTGTATATACTTAGCTGAACAGAAATTCACATATTTCAGGATCCCGATTTCTAGAAATTAAAAAATTTTTTAGTTTCCGCTGTCGCAACATTTCAATAGTATAGCCTTCAAATTTTGCAGTCACTGTCGTCATAGACTGAGATTAAAATACACTTTTCTGAGTCCATTTTTCAACATTTCAATAAATCATGCTTTATCAACAAGAAATGATTTGTGATGAACAGAAATTCACATATTTCAGGATCCCTTTTTTAGTTTCCGCCAACATTTCTATAAATTTTGCAGTCACTACAAATTTTTCAACCGCATCAGCTTTACAAGAAATGATTTGTGATATGTTATGGGTGTGTATATATGTAGTGTGGCGGTGTGGGCGAAAAGCATGAAACCAAACTAACATAAATGTCCAAGCGGAATGAGTGTGATCATACTTTTTGTAGAAATTTGCATAGTTTTGCATGGTCCGCAAGAATGTAGTTTTTGTCAAGGTTTGAAAAACAGCCGTTTTATCCGAGAAAACGGCCGTTAAAACGCTCGCGCCTATGTAGCGTATCCGTGAGAATCACCGACATGTTTGTCTAAATAACATCGATAAATAGTAAAAGACAACGTTATTTAAACCCGTTATATCCGTTTTCACACATGTGATAACCGTTTTTCTAAAATTGATTTTTACGTTTTTTTCGTCTAAATAACATTTTAACATAAGTTTTTTAGACTGTTTTTTCCATTTCCACTTCCTTATACCCGTATTTTAGAAAAAATAATAATATAAAATACTATTTTAATCAATTTTTTATCCTTGCATTTTTAGGGGCGACCTCAACTGAATTAGGGGCGACACAAAAGACAAAATAGTACTTAAATGTCCCTCCATAATCGGTAGTTTATAATCGGTAGTTTAGGTTTTTTTTAACTGCCGACTATAAAATCTCATTTTTAGGGAAACTCTATATTCGGTAGTTATATGAACCATTTTTACTACCGATTATAAGCTCAACCAAATTAGAAAAATAGAGGATTTTTGCAAAATCTCATTTTGGGGCAACTCTATATTCGGTATTTATATGTGTCAGATATTTTCAAGATTGTTTGCCGCTATCCGGGGGGATTTTTTTTTCGGTTAATGAATTTGAAAACCTATTCGGTTTTCCAGAAATTTTCACAAAACGTGTCTGTTCCCAAAGGGTTTCCTCAAGAGAGACTACCGATTATGGTAGGATATTTGCAAAGAGATCCACTGTATAATCGGGAGTCATGATAACTCTTCCTTTCTTACCGATAATAGGCTCAACCAAAATTCAAAAAAAATGATTTTTGCAAAATTTGATTTCGGGGCTACTCTATATTCGGTAGTTATATGAACCTCAAGAGACTACCGATTATGGTAGGATATTTGCAAAGAGATCCACTGTATAATCGGAAGTCATGATAACTCTTCCTTTCTTACCGATTATGGCTCAACCAAAATTCAAAAAAAATGATTTTTGCAAAATTTGATTTTGGGGATACTCTATATTCGGTAGTTATATGAACCTCAAGAGACTACCGATTATGGTAGGATATTTGCAAAGAGATCCACTGTATAATCGGAAGTCATGATAACTCTTCCTTTCTTACCGATTATAGGCTCAACCAAAATTTAAAAAAAAAATTTTTTTGCAAAATCTGATTTTGGGGTTACTCTATATTCGGTAGTTATATGAACCAAAAGAGACTACCAATTATGGTAGGATATTTTCAAAGAGATCCACTGTATAATCGGAACTCATGATAACTCTTCCTTTCTTACCGATTATAGGCTCAACCAAAATTCCAAAAAAAAAAAGGATTTTAGCAAAATCTCATTTTGGGGCTACTCTATATTCAGGAGTTAAATAACCTAAATTTCCTACCGATTATGGTAGCACTTTAATCGGGAGTCAAGATAACTTTATTTACTACCGATTATAAGATAATCAAAATTCAAAAGATAAATGATTTTATTTTGGGGATACTTTATATTCAGAAGTTATACAAACTAAAATTACTCCCGATTGTTGATTAACTACCGATTGTAAAGGGTAGTTCGGCCATTAAAAAAATGGGATTTAAAGTAACCTACCGATTATGGATTAACCTCCCGATTATGACGTTTTTTGTCGTTTTGTGTCGCTCCCAATTCCGTTGAGGTCGCCCTTAAAGATGCCAGGTTTTTATTTCTAAAATAAAAGATTAAGAATTACAATTAAAATAAGTGAATGAACAAATAAAATAAAAAAATGTTTTAACAATGTTATTTAGACCTGATATGATCGTTTTTACGCATGTTAAAATCGTTGGATAGGAAATTCATATTATAATTTATTTATTTTTTCTATTTAACCGTTATCACACCCGTTATTTCATAAAAACATCAAATAAACGCGGTTTTTCCATAGACAACGTGTTTTTTACCCGAAATGTGCTTACACCCGTCAAAACACGTTATAACGGTCACGCCCTATGGTCGTGACCCGAACTGTGACTCGTTTTTCAAACCATGGTTTTTGTTTGTTGGCTCTCGTAAAAATTATATTCTAACTTTGTAACTTAATTAAGCTGAAAAATAACTATTCAAAGTGTATACCCACACTGATTTTTCCAAGTGAGGCTTATGCATGATATGCAAATTCCATTTATACTTGGATCATAGATTGGACATCAAAGGAACAGTACATATATTTTCAACTATCTCTATAGCAAGGTTTGAAAAACTGCGGGTTTTTTTTTCCCGAGAAAACGGCCGCTAACGAGTGTCTAAATAACACCTAAATAGAAGGAAAAAAAAGACGTTATTTAGACATACTATATCTGTTTTCACGCGTGTGATAACCGTTTTTCTAAAATTGATTTCTACATTTTTTCCGTCTAAATAACATTTTAACATAAGTTTCTTAAACTGTTTTTCCGTTTTCACACCCATTATACTCCCTCCGTCCTTATTTAGTTGAAGGTATAGGTTTTTTCATGTAGAAAGAGATTAAATTTTTTTTCATATATATCCCTTAATAATAATTGATAAAATATTTAAATCTCCTAGTTTTTTGATCCTTGTTTCCTGTGGTTGATTCCAATGCAGGGTCAAATTAGGAAGAAAGTGTGAAAATTATGGAAACCTTTATCTATTTTGATACAAGAAAAAACCCATAAACCTTCAAGTAAAATATGACGGAGGGAGTATTTGTCTTTTAGAAGAAAAAAAATACAAAAATATTCTTTTAGCCGTATTCTTAACCAATTTTTTATTTCTAAAATAAAAGATTAAGAATTTCAATTAAAATAAATAAATATAATAAAAAAAAAAAACGTAGTAACAAAATTATTTAGGCCCGATATAACCACTTTCACGCATATGCTAAAACCTCTAGATAGGAAATTCAAATTCAAATTTATTTATTTTTTCTATTTAACTATTATCATACCCGTTATTTCAACAACAAAGAAACGTCAAATAAGTACGCTTTTCTCTAAACAATGTTTTTTTGTCCGAAACGTGCTCACACCCGTCGAAAGATGTTCATTTTTTTTTCCCTAATAAGGAATGTTTACAGTCCAGATAGGCATTCCAGGGCATGATTTCTCATGTCCCCTAATAAGGAACTCTCCTCACAGGAATCGTTAACGCATTGGGGTATTTCTGACTACTTTCAAATGGCCAGGGCATTTTGGCAAGGTGACCCCCCATTTTGAGGCATTTTACCTATTAAACCCATCTACTATGTTTCCCGTTATCTCGGATTAATCAGTGTGGCCTGCCATCACAGCAGCAGTGGTATTGAAATAGGTTAAAAAAAGTCTGAAAAAAGTGAAACACTAGTCTATTGTTTCTTACTTATTTTGGAAGAATCAGAGGATGATGATGAGTGACATTTGAGGAAATAAGAAACAATGTCGTATCTGCCTGGCATCATCTCTGTCATGATATGATGAGCTGATAAAGGATTTCGATTACATAACGGATAATGATAGGGTAACAAGCCGCAAATATCTTTGCCGGAGGTCCAAAACTTACCAGAGCTAAGATGATAATATGACTTGTCATAAAAAAAAAAGATGATAATATGATTCTGGTTTTACAGAGTTAGATGAGACTACTTCTCAAGCGTCGTGTGTGGGAGTATGGTTGAGGTCCTGGGGGAAAAGGCTATTCCTAAATTTCTTGTAAAATAAGTAAAAGAAAGGAAGAATGACCAAATGGACGTGTATGACACGAAATGCGGGTGTCAAGATTCGGGGACAGCCATGAACCAGACTCCCATTTTTATGGTTTTTGCATCTTTGCACGGAGTAGAAGTCTATTGCCACAACAAGGGTATAGACTTATCATTGCACAACATGAGAAACAAGTACTACAGCACTTTATGAATCGGTGAGGTCAAGATTGTCAGAGTGACTCAGACAACTGTCTTTTTCTTTGTGCACATAGATGAATTTTTATCACAGGCGCTACATGTGTTGTGAGTCAGTTGTCGCGTAAATTTGCCAAGTTTTAAGCACAACTTAAACTAGCCAAATTCACAAAACATTTTAATTAAATTTTGGGAATGAAATTCAACCTACATATAAATTGCAGCATGAACTTGTAACTCTCCCAATCATTAGTATAAAACAGGGTTTGGATAAGTTTGCCTTTGTTAGTGTTGGTCAGGATTTATCCGGACAAACATAAATCAAGGGACGTGGTTCCTCAGACCACCCCCTACATCTCGCACGTGTGGCGTTCATTACAATATTATGAATGAAAACTAAGCACTCAAGTCAAGATATGGAACACTAAGCACTCAAGTCAAGATATGGAACTTCGAACTCATGACCTATTGTGTCATAAGAGTGGCCTATTGTGTCATAAGAGTGGCCTCTAACCAGTGTTCCACCTTGGTTGGAATTGATAGAAAAGATAAATCAACAGTGGTGCTTTGTTCAACTTTAATACCATAATTTCTTTATTAATTAGTGTTCCACTAATTGCACATAATAAATAATATATTCATTATAAAGTGTTTCATTAATTATTGTTTCACTAATTGCTCATAATAAATGACTAATCATTTTTTTATTATAAATATTTTCTTAATTAATTATAATATTTATTTCTATTAATAAGTAATTTTGATAAATAATATCAATAGACATTTTTTTGCGACAATGAGTAGTAGAAGAGATGGAGGCCGAAAAATTAGTGGTTGTTAAGCGCGGAGCGAAGCACAATTATATTTATTTTTGTTCTTTTATCGTAAAATTGGATACAAAGTCCATTTTTCACATGTATCCAACTTGCCAAGAATTTTTTCTCCCTCTCTCCTCAAAATCCTGGCTCCGTCCCTGGTTTGTGGTGGAAGAAGTAGTGACGGTGAATGCTGGTGAGTAGTGATGGACAATATTAATTTTATGTTTTCGTTACAACATCGATAACATCGTAGTGTGGAAGATGTGGTTAGTTGTTTTTAACACTTTTGATAAATGAAGGTACCATATATTTCAAGGATGATATCATACAAGACAATATTTTCATGATCGTAGTTGGATCACCCAAATGGTACTCCTGTTATCTTTGGTACTATATCGCATAAATCATGATTTTTTTAATGTTAAAATAAAATTGATTGCAATACAAAAAAGAATATATACACGGAAAAATAATAATGAAACTATTCAATTGACGAAATTTTGCTCAATCTAAACCTCATACATGGCATTTGTGATTGAAAATTAGAATTGCGTCCAACAACCTACATGGGATGGGCGGCAGTGATGGTGACAGTGGTGGAGTCAAAAATTTACATTGAGGAGGCCAATTTTTTTTTAAAAAGAAACATCAAAACTTTGGTGGACTAAACCATAAATATATATGGACAAAGTACTATTTATAAAATAAACTAAAAAATTTATGTAGTTATTAAAAATTTAAAGGGTTAGAGCCAGGTTAGTCAACCCTTGGCTCCGCCACTAGGTGGTGGTGGATAAAAAAAGTGGATTCATATGGTTTTATGGTGGTGGCGGGTATTGGTGAACAAAAAAATATTATGCTCATTTTGGAACGCCACAAAATATGTAATGTTATATTATAAAATATAAAACGTGGTTGATCATTCTAATGTTAAAATAAACTCGATAAAACACTTGTCCATTTAAAAAAATTGGTGCAATCAATTGCCATGTTATGTAATAACTAAACGAACGACACGAATCAAGATCAGAACATATGAAATTATTTATTATCGATTTGTTTATGAAAAGAGTGGTCATGATTTGTCCTTGGCAAAGATAAATTTATCACTGGGGTTTGTTCAACTTAACCATTTTTAAACGTTTTATTAATTAGTGTCTCATTGATTGTTCATAACGATTAATTAAATTTCTATTATAAATGTCCCTTTAATAATTTAACATAAATACAAAATTTAATTAATAAATAATTTTACTAAAAACTATATTAATTCTAATGATGGTAGTGGTGGCGGGTGTTTGTGAATGGTGGAGGCGGTAACATTACTATTGGTGGAAGAAATAGTGGCGGTGGATGGTTTTTATGGTGGTGGGTGTTGGTAATATTGTATTGTGAAAGATGTAATCGGTTGATTTTAGCACGATTGATAAGGACAAAAACCAAATATTTCGAGGATGATACCGGAACGTATAAGACAATATGATCACGACTGTTCGATAACCCGTATTATGCAAAGGCAATTGGTGTACCCGCGTAAGAGAATATTATATCTCTCTCAAGTACTATTACATTATTTTTCCTGAAAGACCACCAATGTCGAGTTGTTTCGCGACAACTACCTACAAAGACAACAACTTTCACTCAATTCCCGATATAAAACCTTATTGACCGCGAAAATGTATTTGCATTCTAAAATATTTGTTTGAAAATTATGTTTGTTCATCAAAATCATCATAAAAAACTCCAAATCATAAATCTAAATTTCGCCTCCGAAATTTATAGAATATTTTTTATATTTTACATTCTCAAATCATGCGACCTCTTGATGACAAATCAACAATATCAAATTACGGATCAATATGTGTAGGTTTCATTCACTGGGTTAGAAGGTAGAGTAGACACAGATGGGTAGATCACACAATGCATAACATGATTGAGAATACTTCAATAATTTGGTCAAGAGATAGGGTCAAAAATTTAAGATTAACTTTCTATAGGACTAATTAGATCGGCTTCGACAGGAGCTGACTAAAATATGGATTAATAATAATTTTCACGTAAGACAATTGCAAAACATAGTTTGGCTAACTCTCCCTATGTAAAGAGTGGTCAAGATTTGTCCTTCCTCAATTGATATGTTATGTGAGAAGAAGGTAATATCTAAGATTGAGGTATAATTCAAATCCATTAGATTCATACCATTTTACAACTGGATGCCTTGAAAAAAATTGATGTGTTGTTATTATTATTACAGTCAAGGGATACATTTACATTGACCACACTTGCGCAAATAGCTCACTTCACAAATGATTGGTGTTGCAGGTACTATCTAGAATGCAACGAGGAATTTGAGGAAACAAGGTACCAGAAGCAGTGTCCGAAGTATTTTGGATATATTAACTTAGACCCGATGTAATATTTATGTTTTTTTTCTTTCATGTAGAGCATTATCTCATTATAAGCAATGAACCTAAATTAAAATGTGTTTGGAAGTTAAGATTATATTTCTTTCGTTTGAGAAAATCTCCGGAGGTAAAATATTAAAGGAGAAAACAAATAAAAAAAGAGAGGAAAATCCCAACCATTTTTATGACAAACACATATTAAATCATAAGGAGTTGATAAGTATTCGGGATACAAATTATACGATATATTAAAAATGAACCAACATCATGCCCCGTGCCGTTACGGCACGGGTTAAGGGATAGTCATTAGTATAAAACAGGGCTAGGATAAGTTTGTCTTTGTTAGTGGTGGTCAGGATTTGTCTACACAAAGATAAATCAAGGGTTGTGGTTCCTCAGACCACCCCTTACATCTCGCACATGTGGCGTTAATTCCAATATTATGAATGAAAAATGAATACTCAAGTCAAGATATGAAATTTCAAAAATTATAATGGGGAGGTTCGAACTCATGACCTATTGTGTCATAAGAATGGCCTCTAACCAGTGTTCCGCCTTGGTTGGAACTGATAGAAAAGATAAATCAACAATGGTGGTTTGTTCAACTTAAATACCATAATTGTTTTATTAATTAGTGTTTCACTAATTGCACATAATAAATAATATATTCATTATAAAGTGTTTCATTAATTAGTGTTTCACTAATTGCTCATAATAAATGACTAATCATTTTTTAATTATAAATATTTTCTTAATTAATTATAATATTTATTTCTATTAATAAGTCCATCAAGGATTCTTTCAAAAAAAAATAAAAAAATTAATAAGTAATTTTGATAAATAATATCAATAGACATTTTCCGCGACAATGAGTAGTAGAAGAGGTGGAGGCCGAAAGATTAGTGGTGGTTAAGGGCGGAGCCAAACACAATCATATTTATTTTGTTATTTTATCGTAAAATTGGATACAAAGTCCATTTTTCACATGTATCCAAATGGTCAAGAATTTTTTCTCCCTATCTCCTCAAAATCCTGGTTCCGCCCATAGTTTGTGGTGGAAGAAGTAGTGACGGTGAATGCTGGTGAGTAGTGATGGAAAATATTAATTTTATGTTTTCGTTACAACATCAATAACATCGTAGTGTGGAAGATATGGTTGGTTGTTTTTAACACTTTTGATAAATGAAGGTACCATATATTTCATGGATGATATCATACAAGACAATATTTTCATGATCGTAGTTGGATCACCCAAATGGTACCCCTGTTATCTTTGGTACTATATCGTATAAATCATGATTTTTTAATGTTAAAATAAAATTGATTAAGAATATATACACGGAAAAAAAAAACTAATCAATTGACGAAATTTTGCTCAATCTAAACCTCATACATGGCATTTGTGATTGAAAATTAGAATTTTGTCCAACAACCTACATGGGATTGGCGGCAGCGATGGTGGCAGTTTTGGAGTCAAAAATTGACATTGAGGAGGCCTTTTTTTTTAAAGAAACATGTAAACTCTGGTGGACTAAACCATAAATATATATGGACAAATTACTATTTATAAAATAAATAAAAAAATTATGTAGTTATTAAAAATTTAAGGAGTTAGAGCCAGGTTATTCAACCCTTGGCTCCGCCACTAGGTGTGGTGGATAAAAAAAGTGGATTCATATGGTTTTATGGTGGTGGCGGGTATTGGTGAACAAAAACATGTTATGCTAATTTCGTAACGCCACAAAATGTGTAATGTTATATTATAAAGTATAAAACATGGTTGATCATTTTAATGTTAAAATAAACTCGATAAAACACATGTCCATTTTAAAAAATTGGTGCAATGAATTGCCATGTTATGTAATAACTAAACGAACGACACGAATCAAGATCAGAACATATGAAATTATTTATTATCGATTTGTTTATGAAAAGAGTGGTCAGGATTTGTCCTTGGCAAAGATAAATTTACCGCTGGGGTTTGTTCAACCTAACCATTTTTAATCGTTTTATTAATTAGTGTCTCATTGATTGTTCATAATGACTAATTAAATTTCTATTATAAATGTCCCTTTAATAATCTAACATAAATACATAATTTTATTAATAAATAATTTTACTAAAAACTATATTAATTCTAATGGAGGTAGTAGATGATACCGGAACGTATAAGACAATATGATCATGACTGTTCGATCACCCGTATTATATAAAGGCAATTGGTGTACCCACGTAAGAGAACATTATCACCCTCTCAAGTACTATTACATTCTTTTTTCCTGAAAGACCATCAATGTCGAGTTGTTTCGCGACAACTACCTACAAAGACAACAACTTTCACTCAATTCCCGATATAAAAGCTTATTGACCGGGAAAATATATTTGCATTCTAAAATATTTGTTTGAAAATTATGTTTGTTCAACAAAATCATCATAAAAAACTCTAAATCATAAATCTAAATTTCTCCTCCGATGTTTATAGAATATTTTTTATATTTTACATTCTCAAATCATGGGACCTCTTGATGACAAATCAACAATATCAAATTACGGATCTATATGTATAGGTTTCATTCACTGGGTTAGAAGGTAGAGTAGACACAGATGGGTAGATCACACAAAGCAAAACATGACTGAGACTACTTCAATAATTTGGTCAAGAGATAAGGTCAAAAATTAAAAAGTAGCTTTCTATAGTCTAATTATATCGGCTTCGATAGGAGTTGACTAAAATATGGATTAATAATAATTTTCACGTAAGACAATTGCAAAACATAGTTTGGCTAACTCTGCCTATGTAAAGAGTGGTCAAGATTTGTCCTTCCTCAATTGCTATGTTATGTGAGAATAAGGTGATATCTAAGATTGACGTATAATTCAAATCTATTATATTCATACCATTTACAACTGGATGCCTTGAAAAAAATTGACATGTTGTTATTATTATTACAGGAAAGGGATACACTGACCACACTTGCGAAAATAGCTCACTTCTCAAATGATTGGTGTTGCACATACTGTCAAGAATGCAACGAGGAATTTGAGGAAACAAGGCACCAGAAGTAGTGTTCGAATTTTTTTGGATATAGTAATTTAGACTCGATGTAATAATTATGTTTTTTTTTTTTTTTTTAGTTTTTCTACAATCTATTTATTTAAGAAAAATGAACATTGCAAATACATAACATCAACAAAAATTAGACAGATTGTGTTTGACAATAATGGCTATTGATGGTCCGGAAATGGCAAAAGAAAGGAATTATTGTAGAAGAATTGATGGGATATACAACGGATTACTTGATACGAATGAAAGTGGTATAACTATTTCGATTCTGGAATCACATAAGGTTCACAGTAAAAGATGACATCAAGTTTGAAGTTAGTAACAAACATAATATGGCTAACTAAAATGTTAAAAACAAATAAGATATATAACCTTAGAAAGCCGTGGGACTTGAAGAGGCCAATTTTGAAAACTACAATCTTAGAAAGCAACGATCCACAATACCATAATTTTTTTTTATAAATATTCAACGTAGAATATGTCAACTTTTGGTAAAGGATCTATTGACAACCTATTAATTTGACATAGGATCAGGGAGTACAATATGTGTTCAAGGTTCTTTATGAGGTAATGTGTCGCCATATTGTATTCCAAGTGAAGGTAGGAACATACGGAAGTGACAAAATGTCCAAGATTCTTGAAGTTACCAAAGCCTTCGTTAAGAAGAATTGCTGGGCACGGTACTTTGTTGAAGATTTAATGGCAGAGGTTCACATATATACAATCCCTGCGAAAAGGTAATGGGTACCATTTTAAACATTGTCATCTAATGGGTGTTGAAAAATTACAGAAAAATCATGTCACATTGGATAGTTTGTATCATTCGTTCGATGCAAAATAAATACTATTATCTGCCTATTTGGAGGATCGACAACATGATCATGATAGATGAGTCATCTGGAGCGAAATAAGAGCATATGGAGACTTTTATAGACGATATTGATTAGTTGATTTCACTGAGATGAGCACTGCTAAAGACATATTTCCAAAAAATATTTAATGTTCCATGTTCATGTACATCATTATCTCATTATAAGCAATGAACCTAAATAAAAACATGTCCGGAAGTTAAGATTATATTTCTTTATTTTGAGCAAATCTCCGGCGGTAAAATATTAAAGAAAAAAACAAAGAAAAAAAGAGAGGAAAATCCCAACTATTTTCATGACAAACACATATTAAATCATAATGAGTTGATAAGTATTCGGGACACAAATTATACGATATATTAAAAATGAACCAACATCATGGCCTGTGCCATTACGACACGGGTTAAGGTCTAGTATGCCTACAATTTAAGGACTCAGATGGAATTGCACACTTCAAAAGCATCGATCGTAATATACTGAGTGTTCATTGGAATTATTTCTACAGTTCCATTAAATATAACTCTACAAGTCATATATAGCTGATACCAACATATACTTGGTTCTTTGACTCGATCCGCTTTGTTGTTGAAAAGTAATAGATGTCTTCTATAATTTTCCTAGTTTGAATTTGCAGTCTAAAACAACCCGAATCAAGTAGCATTAATAAACTAAATATGGAGTAAACATTTCTATTATCACTAAACTAAAATCTTCGCTTACATCATTTTTCAATTTCCGCCGACATCTCAATGAACTTCGGGGTCTTATAAAAATTTCCTCCGGTAATCTGCATTTAGATTACATGAAATGTGTTATAACCAATGGCTCTTCCTAGCACAATCAATCAAGAATTGAAATAGAAATGATATCAAAACTAAAACAAGAACATACAACACAAGGATTTATAGTGGTTCGATTAAGATGATCTACATCCACTTTGGAAGACGACGATAACGATTTCACTATGATTCAAACAAGATTACAAGAGTATAAACCCCTCTCAAGAACAAGACCTTTACTGCCTCTCACTCTCTCTTATTTGCATACATGATTTTTTTTCTCTTGTTAGCAAAAGGATAATAAGTCTCTCTTTTATACACATAAATCTCACCTACTTAGCAAACCACTTTTGACTACAAGAGAAGAATTAGTCTCACCTACTTAACACACCCTTTTGGACTACTAAACTAGCACACCCTTTTGGACTACAAAGGAATTAGACTTTCTAGAAGCCAACCCTTTTTGAATACTAAACCGTATTCAAGGCACATATGCTACAAATCTCCACCTTGACTTGAATACCATAACCATTCATCATCATCGTCTTTGCTCATACCCTCAAGGGATCTCAACACTTGTTGACACTAACCAAGTCCAAGAAATGCTTGAACTTGATACTAGGAACCGTCTTTGTCAATATGTATGCAGGGTTATCCGTTGTAGGAACCTTTAGCATCGCTATCCTACCTTCCTCAACTGAATCCTTGATAAAATGATACCTGACATCGATGTGCTTCGTTCTCTCATGATACATATGGTTCTTTGTCAAGTGAATGGCACTTTGACTGTCACAGAACAAAGTTGCAATCTCTTGCTTGAAACCCAAATCACCAACCAGACCCATCAACCATATACCTTCCTACACTGCTTCCGCAGCTTCCATGTACTCTGCCTCAGTTGTAGACAATGCAACTGTGCTTTGCAAAACCGACCTCCAACTGATAGTACTACCACACAATATAAAAGTATAACCTGTCAATGACCTTATTCTATCAAGATCACTTGCATAATCAGAATTAACATAACCCACAACATTTTTCTAATCACCATAGTGTTTATCAAACACTAAACCAACATTTCTAATGCCCCTTAGATACCTCAAAATCCACTTTACAGCTTTCCAATGAGCCTTCCCGGGACTTCCCATGTGTTTGCTTACCACACTCACAGCTTGTGCGATATCCGTACTTGTAAAAACCATAGCATACATGATGCTACCAACTGCGCTTGCATATGGAACTCGAGACATATACTCTTCCTCATCTGCACTTTTAGGTGATTGCTTTCTAGAAAGTTTAAAATGAGCTGCCAAAGGAGTACTTACTGGTTTTGCATCTTTCATACCAAACCGCTCCAATACCTTCTCGATGTAAGACTTCTGGGACAAATACAACTTGCCTTCAGATCGGTTTCTATGAATCTCCATGCCCAATATCTTCTTTGTTGCGCCCAAATCCTTCATCTCAAACTCACTACTCAACTACACCTTTAGATTCTGTATCTTTGACATGTCTTTGCAAGAAATCAACATATCATCAACATACAAGAGCAAATACACAAATGAACCATCTTTGGGTTTACTGTGATATGCACAACTATCATACTTACTCCTATCATAGCCATTTGCTAACATAAACGTATCAAAACGTTTATACCACTGCCTTGGAGATTGCTTCAAACCATAAAAATATTTCTTCAACAAACATACATGGTCTTCTTTGCCAGGAACTTCAAACCCTTTTGGTTGTTGCATATAAATACGCTTTTCCAAATCACCATGAAGGAAAGCCGTCTTAACATATAGTTGTTCCAATTCTAGATATTTCAAAGCAACTATAGCAAGCAATGTTCTAATAGAACTATGTTGAACAACATGAGAGAATACCTCATTGTAGTCAATGCCTTCTCTTTGTGTAAACCCCTTTGCCACAAAACTTGCCTTGTACCTTGTTCCTTCACCATCTGAAGTACCTTGTTTCTTATTGAATACCCATTTGCTTCCAATAATCTTCTGTCCTTTTGGTCTTGCAACTATCTCCCAATTTCCATTCTTATCAAGAGACTTAATTTCTTCAATTGAAGATGATCCCCATTCTGCTGATTCTTCACCACCAATTTCTTCTTCATAGGTTCTTGGCTCATTCCTATATATGCTCTCACATACTGCAAGTGCATACGCAACCAAATCAGCATGGCCATATCTCTGAGGTGGTCTAACTTGCCTCCTCTCTCTGTCTCTTACAAGATTGTACTGATGACCTTGTGCTTCTTCTTCCTGGGAAGGTTCTTGCACAATATCTTGATCATCGTCATTATCGGAAATAACAGTCTCATTGTTTCCTTGAACTTTCACCTCAAGTTCTACCTGGTCACCAAGCTCCACCTTATCACTAACACCCTCTTCAACTATTCCATCTAGTTCTCCATTCTTTGGCTTCAACATTGATTGCTCATCAAATTTCACATCTCTGCTGATAAGAAACTTGTTTGATATTTATGCAGGATACCATAACCTATAGCCTTTCACACCCTTTGCATACCCAATAAATATACACTTCTTTGCTCTAGTATCTAGCTTCCCCTCATTCACGTGAGCATAGGCTGGACATCCAAAAATATTCAAGTCTTCATAGTTAGCATGCGACCCTGTCCAAACTTCATTTGGAGTCTTGCACTCAATGGCAGTCGATGGAGATCTATTCACTAAATAAGATGATGTGTTTGCTGCTTCTACCCAAAACTGCTTTGGTAACCGGACATTGGAGAGCATGCACCGTGACTTCTCCATTATGGTTCTGTTCATCCTTTCTGCAACACCATTTTGCTGCAGTGTTTTTATGACTATGCGGTGTCTCACAATCCCTTGCTCCTTGCAGAGCTTATTGAACTCACCCCCCAGAAAATTCCAAACCATTATATATCCTCTAGCACTTGATTTGTCTTCCGGTTTGCTTCTCAACCATAGTCTTCCATTGCTTGAACTTCACAAAAGTTTCATCTTTGTGTTTAAATATGAATACCCATACTTTCCTTGAGAAATCATCAATGAATATCAACCTATATCTACCACCACCATGTGAATCAACCTAAGAAGGACCCCAAAGATCAGAATAAATATAATCCAGAATACCCTTGGTGTTATGAATAGTTGTACTAAACTTGACTCTACACTGCTTTCCAAAGACACAATGTTCACAGAAATCAAGCTTGCCTGTTTTATGACCACAAAGAAATCCATGCTTGCTCAAAACAGCCAATCCCCTCTCGCTCATATGCCCTAGCCGCATATGCCACAACTTGGTAGTATCATCATCAGAACTTGAAGAAAATACAGCTGCATCACCCGTCACAGTAGTACCTTGCAGCGTATAAAGACCATTAATTCTCTCGCCCTTCATAATTGTAAAACTTCCTCTTGAGACACGAATAACTCCATCTTCACCTTGATACTTGCATCCATTTGAATCAAGCGAACCCAAAGCAATCAGATTTCTTCTCAAGTCTGGAACATGCCTAACTTTAGTTAAAGTCCTAACCATACCATCATACATATTAATTTGAATTGTACCTACACCCACCACTTTACAAGTGACATTTTTTCCCATAAGAACTTTACCACCTTCTCTAGCTTGATAAGTAGTAAACCACTCTCTATGAGGACACATGTGAAAAGTACACCCCGAATCAAGAATCCACCAATTTTCCGAGCTTTCGGTATGAACCGTGAGAACTGTTCCATCATCACTTTCTACTTCAACATTTGCTGCGGTGCCTTGGTTAGTATTCTTCTCAACATTCTTCAATTTTGGACAATCCTTCTTGAAATGCCCCTTTTCCTTATAATGAAAACAATAGAATTTACCGGATTTTGATTTAGACCTTGACTTTGATCTACTCCTATCAAATCCGCCCCTTTGGTTTCCTCTTCCTCTAACAAACAACCCATCTCCCGAATTATCTTTACCATCAATACCCATCTTCTTTAACTCCTTAGAGTTCAAAGCCTCTTTAACGTCTTCCATGGAAATTGTGGGTTTTCTATACATTACGGTATCAACAAAATTATCATAAGATGGTGGTAAGGAACAAAGCAAACCCAAAGCTTGGTCTTCGTATTCAATTTTGACATCAATATTTTCAAATCCAAGAGAATTTTATTATAATCAACAATATGATCTATAATAGACATTCCTTCATGCATTCTAAGAGTATGTAATTTCTTCTTAAGATATAAACGATTAGTTATGAATTTAGTCATATACCTCTTCTCCAACTTGTTTCATAGCCCGTCCGGTGTCGTTTCCGTTGCAACTTCTCTCAAGGCCTCATTGCTCAAACACAATAAAATTAATCCATGTGATTTCTCCAAGAGATCATCCTTTTCCTCATCCTTTACTGTTGTTCCAAGACTCGTTTTCCCCTTCAAAGTTTTCACCAAACCTTGTTGCACCAAAACAGCCCTCATCTTTAGCCTCCATAAATGGAAATCATTCCTTCCATCAAATTTCTCAATCTCATACTTTGCCTCCATTGTAGATCGCTTCCACCCGGAGCTCTGATACTAATTTGTTATAACCAATGGCTCTTCCTAGAACAATCAATCAAGAATTGAAATAGAAATTATATCAAAAGTAAAACAAGAACACACAACACAAGGATTTATAGTGGTTCGATCAAGATGATCTACATCCACTTTGGAAGACGACGATAACGATTTCACTATGATTCAAACAAGATTACAAGAGTATAAACCCTCTCAAGAACAAGACCTTTATTGCCTCTCACTCTCTCTTATTTTCATACATGAGTTTTTTTTTCTCTTGTTAGCAAAAGGAGAAGAAGTCTCTCTTTTATACACAAAAATCTCACCTACTTAGCAAACCACTTTTGACTACAAGAGAAGAATTAGTCTCACCTACTTAGCACACCCTTTTGGAATACTAAACTAGCACACCCTTTTGTACTACAAAGGAATTAGACTTTTTAGAAGAATTAGACTTTCTAGAAGCCAACCCTTTTTGAATACTAAACCGTATTCAAGGCACTTATGCTACAAAATGAGTTATGAGGCATGCATGCATATATAATATACATAGTGTGATGTGTGATGTATGCAAAAATCATTAAAGCATGAAAAAAACCCAACATAAATGTCTATGTTCAAACTTGCAGTTGCAAATGGAATGAGTGTGTGATCATGCTTTTCGTTGCAAAACCGCATGGTCCACAAAGAATGTTGTGTTTGTTTGTTGTCTTTGTAAGTCGGTTTGGTTGGGATCAAGGACGATTCGTATCTATTCCATTTATGAATCGGGTTTTCATGTAATCAGAATGAGTGAGTGACTCACTCAGACATCAGTCTTTTTCCTATTTTGGGAAAATCAAAGGATAGGATGTGTGTTCTATTAAGGATGAAACAGGCCATGTGATGTGAAAGTTGTTGGCGTGTAAGTTTTTACCCCAAGTTTTTGGAACAACTACTCGGAATCCCATACTACATTCAGCTTTGCTAGCCCGACATTAAAGATACTCCTCAAAAATGGATTCTCCTAATAAGGAAGTGGTGAACTCATTGAATATCGGTTTTGGTTGAACAGCCGATCAGCCGATCATAACCAAAGACCAAAGAGCAAAAAAAGACTAAAATTTGGGTTTAGTCCGTGTTGCAACGCAGTGGAGCGAGACTAAAATTTTGTCAGACGCAACTTTAAAGTCCGCCCAAATCTAACGAACTTTAAAGTTGCGCCCCATTTTTTTTTATTTTTTTTAATTCGGGCATAACTTTGAATTACGCGCCATCATCAGGCGTAACTTTGAATTACGCCCCACCTCAAACGTAAATAATACCTACGCCCGACTAAAACCAAACTAAAGATCAAATATGTTTTACTCTAGTTTTTGATCTTTACTCCGCTCGACTGCGTCTGGTTTATGGACCAAAATTTTAGTTTTGGTCTCCCGATGTGGATGCTCTTAGTACCCTTTCTACCTATATCGGAGAAAGTTACATTTTTTATTTCCAGAAATCATTTTCTATGTATATGGCCTAATTAACTTATAACTTTTTAATTTGATTGAAGAAATTTCGTGGCTTGATTTCTCTAAGACGAAGCACTATGGTAGGAGTTATCCCTTTCCCGCCCCTTAAATGTGGGAAAGGGATATGAGTCACAAGACAACTTCACTATGTTCTGTTTTCATCTTTTCCCTACACTGCACGATATTTCAGTTTCCGTGTGAATAGTTCCAAATAAATCATAGAGGACTGATTAGCCCGAGGTATTTCGATCCACACAGAGTAAAAGGGTCGGGATAACCCACAGTTCTCGATCCTCAGTCAACGTATATTTCGAGGGTAATAAAAGCTGGGAGGACGCATGGAGCCCAGAGTTTTTGCAGTTAATTTGACCAGACGTGCTAGACACACCGAAAGTCTACATTGCGATTTATCACGAGATGGGAATTGACGGAAGAGATTAATACCTCTCATCATCGGGATTAGAATTGGGCAGGATGGGTCCTATTTTCTATTTCACGCGGCACAAAACGTGGTGAGCGTTTCTCAGTGAGTGAGTGACTCAGACAACACTCTTTTTCCAATTCATTTGTAATTCGACAGTTCTGTGAATCATCGGACAATTCATTTGTATTCCCCGTTTTGAGTCTGATTCTGGTGTAGTCACTACTCACTAGTCAAAGTGAGTGAGTGACTCAGAAAACACTCTTTTTCCAATTTTGGGAAAAATCGAAGGATGGGACGTAGTCTTTTAAGGATGAAATAGGCTATGTGGTGTGATGCGAAAGTTGTTTTCGTGTAAGTTTTTGTGCCATGTTTTTGGAACTACGCGTTTCACTACATTATGGATTATTTTTTCACCTTTCCCATTTTCGGTTAATTTAGTATTGATTCTGAAAATGAATGAGTCTGGCCGGCCACCATATTTTCTTGGCAGGTTCGCCGCATTAGCCGCATAAACTAGGTTTTAAAAGTATGGAAAAAGTAAAACACTAGTCGCATCTGCCTGGCATCATCTCTGTCATGATATGATGAGGTGATCAAGAATTTTTGTGAAGAAAATATTTAGAGAGAGTTGAGCAGTTGTGGATGAAGTGGGCGAGTATGAGTTTTCGTTTTGTTGAGCAGATTTGGGGGCAGTTAGTTAGATAAGTGGGAGTTATGGGTGTAAACATTTTTTTCCTTTTTATTGATGTGGGGCCAGAATAAATGAGAGAACATCATTTGAGAATACTCACACCAGAATTACCCATGTCATCTTTTTATGGGGTCAGAATAAATAAGAATTTAGTATTGAGTTTTAATTATCATCTTGTTGGATGTTGGAAAGTGTTCATAAGCTCATACTTATGTCAAAATAGAATGAATCATATCAATACAAAAAACTACTCAAAATAAAGGTATGTGACAACAATAAATGAGAAGTTCATAAGCACTACCTGGAGTGGAGTGAATTTTCCAACAAATTAATTTGTAGATAGTTGGCATTCACCCTGCTTCCACCAGTATACCTTAGTGCTCAAAAGGAATAATAGATATGCAACCGTTGTACGAGGAATTATATGGGATCCCAGTCTTCATTCTTGGATTTCTCCTTTGTAACATAACTAGTTTCAATGTCTTTCTCCTTTGAGAAGTTTCGTGGTCCCAGACAAAGAACTTGTAGTCAGTGCGTGTAACTTTGCTCATTATAAGTCCTGATTTTCTGCAATAGATTTTCCGCCCACCTATAGGCCTAACATGTTTTTAGAATCTTCCGGAATCAAGGTAAACTCCCCAAAAGGGAAGTGCATGGTATCAGTTTCACTATAAAATCTCTCAATGAAGCAATTAACTGTCACATAATCATATTCCACGAAATTTTCGACCACGGGATACAACCCATATTCTCTTATCACGTCAATACTTTCAACACCTTCGCATTTCTTATCCAAATCCCAATCGCTCATGGCTCGGCAACGAAAAATACGTACAACTCTCTTATGATCCTCCAATGAAAAAAAAACACAAACATAAATGAGAGACCATAAAAGAAAGAATACATAACAATATATGAGCACAAGGTAGAAAGTATTACATATATAGGTTGAATAATTATGGATCCCATGAGTCCTCGTAGCCAAATATGAGTTTCGGATCAACCCTTCTCGACCCAAAATTTGTCATCAACACGGGAGATAGCATTTCACTGGGATGAGGAAGGTGCGACCTTTTTGTTTCTTTCCGTGTTTTTTTTTTTTTTTTTTTCGGTTCTCCTTGTACATGTTGTTCGCCTTGAACTTCAACTTGTATTGGTTGTTCACCTTATATTGGTTTTCCACCTTCCCCATCATATTGTCTTGATTCTAGATTTGGTTCAACCGCTGAATATTCCTCCTCTTCATCGTCTTCATTATATGATTCTCCAATAGGTTCATGTATTAATAGATTACTACGGTCCCTACACTCCCAATCTTCCCCTTTTTTAGAGCCTTCCCCCAAACGTTTAGTACGACCAAATTCTTTCCCTGGGAGGAAAGTTACTCAGGAGTGCTAAGATATTTAGGGTTTTGTTAACTTGTATACAGGTTCACTAAAACTATAATTTTTTGCATTGGAAATAAGATTTGTTTGTTTTATTGAATTGAAAACAATAATTTTTTGCATTGGGAACAAAATTTGTTGTTTTTAGTGCAAGAAAAACCAATTTCTAATAGAATAATACAAAAAAACACAATTTCCAAAGAAATAAAATAATTTTTAATTAAACCTTAACATGTATACGGGTATACAAGTTAACAAAAGCCAACATTCAAAGATGCATCCGACATAGAGCTGCTAAATTTCAGTATTGAATATGAACAAGAGGCATTGTATGAAATATGTCGACAGTACAGATTTTGAATTTGAAAGCTATAACAATACAAAATTTCTTACATAATTTTCTTCAAGATATGAAACAAACGTCGGAACTGAATTTAAACTTACAAACAATGCAGAAAAGAACAGTCGACATTGAAGCCGAAAAATCGACCGTGCCGGCTAATATTAGATTATTGCCAGAGTTTTCTATGCACAATCTAGGATGTGCCTTCATTGAAACTAAACATAAAAAAAACACTGAAATTATTGTGTCGTCATGGCCTTCATACTTAAAATTTCACCCTTAGTGATTTACACATAATTCAATTTCCTCCAACATCTCGATAATTTTCCGTATCTGACAGAACTTTCCTTCCATATAATCGACATTATATTGCTAAAACTGATTTAACATGCATGTATAAATATATGTGTTGTGTGAAAAAACGTATGAAACAACACTCACATAAATATATATGGTCAAACTTACAGAAGGAATGAATGAGATCATACGCTTTTTAGAAAATTGCATACTTTAATTTTGTGATTCACCGTAGGTTCAATCCCAGCTTATCACGATTGAGAGGGTGAGTTCTCCTCTCCCACACATAAACAATGGGTGCCTCTGTATATTGTGTTGGAAAATTGACATTAAAACAAGGAGAAAAAAAAAGAATGTCGTCTCATGGTTCAAGGCTCTAATAATAAATTCTTGGAATATATACAGAAGTAGGCCTGTTCTGGACCCTCGTTTTCATTTCGAGGCCTTTTTTTTTATTTCTTACAAATCTAAGCCTACTAAACGGATTTCATCCATTTTTGTTATCTCAGTCAATTTATCGCGTTGACTGGTCAATATCTCTTCAACATCTCGTACAGTGATATCTCATGGATATGCGGAGATTACAATTATGCCCTTCAATACGTGTGTATATAAAATAGTAATAGTATATAAAAAGTTTCCAAACGTTCTATTACTTCCATTTAACACAAAAGAGCAGTAAACTTGAAAATAAAAACATTGGCGCAGCTGCCAAACATAAAAAAAAAAAAAAAACAGTACAACATTTTTGATGATCAACGTGCTTGTTTAATTCGCTAGACGTCTTGCTTCATTCACTTTTTGAATGAGTGCTTGAAGTGCTTCTTTTCCTGCGTTTAAAACTTCATCTTCACACTCGATGCAAGTGGCGATTGATTCAATCTAATTAATCTTTCTTTGTTCATATGTGGGATATGATAATTATTTCCTCCTCCTTTTCATGATTTCAACCATGCATGTTTGCAATGTCAAAAAATTGCTTAGTAAATCGGTGAGTATTCATCATAAGCTTTTTCTACACCCCTGACTAATTCAAGCACAAGATTTGGAGCATATACGTGTTGGTGTTCGTTAATTGATCTAAAAAATCCAAGATCATTGTATTTAAATCGACTATTTGCTGGTTGAAAACACATTTGAACGTCCATACCGATTGTCGAACGAAGCTTCACAAAACTCCCTATCTGTGATACTTATATGCGCTTCGCGTTGTCCCGTTGAACAAAGATTGTGCTACCGTCATGTGGCCATTTTGTTTGATTGCGGGAAGTAGTTTTTCGATTAAAAGAACGAGTAACTATTTTCGTGACCGATTTCATTGGTCTCATCTCTATAGTTCCAGCTATCTCGGTTTTGCTTGTTCTCTGCAGCCACCATAAAAACAAATGCCCATATTCCAATTTTCCCATCAAAAATAACATTTCAGCTGATCAAATCTAGGACGAGCCACAGCGGATAGAAACATAACTTTTGGAAGAAATCACTACTATGACATGTACGAAGAGGCTCTTCTTCTAGTAGGATGAAGATAATATTTTTACAACACGTCTTAGACATATAAAACCATTTCTCATCGATGTGGATACGGTTATACATGTCATGAAATTTTGTCAGATAAGCTTTCATCGACCATGGAAAGACAGTGTTTCAACCTAGATATCTTTGTACTCGGTTTAAGACTGGTTTCATAGCGTTTGAATGCGCTTTAATGTCGCCTTCTTTGACTCTTCTATGCACCGTTGATTTTGACATGCCCAACGCGCGCCTTGTGGATCTTATATTTGTTTCGACTATAGGGAATGGATTTCATCATTTCAAAATCGATTTGAATCTTCTTACGACCAATTTTCTTCACCATTTTTGATGAGACGTCAACCGGAATACCATTTCGAATAGCTAACTTAGCAAAGATGCCAAAGGCGCTCAACTGATCTTTTCCTACGGAAAAATGATACGCAACCCTGGATAAAGTACCATTTGGAGACTTTCATTTATGATTTCATTAAGTAACATTTGTATGATCATAGATTTTTTAGCGGTGTAAGATTTTTCGTTTGTTCCATTGTCGAATATTTGTAGGAGTGGGTGATTCTTCTTGTATAGGTTGATTTAAATCAATTGGAAATGATGGTGGAGGAGGAGGAGGAGGGGGTAATTCTTCTTCTTGTATAGGTTGATTTAAATCAATTGAAAATGATGGTGGTGGTGGAGGAGGAGGAGGAGGTGGAGGTGGATTAAGATCATTATCTTCGAACTTGGTTTAAATCAAATTCCATACCTTTCCATAAGGAGCGAGAATAAGATTCTCATACCATATTTATAAACATGAGAACATTTGTCAAGGCAATGATTTTGCTCCAACGTCAAATTTCAAGCAGTTTTGGAAATTTTGAAAGTTTCAAGTTTTAAAATTTCAAATCGTCATCTTTGTAGTTACTACTCAGTTTTGGCTCCAATATTTTGGCTCCAAACAAAAATTTTAAAGAGAAAATCCCTCCGGTTTGTTTTGGTGTTTAAGATGATCAATTACTCCATCTACAAAAAAAATAACGCAGAGTAATGGTTTAGCACGCTTCTTCTTCTTCTCTATGGTTTCTCCTCTTCCATTAAAGGCTAGTTTTACTTTCCTTGAAGAAGAGAAGTCGAACATCCCATCTTTGAAGATTATTGTCCTATTTTTACTCATGGAGAGAATATTTACAACTGTTTTTAATTAATGGGGATCTGATTACCTTAAATATCGTTTTAATCGTGAATCCGTTTTGGGAATGATTAACGGGGTAAATCAGGAAAGAACTGGGCATAATTATGAATCCAACGCAATTCCTTAATATTCGAGATTTTAGCCCCTCCGCCTATTATATAGGGACGGAGGGAGTAGTAAATATCTCCCCACGTGTGTGGTTATGCGTTACTAATCAAACATCTGGATGTGTAGTAGAAATATGAACGGCTATGATGGATAGGCCAAATAAATTGTCGCCCCACATGGAAATGGTTAGATAGCAGAAGGGAGATAATCTTTTCTCATTATTCCGTTCTGTTTCTTCATCTACTCTCTGCTTATTCTAAATCAAGGATTTCTTCATCAGAAATCGAGAGATAAGCTATGGGTTTTCCTACAATCAAGGTTAATCGTGATTATTTACCAGAGATTGAAGATTTAGTCGTGGTTTTGATAGCAAGAAGAAAAGGACATCATTTTGCAGATGAAAGGTAAATCTTGAATAACCCACTATTGATTTTGATTCGTACGGTGGTTAATGATTGCAAGCATGTTAAATGGATTGGGTTTTTTTGTAGGGTTTTTTGTGATGATAGTTTCTAGGGTTTGTCTGTAAATAAAATTGTTCATGTTTTTTTCTAGGGTTTTCTGTGATGGGTTTTAATCCAATTTCATTGTTTATTTATGGTTCTAATTATCGAGATTTGAGAGGAATTAGATGGCTGAAGTACTCATGAGTGGGTTTAATATTCTCAGAATGGTGTTGGTTTTGGTGGTTGTAGTGAAAATCTTGGGGGGTTTGGTATCTGATATCAATAGACAGCAATAAGGTGTCAAGGCCGAGAAACATCGGTTGAGTTAATGATTTGTATCAAGGGAAGACGAACAGGTGATGCTGCCATTGTTGTATGGATGTTAATTGAGAGGTGTTGTGGAAATTAATGGAAGAAGGTGTGCAAAACAAGTGATGTTGTCATTGTTATATGTTTGTGAATCGAGAGACATTGTGGCAATTAGTGGAAGAAGGTGTACAGATGGACAGAAACGGAGACGGTCACGGAGAATTGAAAGTGATCGGTGGCAGAGTCTGAACTATGAACTTGGAGTATGACCAATCCTAGTACTTTGGTTTTCTGTGGATAGATTTGTTACACGTGTACTCTATAAATAAGATCTTGGCCATTCGCTTTGTAATGAAATCTTTTTCGTTGATCTTAGATGGCTAGTTTGAGGGACTAAAACGTCTTTCAAACTGGGAAAATATGATTAGGTGGCAAATAACGGTAGCTAACTTTCCATCCACCATTTTTGGTCAAAACTTGCCTAGATTTGTAATAAATAAAAAAAGTGGCCTAGTTATGTAAACCATAAAAAAACAGGCCTAGATCTGTAAAAAGCCCTAAATTCTTTTCGATAGTTATTCGACCCTTCCCATTTAGATTGGCGAGTACAAATAGGTCAATGAATATTGACGTAGGATACTTGAAGCCCTACACCAATGTTGGATTCAAAGCTTGTACAACATTGACCCAACCAAGAATACGCAGGTTTTGTTTCTGATAATGCTCGTTAGAGAGAAAACAGAGAGAATTTTTGATGTTCTTCATTCTTGGATGGAAAACAATCATCACTACTTATAGGGGACTTGTGCCTATTGGAGATGCCTCTTCATTTCCAAAAGACACATAAGGTGTCTTATGGGAACGCTTGTGTCTTTTGTGAACCATCACACCCATTAGAGGTGCCTCTTGATCTCCAATTAACATCCATTATGTCTATTCAACACATCACACTCCACGTGGTAGCGGCAAACCAAAAAAAAAAAACCATTTTATTTTCTATGTTATTGAAAATATCCAACATATGGGTCCCATTTATTGGATGAGTTGGGATAGATTGTGAAATTGGACCCGTGGTCAATCTATCATTTCCGATAAATTAAACCAAAAACCACATAATCCATAATGAACGTACGTATTATATTTTAGATAAGCAATTATGAAAATATTCCTCTTTGAATCATAATTACAATGAAGTAAAGCAAAGATTTCATACATATTTAGAGTAACTGCAGTGGTGCGATTATATCCAAAGACCAAAGAGCAAAAAAAAGATCAAAATTTAGGTTTAGTCCATGTTGCAACGCAGTGGAGCGAGATTAAAATTTGGTCAGGCGAACTTTAAAGTTGCGCCCCATTTTTATTTTTTTTTTTAATTCGGGCATAACTTTGAATTACACCCCATCATCAGGCGTAACTTTTAATTACGCCCCACCTCAAACATAAATAATAATTATGCCCGGTGTCGGGCGTAACTTTAAACTACGCCCGACTAAAACCAAACTAAAGACCAAATATGGTTTGGTTTTTGGTTTTACTCTAGTTTTTGATCTTTACTCCGCTCGACTGCGTCTGGTTGCTGGACCAAAATTTTAGTTTTGGTCTCCCGCTGTGGATGCTCTTAGTACCCTTTCTACCTATATCGGAGAAAGTTTCTTTCTTTTTTTAAATTTCCAGAAACCATTTTCTACTTATATGGCCCAACTAACTTATAACTTTTTAATTTGATTGAAGAAATTTTGTGGCTTGATTTCTCTAAGACCAAGCACTATAGTAGGCAAGGTTTTTAAATCGTGAATCTTAACGTGGATCGTTTTTGAAATTTGTGAATCAAATCGTATGTTAAATCGTGAATCGAAGATTCATGGTCGATTATTAAATCGTAAATGTATACCTATAAATATCGATCAACCACACAAAACTAGTCCTAAGGTTTGAGTATTGATGAATATTATCAAGTAATAGCACCAAAAATCAAGTTGGAAGATTGGTTGGCGGCCTTGCGTGTGACGCCAGCAGTCACAGGTTCGAAACTCATCCTTCCCATTTTTGAAAAGTCATTTTTATACATTTGAATTAAGTCAAGAATCGTAGTCAAGACGAAGCACTATGGTAGGGGTTATCCCTTTCCTGTCCCTTAAATGTAGGAAAGGGATATGAGTCACAAGACAGCTTCACTATGTTCTGTTTTCATCTTTTCCCTACACTGCACGATATTTCAGTTTCCATGTGAATAGTGCCAAATAAATCATAGAGCACTGATTAGCCCGAGGTATTTCATGTGACTCCAGCAGTCACAGGTTCGAAACTCATCCTTCCCATTTTTGAAAAATCATTTTTATACCTTTGAATTAAGTTCGAAACTCATCCTTCCCATTTTTGAAAAATCATTTTTATACCTTTGAATTAAGTCAAGAATCGTAGTCAAGACGAAGCACTATGGTAGGGGTTATCCCTTTCCTATCCCTTAAATGTAGGAAAGGGATATGAGTCACAAGAAAGCTTCACTATGTTCTGTTTTCATCTTTTCCCTACACTGCACGATATTTCAGTTTCCATGTGAATAGTGCCAAATAAATCATAGAGCACTGATTAGCCCGAGGTATTTCGATCCACACAGAGTAAAAGGGTCGGGATAACCCACATTTCTCGATCCTCAGTCAACGTAGATGTTCGAGGGTAATAAAGGCTGAGAGGACGCATGGAGCCCACATTTTTTGCAGTTAATTCGACCAGACGTGCTAGACACACCGAAGGTCTACATTTCGATTTTTCATGAGATGGGAATTGACGGAAGAGATTAAAACCTCTCATCATCGGGATTAGAATTGGGCAGGATGGGTCCTATTTTCTATTTCACGCGGCACAAAACGTGGTGAGCGTCCTATGAGTTCAGACAACACTCTTTTTCCAATTCATTTGTAATTCGCGGAATCATCGGACGATTCATTTGTATTCCCCGTTTTGAGTCTGATTCAGGTGTAGTCACTACTCACTAGTCAAAGTGAGTGAGTGACTCAGACAACACTCTTTTTCCAATTTTGGGAAAAATCGAAGGATGGGACGTAGTCTTTTAAGGATGAAATAGACTACGTGGTGTGATGCGATAGTTGTTGTCATGTAAGTTTTTGTGCCAAGTTTTTGGAACTACACGTTTCACTACATTATGGATTATTTTTTCACCTTTTCCATTTTCGGTTAATTTAGTATTGATTCTGAAAATGAATGAGTCTGGCCGGCCATCGTATTTTCTTGGCAGGTTCGCCACATTAGCAGCATAAAATAGGTTTTAAAAGTCTGGAAAAAGTGAAACACTAGTCGCATCTGCCTGGCATCATCCCTGTCATGATATGATGAGCTGATCAAGGATTACGTAACGATAGGGAAGTACATAGCAAATATCCTTCCAATGTAATTTTTCTAATTTGTCGACAGTCAGATGGTAGAGCACTCGCTTAGCATGCGAGAGGTATGGGGATCGATGCCCCACTTCTCCAATCTTTTTGCTGCTTTTTTTCTTCCCCATTTCTTCCCTTCCCAGATGTAGACGATGAATTTCTACTTTTACAGATTTAGATTAAACTGCTGATTCTCTTGTGTATGGATGAGGAAGAGACTTTTTATAAATTTCTTGTCAAAAATAAGATAAAAATGAAGAAGGATGACCAAAACGGACGTGTACACAAAAGGATGGTTTCAAGATTTGGAGACAACCATGAACCAGACTCCCACTTTTTTGGTTATCACACATGACTAGCTCCCATTTTTTTTCGATGTCAATTGCCAGTGGTGGATTATTATGCATTCATGATCACGTTCCATATGCTATACAACTACAATCCATAATAAGTTCGTATCGATAACTTTTAATCCGTAATAAGTTCCTATCTATAACTTTTCACGGGTACCTTCGCCATTATAGTTACTCATTATTAGTCTCCATTAGAAACACTATACATATTTCCAATTCAGGGCTTGATATTTTATGAATTTTCTAATTTGAATTTGTCTTTTAGAACAACAACAATCAATAGCCTTAATTACAGAAGTTACGGTTTGTGTTTTCCTATCGAGTGATGCATCATATCCTGTGAACTCATTTTTCAATTTCCACCAACATATCAATAATTGTTTTAACCCATCATGCCATCATGGGGTCTTCATAAATTTTTGTTTTTGTAATCTGCATCAAACTTACAAAAACTTTGTTATGGTGCATGTGTATATATATATATATATACACAATGTGTTGTGTGCGAAAAGCATGAAACAAAACTCTTATAAGTGTTCTGTGTTCGTATGTTTAAACTTACAAGTGGAATGAGTGTGATCGTGCTTTTTTTGTAGAAATAACCACATGGTCACACAAAACAGTTTAGAGAACTGCGTCCCCTATAAGGAATGTTTACAGTCCAGATAGGCATTCCATGGCAAGATTTCTCATGTCCCCTAATGTCACACCTTCAAACGTCCTAGGAATTTTCTGCGAAAGTGTAACCCGGCAGCACAATGGTTCTGTGAATAAAGCTTCATCCACTTGCACTTCAGCCTTATAAGTTTGCACCTTTGCAAACAGCCAACACTTCAGAGTTACCAAATGAAGTCTTTACAGCCTTCTTTCACTTCTCTAAACTCATCAAATGCACCCCATAATGCACTCAATTCATGCCATACTTTACCAACTATAATCAGCCAACCAAGAACACTTAGAATATGACACAATTAACTCTTTTATTGCATCAAAGGGAAGAAATACAAAACTTGCCCACTTGGGGACTTAAACAGACTTGTTCACTCCTTGAACCAAGTCTAAGTCTTACAAAAACTCTCCTACTCACTCACATATGCAATCTACACTCTCACATATGTTAGCTTACTCTCACACAGGCTAGCTACCGAATTTTCCATTCCTTAGGACTATTTATACAGTAGCTTTTCTTGGCCAAACCGTGCATAACCGTTACACACGCATGGGACAGCCATCTGTCACATCAGGTAGTTTCTATAACCGTTAGCTTGCTTTTCAACCGCCACCTTTTGTGTTGTCAAGCCAACAGATGCCACATCTGTTCTAGGTGGTTATGAACCTTCCACATGGTTATAAACTCTCTTTATAACCGTTCTATCTTGTCTCACTTCATTGGCATGCTTATAAAGCTCGTAACCAACTTGTAACCGTCACTTGAGCCTTATTGCGCCACTTGTCTTGGCCTACTAGATTCTGCCTTGCGCCAACGTACATCCCTCTTGGCCCTGCATTTTTATTACTCTAAGCTAATTCACGGACACTCTTTAGGCTTTACTTGTGGAGGCCAACTCCTTAAGCTCACTCTAGTTACTCATGCGTCACGTATACTTCACTTCGCCAATTAGCTTGACAACAACAATGCAACTCTTGCATTACTAACTTGTTTGCATTTTTCAAGCTTTGTCCAACCTTAAACTAATGCCATAGACATAGTCTTGATCTATTCTACAATCTTGCATCATCCTTGAGTTTGGGCCAACTCAATTCCACGAATATGCCTTAATGCCAACATCGCATGTTGCATCTGTCACTTTGGCTTCGTCTTTCCTTCTCTTCAATGAAGCCTTATTGTGTCGGTCAATAAGCTTTATTCATTAGACAAATGTCTTTACAGTGTAGCGTTATCTTTTTGCTTCACTGGCCCTGCAGGGTCATGTCATTCTCGACACTTAATGGTCTATACAGTATACCGCTATTATGGCTTCGCAATGCGCCATTACGGTGGAACTCTGACTTGGCCTGCAACTCTGTAACGCGTCATCATTATGCGTCACTTGCAGCACCGTAATAGACCTCCCCCACCTAATCCGTTCAACGCCCTCGTTGAACGCAACCAAGTATACTCAACATACTTGTTCTTCGGCCTTGTACACTTCTGAGCCACTCAGAATTCAGCAAACTTATTTAGCATTCCTTCCTGCCAAAACTTTATGCCTAGTACCACATGCCACCACTTAGATTTACTGCTTTGCTATTGATCCTAATGACTTTTACTGTTGTTTTCACGTTGCGCATACGTTACAACTCCCACTACAACCGTATATCAACACCCAAATGCAATTTCGAAACTCTTCTTGCCAATTCCATGAATTGTACTTGAATTTCGCATGAATCATTTGCGCCTAAGTGTACGCACTGAGTGATTCTTCTCAATTTGATCATCATGATCATTGCCATCGCTTTCCGACTTTGACTCTTGCATCTCACTCAACGTGACAAGGACTTATAAACGACTTGGCTTCATTTTCAATCAACTTTGTCGACGACCCGCCGTTGAACTGTTGTTCTTCACGCTCCTCATTAAGCACGTCACAAAGTGAATAGGGGTTCTCTTTTCATTAGACACCCGAATTCAACACTTCATGCCTCACCAAACTCTGATTATGCAAACAACATTCAAGAACTCATTTCTATGAATGTGGCCACCAAGTATAAACTCTATACTTATGCCATTTTTCATACCCGAACTGGAATGGTGAGTTTTCTTTTCTTAACTTCCATGCAACAAAACTATTGAGTTGCACAACCCATTTAAAACTGTGACTAACTATCTCTTTGGACATATCATTAGCTAACCCTTTAGATGTCCATATGCTATGCCTTCAAAGCCAATATGTCTCCAAATACTTCTTTGAACTGCATTGCTAATTGCCTTGAAAGTGTGTGTGTCGTTCTCTAAGGCCATGAGTTCTACCCAACTCATGCTTGTTGATAAAATGATTTCTTACTTGCTGCATTGCTTGCACTGTCTCTGCCCATCTGTCGTTGTGCCACTTTGCAATCCCCAAAAAGCAACATCATTTCTACATCAACTAGGACCCCTGTCCTATGCTTTGCTTATTAGCTTTCAACTTGTTTTGCTATTGCATACGTTAGGCTAAGTATGCTACTTGCAACATCTCCCCATGAACTAGATTTACATCGTAAATAAAGAGGCAAGGCTTTATAAACGAAAACACCTTCGTTCATTACTGCTCTTACATAACAAGACCATGTACCATTACATGATTGATCATCAACTGATCTCTTTTGGAAAGCTAAAACTTCATTAACAAAGCAACTTGCTTACACCAAAGCAAAGTATATACAAACTTGAAGACTCAAATAAAAGTCTGTACAACCAAACTCTACACACAGAGTTTGCAACAACTACCAAACTAAGCTATGTCAAACAAGATCAGAAAATACCACATTTTCTGTACTAGGTGTTGCCAAAGGAGACATCAACACACCTTATTGTTTATAACTTAGTTTCTACTCTTGTCGAAGTGCGCAACAATTTCGATGCGTGGTCTCTTCCTTGAGCCCTCTCTTCGGCCTTCACGAGTCTTGCTAGAATGATCCCCATAGTCATTCCCAACTGATACATTAAGTTGTGCTTTGAGTGGACAGCTTCTAGCGAAATGCAAACCTTTGCAAATGAAACATCCCCTATACTTCCGGCTGAAGGGAATAATTCATCTTCCTTCGGTTCATGCTTGCGCTTACTGCCTATATAATTTTCCTTCCTTTTGGCTTCACCTTCACAGATTTGCACATCTTCAATCGTTGTGAAACTAGTAAAACCTTTTACCACTGGAATAGCCATCTGGATACTCTGGATTTTGCGCCTCTTAAGTTCAGCAATTACACTAGAACTTGCGCCAGCCAAAAGTTGGAACATCTGATCTTCTTCACTCATGCTACGTACTTCTTGCACCAATGCAAGGAAGTTTTCAGCATAGGCCTGTGGTGTACTCGTCATTTTCAGCCTACGTAAACTTTCTCTTGCATACCAAGCACCATTGATCGGCCAGAACTGACATCTCAGTATCTCTTTCATGTCATCCCATGACATAGGATTGGCATAACCATCCGCTTCATCTCCTTGCAGCATAGTTCTCCACCAAACCTTTGCATCACCACCAAGGTAATTGCATGCGAGAGTTACTTTTTGTTCTTCCCTAGTTTCATTCGCTTCAAAGTATGCCTCAACGGCATACAAGAAATTCTCAATTTCTCTAGCATTTCTGGAACCTGCGTAAATTCTTAGCTCGGAGACTCGATTTGAGCTTTCTCCATGCACGTTTTCTCCTAAAAACATGCAGTTACTGATTAACCCGCGAATGCTTGCCAATTCCTTAGACATTTGCTTCGCATGGCTTGTTAGTATGGGCTTTATATCACTGAATTGCACCTTCAATTCAGTCACTTCAGCATTGGTTTCACAATTCAACAAGGTTGCATCAGACACCTTGTCCTCGACTGCACCTATCCTTTCATCAAATTCTTTAAACCAATCTGATGTCCTTCCTTTAAGTAGGTATAGCCTGCCCTTATCTTCAGAAACAAGATGATTTACAAGGCCATCACAGCCCATGTCTATGTCAAAATCATCAAGATTACTGCCATACTCCTCAAGATGATCAAACGTACCCGGTAGTTCTTCGTCGATCATCATGCCATTAGAACTCATTTCTAATGCAATATTCTGAAAATAATGCGCCACTTACTTGCTCACAGGAAAATAGCTTTAGAGGGAAATAATCACTAGTGTATTATCCAACAAATACACTCTAACTTTGCACCAAACACAACTCTGATACCCGAATTGTCACACCTTCAAACGCCCTAGGAATTTTCTGCGAAAGTGTAACCCGGCAGCACAATGGTTCTGTGAATAAAGCTTCACCCACTTGCACTTCAGACTTATAAGTTTGCACCTTTGCAAATAGCCAACACTTCAGGTTACCAGCGGAAGTCTTTACAGCCTTCTTTCACTTCTCTAAACTCATCAAATGCACCCCATAATGCACTCAATTCATGCCATACTTTACCAACAATAATCAGCCAACCAATAACACTTAGAATATGACACAATTAACTCTTTTATTGCATCAAAGGGAAGAAATACAAAACTTGCCCACTTGGGGACTTAAACAGACTTGTTCACTCCTTGAACCAAGTCTAAGTCTTACAAAAACTCACCTACTCACTCACATATGAAATCTACACTCTCACATATGTTATCTTACTCTCACACAGTCTAGCTACCGAATTTTCCATGCCTTAAGACTATTTATACAGTAGCTTTGCTTGGCTAAACCGTGCATAACCGTTACACACGCATGGGACAACCATCTGTCCCATCAGGTAGTTTCTATAACCGTCAGCTTGCTTTTCAACCGCCACCTTTTGTGTTGTCAAGCCAACATATGCCACATCTGTTCTAGGTGGTTATGAACCTTCCATATGGTTATAAACTCTCTTTATAACCGTTCTATCTTGTCTCACTTCATTGGCATGCTTATAAAGCTCGTAACCAACTTGTAACCGTCACTTGAGCCTTATTGCGCCACTTGTCTTGGCTTACTGGATTCTGCCTTGCGTCAACGTATAGCCCTCTTGGCCCTGCATTTTTATTACTCTAAGCTAATGCACGGACACTCTTTATGCTTTACTTGTCGAGGCCAACTCCTTAAGCTCACTCTAGTTACTCATGTGTCACGTATACTTCACTTCGCCAATTAGCTTGACAACAGCAATGCAACTCTTGCATTACTAACTTGTTTACATTGTTCAAGCTTTGTCCAACCTTAAACTAACGCCATAGACCTAGTCTTGATCTATTCTACAATATTGCATCATCCTTGAGTTTGGGCCAACTCAATTCCACGAATATGCCTTAATGCCAACATCGCATGTTGCATCTGTCACTTTGGCTTCATCTTTCCTTCTCTTCAATGAAGCCTTATTGTGTCGGTCAATAAGCTTCATTCATTAGCCAAATGTCTTTATAGTGTAGCGCTACCTTTTTTCTTCATTGGCCCTGCAGGGTCATGTCATTCTCGACACTTAACGGTCTATACAGTATACCACTATTATGGCTTCGCAATGCGCCATTATGGTGGAACTCTGACTTGGCATGCAACTCTGTAACGCATTATCATTATGCGTCACTTGAAGCACCGTAATAGACCTCCCCCACCTAATCCGTTCAACGCCCTCGTTGAACGCAACCAAGTATACTCAACATACTTTTTCTTCGACCTTGTACACTTCTGAGCCACTCAGAATTCAGCAAACTTATTTAGCATTCCTTCCTGCCAAAACTTTATGCCTAGTACCACATGCCACCACTTAGCTTTACTGCTTTTCTATTGATCCTACTGACTTTTACTGTTTTTTTCACGTTGCGTATACGTTACAACTCCCACTAAAACCGTATATCAACACCCAAATGCAATTTCGAAACTCTTCTTGCCAATTCCTTGAATTGTACTTGAATTTCGCATGAATCATTTGCTCCTAAGTGTACGCACTGAGTGATTCTTCTCAATTTGATCATCATGATCATTGCCATCGCTTTCCGACTTTGACTCTTGCATCTCACTCAACGTGACAAGGACTTATAAACGACTTGGCTTCATTTTCAATCAGTTTTGTCGACGACCCGCCGTTGAACTGTTGTTCTTCACGCTCCTCATTAAGCACGTCACAAAGTGAATAGGGGTTCTCTTTGCATTAGGCACCCGAATTCAACACTTCATGCCTCACCAAACTATGATTATGCAAACAACATTCAAGAACTCATTTCTATGAATGTGGCCACCAATTATAAACTCTATACTTATGCCATTTTTCATACCCGAACTGGAATGGTGAGTTTTCTTTGCTTAACTTCCATGCAACAAAACTATTGAGTTGCACAACCCATTTAAAACTGTGACTAACTATCTCTTTGGACATATCATTAGCTAACCATTTAGCCCATATGCTATGCCTTCAAATCCAATATGTCTCCAAATACTTCTTTGAAATGCATTGCTAATTTCCTGGAAAGTGTGTGTGTCTTTCTATAAGGCCATGAGTTCTACCCAACTCATGCTTGTTGATAAAATGATTTCTTACTTGATGCATTGCTTGCACTGTCGCTGCCCATCTGTCGTCGTGCCACTTTGCAATCCCCAAACAGCAACATCATTTCTACGTCAACTAGGACCCCTGTCATATGCTTTGCTTATTAGCTTTCAACTTGTCTTGCTATTGCATACGTTAGGCTAAGTATGCTACTTGCAACATCTCCCCTTGAACTAGATTTACATCGTAAATAAAGAGGCAAGGCTTTATAAACGAAAACACCTTCGTTCATTACTGCTCTTACATAACAAGACCATGTACCATTACATGATTGATCATCAACTGATCTCTTTTGGAAAGCTAAAACTTCATTAACAAAGCAACTTGCTTACACCAAAGCAAAGTATATACAAACTTGAAGACTCAAATAAAAGTCTGTACAACCAAACTCTACACACAGAGTTTGCAACAACTGTCAAACTAAGCTATGTCAAATAAGATCAGAAAATACCACATTTTCTGTACTAGGTGTTGCCAAAGGAGACAACAACACACCTTCTTGTTTATAGCTTAGTTTCTACTCTTGTCGAAGTGCGAAACAATTTCGCTGCGTGGTCTCTTCCTTGAGCCCTCACTTCGGCCTTCACGAGTCTTGCTAGAATGATCCCCATTGTCATTCCCAACTGATACATTAAGTTGTGCTTTGAGTGGACAGCTTCTTGCGAAATGCAAACCTTTGCAAATGAAACATCCCATATACTTCCGTGCTGAAGGGAATAATTTATCTTCCTTCGGTTCATGCTTGCTCTTACTGCCTATAGAGTTTTCCTTCCTTTTGGCTTCACTTTCACAGCTTTGCACATCTTCAATCGTTGTGCAACTAGTAAGCCCTCTTACCGTTGGAATAGCCATATGGATACTCTGGATTTTGCGCCTCTTAAGTTCAGCAATTACACTAGAACTTGCGCCAGCCAGAAATTGGAACATATGATCTTCTTCACTCATGCCACGTACTTCTTGCACCAATGCAAGGAAGTTTTCAGCATAGGCATGTGGTGTACTCGTCATTTTCAGCCTACGTAAACTTTTTATTGCATACCAAGCACCATTGCTCGGCCAGAACTGACATCTCAGTCTCTCTTTCATGTCATCCCATGACATAGGATTGGCATAACCATCCGCTTCATCTCCTTGCAGCATAGTTCTCCACCAAACCTTTGCATCACCACCAAGGTAATTGCATGCGAGAGTTACTTTTTATTCTTCCCTATTTCCATTCGCTTCAAAGTATGCCTCAACGTCATACAAGAAATTCTCAATTTCTCTAGCATTTCTGGAACATGCGTAAATTCTTGGCTCGGAGACTCGATTTGAGCTTTCTCCATGCACGTTTCCTCCTAAAAACATGTCGTTACTGATTAACACGTGAATGATTGCCACTTCCTCAGACATTTGCTTCGCATGTCTTGTTAGTATGGTCTTTATGTCACTGAATTGCACCTTAAATTCAGTCACTTCAGCATTGGTTTCACAATTCAACAAGGTTGCATTAGACACCTTGTCCTAGACTGCACCTATCCTTTCATCAAATTCTTTAAACCAATCTGATGTCCTTCCTTCAAGTAGGTCTAGCCTTCCCTTATCTTTAGAAACAAGAGGATTTACAAGTCCATCACAACCCATGTCTATGACAAAATCATCAAGATTACTGCCATACTCCTCAAGCTGATCAAACGTACCCGGTAGTTCTTCGTCGATCATCATGCCATTAGAACTCATTTCTAATGTAATATTCTGAAAATAATGCGCCACTTACTTGCTCACAGGAAAATAGCTTTAGAGGGAAAGAATCACTAGTGTATTATCCAACAAATACACTCGAACTGTGCACCAAACACAGCTCTGATACCCGAATTGTCACACCTTCAAACGCCCTAGGAATTTTCTGCGAAAGTGTAACCCGGAAGTACAATGGTTTTGTGAATAAATCTTCACCCACTTGCACTTCAGCCTTATAAGTTTGCACCTTTGCAAACATCCAACACTTCAGGTTACCAGCGGAAGTCTTTACAGCCTTCTTTCACTTCTCTAAACTCATCAAATGCACCCCATAATGCACTCAATTCATGCCATACTTTACCAACAATAATCAGCCAACCAATAACACTTAGAATATGACACAATTAACTCTTTTATTGCATCAAAGGGAATAAATACAAAACTTGCCCACTTGGGGACTTAAACAGACTTGTTCACTCCTTGAACCAAGTCTAAGTCTTACAAAAACTCTCCTACTCACTCACATATGCAATCTACACTCTCACATATGTTATCTTACTCTCACACAGGCTAGCTACCGAATTTCCCATGCCTTAGGACTATTTATATAGTATCTTTGCTTGGCCAAACCGTGCATAACCGTTACACACGCATGGGACAGCCATCTGTCCCATCAGGTAGTTTCTATAACCGCCGGCTTGCTTTTCAACCGCCACCTTTTGTGTTGTCAACACAACAGATGCCACATCTATTCTAGGTGGTTATGAACCTTCCACATGGTTATAAACTCTCTTTATAACCTTTCTATCTTGTCTCACTTCATTGGCATGCTTATAAAGCTCGTAACCAACTTGTAACCGTCACTTGAGCCTTATTGCGCCACTTGTCTTAGCCTACTGTATTCTGCCTTTCGTCAACGTACATCCCTCTTGGCCCTGCATTTTTATTACTCTAAGCTAATGCACGGACACTCTTTAGGCTTTACTTGTCGAGGCCAACTCCTTAAGCTCACTCTAGTTACTCATGCGTCACGTATACTTCACTTCTCCAATTAGCTTGACAACAACAATGCAACTCTTGCATTACTAACTTGTTTGCATTGTTCATGCTTTGGCCAACCTTGAACTAACGCCATAGACCTACTCTTGATCTATTCTACACTCTTGCATCATCCTTGAGTTTGGGCCAACTCAATTCCACGAATATGCCTTAATGCCAACATCGCATGTTGCATCTGTCACTTTGGCTTCGTCTTGCCTTCTCTTCAATGAAGCCTTATTGTGTCGGTCAATAAGCTTCATTCCTTAGCCAAATGTCTTTACAGTGTAGCGCTACCTTTTTGCTTCACTGGACCTGCAGGGTCATGTCATTCTTGACACTTAACGGTCTATACAGTATACCGCTATTATGGCTTCGCAATGCGCCATTACGGCGGAACTCTGACTTGGCCTGCAATTCTGTAACGCGTCATCATTATGCGTCACTTGCAGCAATTTTTGAAAAATGTTGGATAAGGGCCACCATTGAAATACTATTGGCACCCATGTTTTTGTCCTATATGAATGCCCCAAAATTAATGGGTCTGCCCCAAAATAGGGTTCTTTAAAAACAAAAACATGTTTCTTCTTCACTTTTATCAACAAAAAGTTTTTGGGCCTAAAGGTTCTTTTGTTTAGTGGCTAAGAAGCCCAATAACCAAACAACTCTAAGTGAAGTGAAGTGAAACTAATGTGGGCCTAAAGGTTCTTTTTTTGACAAATTGGCCAAGCTGAAAAAGTGAAAGTATCATTTTTTCCTGAAACTAAGGGTACATCGTTAGTTGCAATGGAAAATTAGTTAATGATTAAACAAAAATATGGCTGCATAATGAGCTATGTCCTTTGTGGTGGTTTGCATAATGATTATGTATTCAGTTTTCAAAAATTATGCCTAAAATTATAATACTTCCGAATTTTTCGTAAAAATTCTAGATTTGATATTGTTGTTTATACTCATTGTGTATATATCTCTTTAAAAGATACTGCATGCCTCCTGAATTAATTCGCATGAAACCGCTGGAATTAATATTGCATGCCTCCTGAATTAATTCGCATGAAACCTCCATGCATGGCTCATGGCATTAATCTGACATGCATAACTCCTGGAATTAACCTTCCTTCCATGGCTCCTTGTATTGATTTGCGTGCCTCCCGTGTATTTTATACACGTTACAAACATCGCCCCCTCTTAACCTTCAACTTGTTGGGGGTTAAGAATTTTGTTTTTCCTTCGCGTCAATGACATAACTCGCCAGTCGCCCCCAAGCGTGAGTAGAGACATTACAAAGACGTCCCCAACTATGATAACCTGCAATAAAATTTTCTCACGTGCTAGGCGAGAATTTTTTGCCACGTGGTGGACTTGCGATGCTCGATAGCTAGTCGAGTCTTAAGTAAAATATAGTGTGTGCTTGCGGCTGGGGCAAGGATTTTTGCTCGCAATGTAACAAGGATAGCGCTGGCTGTTGCTTGTGTTGAGTACGAGTCTTTGGACCAATATCGGGCATTGGGCTCGTGGTTGAGACGAGACTTTATGCTTTCCAAGGTGCAAGTCTTTCATACTCGCATGCAAGACGAGATTTTATGCTTGCGATAAAAGCAAGACTTATGTGCTCACGTGCAAGGTGAGGCTTTAGGTGCTTGCGAAGAGATGCACGGCTAAATATTTAAGGGTCTATGCAATCCTCGTCTCAAATTCGATCATGTCGCCATCCACCAACCACGAACTCGATCATGTAGTTATGCATGAACCTCGAACTCGATCATGTTGTTGATCATATGTCAACGGACAGTTTCACGCTGGGTCATCATCACCAGTGTTCTTGAACTTCTGAACTCCATGGAGTTATGTGGTAATGAAAGCTTACTCCCATCGATGATCTGACTTCGTGACTTCGAATACGAGCTATTAATCAAAAGACAAGAATTAATCTCTAAGGCAGCCACAAGATCAGGCCAATAGTTCTTGATGGATGATGGCGCTTTTTCTACAGCGGCTGTGGCGACATCGAGCTACGTTGCAGAATATCATCGCCTCGACTACGTTCCTTGATTCCGGGATCAATGATCCGCCTATAATAAAGGTTAGGTTGTTAATTAACTTGGTATAAAATTAAACTCCATAGCAAGTTCGTTAATAAGTCGAACTCAAAAGAATTCCGTAAAGCTTATAAAGTTCTAATTTTTCACGGTACTGTATTAGTAGGATGAAAACTGTTTCCATGACTGTTATCAATTTGAACAAGATTTAAACCAAAGTCAAGTGCATCTTGATGATAAACAATCATCTACCTAGCTAGGAATTTTTATCAAACTTAGTAACTGCACAAGCCAATTGTGACAGATCAAACACTCCTTAGTATGGAATTAGTGGCAGTTGATCCCTTAAAAGAATATCACAAGTTTTTCACAACATGTTAATTTTTCGACATAATTAAAATGAAAACTTCTTATTATTTGGTACCAAGCACCCTTCAAATGCCTGGATTATCAAATGGCTTTGGAAAAATGATAGCATTTTCCTTGTAGAATAGAAGTTTCGTTAGTGCTTAATTAGTGCTAAGTTAACGGAGGCATTTAAATCAGATTTAATGCTAATTTCAGAAACGTCAAATTGTTTAGCTCATCAAGGGAAATACTGAAATTCTAATTTAAACTTAAATTCCTGCTTTCTTAAATTATATTTGCGTTTTTTTTTTTTTTGAAAATTTAAACTGTCTAATTCAATTAATTATTGCATGTTTGATGGTATGGGATAGCTCAATAAAATAAAAAGAGATAAAACTTATCTGTGACTTTATTCAAAGAATGTGTCTGCCATATCGAACTCGAGTTGTGGGATTGAGCTCTGTTGGAGAGTGAAATTCAAGCCCGCGTATTGTTGGTGCAGCAGTTTATTTTTTGTGCTTGCAGCAGGATGAGACCTTTGTACTCACGACTTTGATAAAGCTTATATATGTAGTAGCAATCACCTTGCATCGAGGTCCAAAACATATATTCTTAAGATTTGAAAACTCGTAAAGACTCGATATCTCATGGAAAGGAAGCTGAAGCCACGCCTTTTCTGAACCCCAACTATTTATATACTGCAATATTTTTTTTTCTTTGCATGGATTCTCGAGCATGGTGTTTTCCATACCTTCCTCAACGGAAAAACATGATCGTTTTCCACGAATCCCTTAGTCGGCGCCAATGTTTGTACCCAAAATTACTTTTGGGCACGAAGCACGATGAATGGATAGTTTGGTGAGTATTTTGGGTTAGGTGTCGATTTGAAGAACAAAATGAAAGACAGAGGTTTAACGTGGTTCGGCATGGTTTGCCTACCTCCACGGGCGAATCCCCTTGGGAGTGATTTTGTATTGATAGTAAAATTACATTGTCTATCTTTTCCCCCCTTCGCTACCTCCCTATTTATACAATTCAATATTTAATTCCAATTTAAACTTAAATGGCATTAACTTCTCATTCAATTCCGCATGAAACTGCTGGAATTAATACTGCATGCCTCCTGAATTAATTCGCATGAAACCGCTGGAATTAATATTGCATTCCTCCTGAATTAATTCGCATGAAACCTCCATGCATGGCTCCTGGCATTAATCTGCCATGCATAACTCCTGGAATTAACCTTCCTTGCATGGCTCCTTGTATTGTTTTGCGTGCCTCCCATGTATTTTATACACGGTACAGACATGAAGTTAAAAACAACCGTGGGAAAAATCAAACAGTTAGTCCATCTGGCTCCTTAAAATCCGGATCTGTAGAAAAAAACAAATTCAAAAAAATCCATGACCGCATGGGATGAATTAGAAGATAATTTCAAATGTTTGAAATGCGCAACGCTTATTGATGTTGCTAATTCTGACTGAAACTGTTCCAACTTTCTACGAGTAGATACATAATTGCATTATTCGAGAAAGGAAAACTCCTATCTGGTTGGTGAGTGGCCGGATGGCAAAAAAAATTAGTTCCATCCGGTTAGTAAGTGACCGGATAAGGAAAATAAAATTTTAAAAATATATATCCGGACACTAAATATCCTGATGGGGTGTCTGGTCTGCCTATGACCGGATGGACTACTCCATAGCAACCTCCTCAAATTTGAGGGGTATCATATGGATGATAAATTCATCCATAATAGCATTTTTTGGTCCACAAAATGTGGAGAATCACAAAGATGTGGATGATTTTCTTTATATACAAGTGTTCACTAGAATCATTTCTACAATACCACTAGATTTAACTCTAGAAGTCCCATATAGCTGATAACAACATAAACTTGGTTCTGTGACTCGATCCGCTTTGTTGTTCAAAAGTAAAAGATGTCTTCTCTAATTTTCCTAGTTTAAATTTGCAGTCTAAATCAACCCCGATCAAGTAGCAATAATAAACTAGATATGGAGTAAAGATATACATCATTTTTCAATTTCCGCCGATATCTCAATGAACTTCCGGGTCTTATAAAAAATTCCTCTTGTAATCTGCATTTTTTTAATTTACAAGAAATGATTTATGAGGCATGTACATATATAGTCTGATGTGTGCAAATATCATTGAAGTATGAAACAAACTTGCAGTTGCAAATGGAATGAGTGTGTGATCATACTTTTCGTTGCAAAACCGCATGGTCCACAAAGAATGTTGTGTTTGTTTGTTGGGTTCGTAAGTCGGTTTGGTTGGGATCATGGACGATTCGTATCTATTCCGTTTATGAATCGGGTTTTGATGTAATCAGAATGACTCACTCAGACAGCAGTCTTTAAGGATAGGATCAAACAGGCCATGTGATGTGAAAGTTGTTGTCGTGTAAGTTTTTACCCCAAGTTTTTGGAACAACTACTCGGAATCCCATACTACATTCAGCTTAGCTAGCCCGACATTAAAGATACTCCTCAAAAATCGATTGTCCTAATAAGGAAGTGGTGAACTCATTGAATAGCGGTTTTGGTTGAACAGCCGGTCAGCCGGAATATATCATTTTAATGTGAGTGTGGGTTTTGTGGAGGTTTTTTTCTTTTTCTTTTTTGAAGCATGTATATATTAAAAAAGGAACTAAATAGAGATTATACGGGGGAAAGTAGTTCCCATAGAGTCACTTAAGAGAATTTGATTAAGAAAAGGCGGGTTTGCTTGATCTCATATTGTTGTCGAATAGTTTCCTTCTTAGCTTCTATCTGCTGCGAAGTTTGCTATACCATCAGTTGCTTGGTTGCCTTCTCTATAATTGTGTTGAACGTGGCAGGAAGGTATGTGGCACATTCTTTTTTTGATTTCTGCAATCATTTGTGATACATACCAAGGAGCTTCAGCTGATGTTCTAATAAAGCGCATGAGATTCTCAAAGTCTGTTTCAATTATCACTCTTGGCCATTGTCTTTCCATTGCTATTCTGGTTGCTATTACGGTTGCCCATGTCTCTGCCGTCAGCGCAGTAGTTAAACCTAGAGGTTGTGCAAGAGACATAATGGTTTGTGCATTCGAGTCCCTGCAAATGAATCCCGCTCCAACCATACCTGGATGGCCTCTATCTGCCCCGTCTGTGTTTATTTTTATCCAACCCGACTCTGGAATAGACCATCCAACTTGAATGATTGTAGTTGTTCTTGTGATGGTTGTTGCAATCCTTGGAGTTGGATCTCCAGGAAGCACTAGTGGGGAGATTTTTCTTGGCCATTCAAATTCTTGTTGTTGTGCTAGAGCTATCTTCAGGATGTTTTCTTGGTGAGATTGGGATTGGTTGAAGACAAGTTCATTTCTGGTTGTGATGGTGGTTTTATCGGTATAAGCTTGTAAAAGATGCAATATGGTTGTTTGAGGATTTAAAGTAATTGGTTGGTTGTTATGTTAAAGATGGTTTGTTGGTATGCGGTTTAAAAGGTTGGTCCACGCCGCTATTGCCACGGGACATTGAATAAGCATGTGCGTCACCGTTTCAGGTTCGGAATTGCATCTGGGGCACATGTTTGAATTGGCGAGGTTGATGTGTTGTAATAAATAGAAGGTTGGTAATCCTTCATTGATAGCTTTCCACAAGAAAAGCTGAATTTTTGGAGGACATGGTAAGGTCCATAGAAATTTGGTGGTTGGGAGGGGGTGTATGGTTGTATGGTTATCTTGTTGGGCTAAACAATTGCATCCAAAAGCAGTGGTATATTTTCCGTATTTCGAATGTGGCCATATTAATTTATCTGGGTTGTTGTCCAGGGGAAGGTGGATATTGATAATATGTTGTATTGCATCAGGTGGAAGGTTGTGTAGCTAATCATGCTTCCAATTATGAGTTAGAGGGTCAATTATATCAGCCACAGTTTGGATAGGATAGCAATGGGTAGGATCAAGGTTAGGAAAATGAGGTATCCAATTATCTTGGATAAGGGTGTCTAAACCATTTCCTATGTGATGTTTGTCATTTATTACTGTATTACGAAATTTTCTTTTCACCTATTTTATTTTCGGCATTATAGTGTTAGTTCTGTGAATGAATGAAGCTGGTCGGTCACTGCATTTTCTAGACAGGTTCGCCACAGTCTGAAAAAAGTGATGCACTGCCTAGTCTATCGTTTCTAATTTGGGAAGAATCAGAGGATGATGATGAGTGACATTTGAGGAAATTAGAGACAACGTCGTATCAGTCTGGCATAATCTATGTCATGATATGATGAGCTTATAAGAGCCTCTCCAATGGAATGTGTCTAAGGAAAAAATTCTTAATCCACATAGGATACACATCCATATTTCCTAAAATCTTTCTCCAACCCTAACCTCTTCAACAAATATAAAGATGACATGGCATATTTTTTTATAGACATCCTCTATCTTAACCTCTTGTTTCAGAGGTTCACCAAGAGAATTTGTATCAATCCTAATCAGCAACTTTAATATTAAAAATATATTTAATTTGATTAAAAATAATTATTAATCGAAAATCAGATTCAGGATTTTGTTTTTCTTTTTACAGTGAATCAATCGGTAATATATTTCTTGAAAAATCAACTAGCATACTTTGTAATTGTTAAGATTATTAGTCCCACATTGTTGGGCAACCTAAGATCTTGCGGTTTATAATCTCTTAGGGCCTCTTCACTCATAGCCAATTGGTTTTGAGTTGGATGCCCATATTCTAATATGGTATCAGAGCAGGTTATTTGCGACGAGTCATTTGACCGCGCCTTTACTTCGCGTCACCCGATTTAATTGTCCACGTGTTAGACCCAACGAGGCTACACGTGAGGGGGCGTGTTAAGATTATTAGTCCCACATTGTTGGGCAATCTAAGATCCTGCGGTTTATAATCTCTTAGGGCCTCTCCACTCATATCCAATTGGTTTTGAGTTGGATGCCCATATTCTAACAATAATTATATTCATTGAAAAATCAAATCTCAAATCTTCTGTATGGGTTTTTTGTACGCATAACAAGTTTTCCCATTAAGAGTTTCACTTGAAACTTCAAGAATGTGAAAGTATGCTATACTGCCATGTATGATTTAACAAACGGAACAGTATATTTTTGAGGTCGGCAAACATAAACTTTTTCCTAATTGATCTTAATATTTTGTAATTGATTTATTTGTGTTTAATTGCAAATAACGTTAAGATTAGATTGATTTTATGATTAATCACGATCATCACGAAATTACATATACTATATACACAATAATTATTCAGGGTAATTCAGTGAATAAGTTGTATAGCCAATGGAAGTTGTACAAGTGGACATTTGATTTACTCTAAACATATACGGTTGGAGATGGATTTTATATTTCTCCTTAACTAGATAGTAACTCGTGCTCCGCACCAGGTTCCAATTATTATTTTTACCTGTGAGCCTTTAGTTTCCTTGCACAACTCCGTATCCATATAGCTGGAGCGGATTTCTGGTAAGAATAAGTTGTACTGCGACTAAAACGAACCCTTGAAGATATGAATCCAATTAAGACACAAATCAATAATTAGAGAAATATAAAATATTACAGGATATAAGACAAACATTTTAATGAACAATAATGTCATCTGACTGGATGAACAGTTGCTTGTCATAGTCATCATAGACTTAGAGCTAAATTGCAAAGAAATCGCATTTGACAGAACTCCTAGGAAAATCTATAATCCGCTACATATTTTCAGTTGCAAATCTTCAAGTGGGTCCATATATATGGTTCTTGCAGTTTGAATTTCTTCTAACAACATCTTTGAATGATACCTTAACCTTTTTTGCAACATAGATAGAGTGTGAAATGTGATTAGGAAAAGAGTAGCAAACGCCTGCATATGAGATTGTAATATATTAATTTGGGCAGTACCATATAGGGATTCATAAAATAATGAGAATTTGAATTCCACTCAAAGATTAGTAAATAATTATGCTTCTAAAAACAATTGGTTTAGGCAAGGGTAGACAGACAACCCCTGCCATTGACATAATCAAATATGCATGACATAATGTACAACAGTGTTCTTCCTTGCTCTCACTGATTCATTTGTTGATGCTAATGCCTCCCCAAAATAAAGAATGGAATACCTGGCAGAAACAGCAGTGTTCTTCCTTGCTCTCACTGATTCATTTGTTGATGCTAATGCCTCCCCAAAATAAAGAATGTACTCCCCAAAATACACATAAAAATACGAAAATCAAATTAAATCCAAATGTGATATAACACTAAATCTACCGCATTTCAGATATGTCTCCCTTGATGAAAGCTCAAATGGACATTCTCTGTAAGTGATGCTTTGTAAATTGCAGCAAATTCTATTGTAACAATTAACAATTTGAGCCAAATTACTAAGTTTATCACAAACAAAGATACCTCATGCATATGCCATAAATAAGCATGCCAGAACTCTGTAGAGCCTCCTGAAATTTCAACAACACCCACAACTACATTGAAACAAAATCTCAATTTATCAATTTCTCCGCCTGATGCCATATTTTCCTTCTTTCAAATCCTTTTTGTTGAAGTAGTCTAACGAACACTTAGAGTGCAACAATTGAAAACCAATCTTAAATAAAACTGATTATCTTAAATAATTTGAAACATGGAAGGAAGTTTTCATTTAGTCATATAAAGCATTGATTGTGAAATTAACACAAACAGACATTTAGTGATTAAAAAATACCTTTTCAAATATCTAAACACACAATATAATGGCAGTAGATTTAGGACCGTAGTCTTGCCCAAAATAATATCGAAAAATTGCAGAATCATCATCGCTTGTAAGGCCTTTGAGAGACCTACAGGCAATCAATGTTTTGTTTAGCTATAAAGTATGTGAAACTTCTTAAATTCCGAGAGATTAAGAACGAAACTTACGTTGAAGACTGATTCTTTAGTATAGCAGGAACTGATTAGTTTTGATTACAGCGGTTTGGAATCGCTAGGAAATAGTTGCGGTTTTGATTATTAAAGGATAAATAGATTAGTTTAGGTGGTTACTTGGTTTTGATTTCTCGAACTTGGTTTTAGTTACGGGCAATTAAAAATTAAAAATTAGTGGAATCAGGAAGTGGTCGATGAAGTGGGGGTAAGCTCGAAAGAGGGGACGTTGGAGGTGTAAATCAGGTGTAATTAAAAAGTGTAGTTTTACTTATGTGGGGCCACAATCAATAAGAAAGTTCTATTTATCAATACTCTTATTATATCAATCCACATCATCAAAAGAATAGAGTCACAATGAATCAGATTTGAGAATTTAGTTTCGATTGGATTTAAGGATTTTAGTGTTATTTATGTTCAAGGATGTCTTTAGATGACAACCACGTAGGAAGCTGGACAATCCCATTGGAAAGGCTCTAAGGGATTTTGATTCCGTTGCGGATGACGACGACAGTGCTGTAAGCAGGCAATATCTTTACAAGCCAAGTTTCTTTTTAAGTTCTATATTCTAATTTGAACATCAAATGGGGATATAGCTCAGATGGTAGAGCGCTCATGCTTAGCATGCGAGAGGTACGGGGATCATCGATACCCCGCATCTCCATTCTTTTTGCTGTTTTTTTTTTTTTTTTTCATTTCTTCCCAAGTGTTTTTTGCCCTTTTGTTTGCACTTGTTACAGAGAGACTGGTATCTATGTTTTTTGCCCTTTTGTTTGCTAAGATGACAACTATATCATTTTAAGATTCCATTTTGTCATTTATATCTAAAGATAACCAGAGCTAAAATCATAAAATGATTCCGCTTTTACAGATTAAGATGAGACTAATTCTCAAGGATGGTCGAGGAAAAAGGCTATTTCCAAATTTCTTGTCGAATAATAAAGTAATGGTGGGTTTGGATGCAGAATTTTAGAGGTAGGATTTATGGGGCCAGGGGAATTGGTGGAATTTGGTTTCCCTTGGTTTGTTTGGTTGTCAAAATTCCTAGGATTCATGTTTCCCATGGGAATTACTTTTCCAGCAAATCCTCCATTTTGAGTCCCCCCCCCCCCCTAAGATTTACTGGAAAACTTAACGAGGGATTTATGGACCCACATAAATTAAACCCTAAAATCCCTATAAAATCCCTTGGTTGTTGGTTTCCCCTCCACATTTCTGTTTACCCTCCCGCCACCGTCCCGCCAGTTTATCCCTTATCTTCTCCTCGTTGAATCCGCAAAGGTAAAATCCTTAAACCCTAATCGATTGTCATTTTGATCTTTAATACATATGCCTTTATTTGATTTCTAATATACATCTATCTTCTTTTTGTATATGTTGATCGATTATGATGTTCCATTTTTTTCCCCTCTGTAACAGACGACGATTTTGATTGTTTATTGATCTCTTTTGCCATCTTTTTGATAATACAAGTTAGATCTGTGTCCCAATCACATGCATGTTAGTTCGGTAGTGGTTAAGTTATTGTTACCCTCAGGGACTTTTGGTTTTTGTGGCTACTTTGTGCTTTATCTAATCAACTTTTGATATCATTTTCTTTAATCTATATAGTCTATTTAGTCTGAGATCCTGCAACTATACATTTTAGCAAGCTGTATTGTTTTTTTAAAACACCTCCAAATGGTATTATGAGGCATTGGAAGAATGCCAAAAGGCATTGGAAGAACTTAATTTGGAAACCCATATCAGATTAGATGCTATCAACTGGTTGCTACTGGACATTGAAAGAAGGAAGGTCTTCTTGACTTTGAGTTCTGAGGACCGAAAACTATGGCTACGAATGAATTTGAATGTTCAGGCAAGCGATTTCTAGTGGTTGTCGTTTTTATTAGTAATGGTACGACGAAAAGGTTGCATAGCGAATAAGTTGTACTTTGCTTATTCTTTAGATACTCATGCTACTACTTATTTTGTTTTGAATTTATGAATTAATATTATGATTATCTGAATTTAATAGTTTTTTGCGTTTTGGTTAAAATTATGTCTGTGTTATAGTATGATCATGACTTGTGACAACAAGGTACGACCAGAACTGTTTCTATGTAGCAAAACTTATTTTGTTATTAGTTTTAAAATGACTAATCTTCATTGCGTCAATTACAGATCTCACTGCAACCATACGCATCCATAAGTGGGTGTCAGGTGTAGACGAAATGTTATGTTCTGGGTGTAGGCAATCTTTGCACCTTGTATCGGTTTGTGGTTTCTTTTCCTTTTCTATGGAAAAATTAACCAAACAGCTCAAAGTATTTGGATGGAGAGTATTATGATAATCCTAGGATTTGGAAGGTATTGCCAAACAGGACAGAGAATTTTAAATGGGGGATTTACCATATTCCTAGGATTTTTTATTTGGTTACCAAACGCGCCTGGAATTCAGCTAAATCCCGGAATTTATAATTCCATGGGATTATAACTCCCTGGAAAATATAATTTTTGCATCCAAACCCACCATAACAGAAAGGAAAGATGACTTATTTGCTAATCTCGCCTTACTCAGAAGTCTAGTGCCACAACAAGTGTGTGTGTACTACAGAGACGTATCATTGCAAACCATGAGAAACAAGTACTTGCACGGTTGCACCTAGAGCTGCACAAGACCCGGTCCAGATTACCTATACCGACCCGGAACCGAAAGAACCAGACCTGTACCGACCCGGACCCGGAGTTACCGGTACATGTACCGGTTCAGAAAATTGATACCCGGAGTAGACCGGGACAGGTACCGGTTCTTACCTTATTCCCGGTCACCCAAGATCGATAGTACCAAAAAACCTAGGTCCATAGATTATAAGATTGAAATCTATCCTAACCGTCCACTTAACATATGAAAAAGTGGGTAAAAACCCGGACCCGGAGTGGAACCGGTCCGTTTTTTTAATTTTTTTAATTTTTTTTTTTTTAAATATATTATGAGAACATTTTTAATATATTTTGAAAATATTTTTATACCGGGTAAAAACCCGGTCCCGGTGTGAACCGGACCGATCGGTACCGGTACAGGTACTGGTACTCAATTTTCAGAACCGGTCAACTTCGTGTACAGGTACCGGGTTCAACAGAAACCTGGATCAGATCGCTCATGTCAAGCTGACTCTAATTGCACCTGCCAAAAAGAAAGAAGAAGAATTAAAAAAAGAGAGAAAAGAAGTACTAGCACTTTTATCTTCTCAAATTTTCCATCATATACGGTCTATGAAGCACAGATACTTCAAAATTGGTGATGTATCCGTATCGACGCCGTATCAGTATCAGATACTGGGGATACGTATCACATACTCCATTTAAAGTGTCATCTTCTTTTAATTATTAAAAGGGTAGGGGATACTCTATGAAGGGATACTTTCTATTAAAACCGGATCCAAATATCAAATCAGGATCATCCCTTATTTAAGTATTTTACCTAATACCTAATCTATCCCTCACTAATCAGGTTTAGTCATTAATTATAATTAGTAAATTCATAAGATTATTTGGTAAATGATTAGTGTGTATTTTTACTTGTATTTGGGTGAGTGGGGTGAGAGTAGAAGAAGGAGGGAAAAAATTGAGAGGGAACTTTTTTTGGTGAAAATGGAGGATGATTATGAGGAGAGAATTACTTTTAAGAGGTTAAAGATTTGATTTTTTATTTGAATCCACCATTTTTGCAGATGAAAAAGCTCGGTGCCGGCATGGACGTGGTATGGATACAATACCGGCATGGTATTCATACCACGTTCATGCTGGGACCGAGCTTATCCCCCATTTTGAAATTCAAGTCGGCATAGTATTCAACCAAAAAACTATGCCGGTACAAAAGTTGTATTTTTACCTACCAGGGGTAGCCCCTCCCTGCTGTGTTCGACCTATTCTGTTTTGAATTGGTTTTAATCAGTCCACTGCCGGCACAGTCAGTTAATTTTCGATCATGCCGGTACTGCTAACGGCATATTATGTTTCTTAAATTTCTATGCCAGCACAAGATGTAAAGCATCCAGAATTTTTTTTTTTTTTTCACTTGACTATCGGCATTGATAGATTTCTATCGAGCATGCCGGCATTTAGTGACATGTCTTCATCACTACCGGCATGGTCTTCATCTGTACTGGCACGGTCTTCATCACTTCCGGCACGGTCTTCATCACTTCCGGCACGGTCTTCATCTATACCGGCACGGTCTTCATCACTTCCGGCATGATCTTCATCACTTCCGGCATGGTCTTCATCACTTCCGAATGTTAACAAAAAAAAATATATTGTTTTCAAAGTGAGAAGCCGATAGAGAAGGAGAAGAGAATTTGAAAGGGAGTGGGAAAAATTTAGAATTTGAAAGGGAGCGGGGAATATTTAGGTTTCAAAGCCCTAACCCTAAAAAGGATTAATAAGAAGTGAAAATGAAAATGGGGGATATGATTTTGTTTTTTTATTTTAAGTTTTTTTATTTTTATTTTGAGGGAAAGGTATTTTAGTATTTTTGCCCCCTAAAAACACCCTTTAGCAGACATTATTGGTTGGGGGAAGTAATTCATATCCCCCAATTAGTTTTGATATCCCCCAATCGCGCGTTTTATTTGTACTCATGAACATATCGAATAATTATATCTAAACCTAATAACTTATGGACTATGAAAAAAAAAATACTCGGTATTTATTTTTATGGTGCTTCAAAAAAAAAACGGTGTTAGAAAAATCTAGCTTTAAGGCTTATTGGACAGTCAAGTTCTTCATGTTGTTTACAGAGAAATCAGAGTACATATAATTTTATCCTTTCAATTAACATAAGTAAGACTGAAACCCAAAATTCTGAAAATTTAATGTTTGCTTATTTTAATATTCAAAATAGTATCTATCAGATTTTTTTATTTTATGATGATTTTCTAGTAGAATGAATTATTATTATATCAAATATTTTTTTAATAAAGTATCCTACTGTATCCCGTATCCCATTTTATGAAAATTGACGAATACCCATATCAGTGTCACCGTATTGGTATCCCCGTATCAGTGTCGGTGCATCATACGGTAATCTGGTATCCATGTCGACCATGTCACGTGGAAACAATTTTGGGTCACTAAAATATCTTGGACGGTCGCACCTGGTAGAAACATTTAAAAAAAAAATGCATATCTTAATTTTCCTGGCATATTTAGGGGCGACCCCAACGCAATTAGGGGCGACACAAAAAGACAAAATAGGTTGAAAATACTTATATGTCCCTTCATAATCGGTAGATTAAAAAAAAAATTATCTACCGATTGTGATTATGTTCTTCTCTTCCTAGATTTGTTTTGAAATAATTAAATTTTTGGGATACTACCATAATCGGTAGGAAATAAACATCATCAAACTACCGATTGTACAATCGGTAGGCAATAAACATCATGAAACTACCGATTGTGAAAACAAAGAAATCTGAAATTCCTATTGGTTTTGAAAATTTCGAATTTTGGGCACTACCATAATCGGGAGGCAATAAACATCATGAAACTACCGATTGTACAATCGGTAGGCAATGTAACCGGTTAAACTTCCGATTATGGCTATGTCGAAAACAAGAACCAAATGGTTAGGGTTGGATCTGCACCCTAAAACCTGTGGAAATTTGGCAAAGGTTCGATGTGGGGCTACTTATAATCGGTAGCCAAATATCCTACCGATTATAGAAGATTTCAAAATTTTGGAAAAAATGGATTTTAGAAAAAACTTATTTTGGGACAACCTATAATCGGAAGGTAATGTAACCAGTTAAACTTCCGATTACGTCGAAAACACGAACCAAATGGTTAACGTTGGCTCTGCACCCTGAGCCAAGTGGATATTTGGCAAAGGTCCAATGTGGGGATACTTATAATCGGTAGCCAAATATCCTACCGATTATGGAATATTTCAAAATTTTGGAAAAAATGGATTTTAGAAAAAATGGATTTTAGAAAAAACTCATTTTGGGGCAACCTATAATCGGGAGGTAATGTAACCAGTTAAACTTCCGATTATGGCTACAACACGAACCAAGTGGTTAGGGTTGGCTCTGCACCCTAAAACCTGTGGAAATTTGGCAAAGGTTCGATATGGGGCTACTTATAATCGGTAGAAAAATATCCTACCGATTATGGAAGATTTCAAAATTTTGGAAAAAACTCATTTTGGGGCAACCTATATTCGGAAGGTAATGTAACCAGTTAAACTTACGATTACGTCAAAAACACGAACCAAATGGTTAAGGTTGGATATGCACCCTGAGCCAAGTGGTCATGCTTGGCTCTGCACCCTCATAACCTATGGTTTTCTACGAATAATTGGTAGGTATTGAAGTTGGATTATCTCCCGAATATAGCATATTCCATAATTCACCAGATGAAGGATTTATGAAAAATCTGTTTTTGGGGAAACCTATAATCGTAAGGTTGTGGAACGTAATTTTCTTCCGATTATTGCTGCATCCAAAACACAAACCTATTAGTTATTGTTCTATGGAATTTGGTCAAGGTTGAATATGGGGCTACTTACAATCGGTAGTTTTACAGGTCCGATTATAAAAGGTAACATTAGCCGAAATATCCATACATTAATCGGTAGCTAATGATTCATTTTAAACTACCGATTGTTTGTAACCTACCGACTGTGGTTTTGGCTGCCGATTATGTAATGGCATAGTTGCCATTTCAAAAAATCGCGGATAAAGGGTAGCTTAATTTTACGTTTGGGTAACATTTTTTGTCTTTTAGTGTCGCCCCTAATTGCGTTGGGGTCGCCCCTAAATATGCCAGGTTAATTTTCCTTGCTGATTGGTTCGTGTTGTTCTTGATTTCAAATTTGTACCAGGAAAAAGTATACGGCATCTCGATACTTCTCATAGCCGGAAAGTATGGTTCTGTACAAGTAGAAACTTTGGAGATGAAGGCAATCAATCTGAGAATGATTTTCTATGAAGCCTGCAATGCTATTAGAGTCCTAAACTTGAACACGCTACATATTGGGAGACTTCGAAGTTCATTCTGCAATTTATATGCAGGTTGAATGAATTTCATTCCTAAAAAAAAAAAACAGGCCAAAATGTAAATAATAAAATGTTTTGCGGATTTGCGGTAGTTCAGATGTTCTCAAAACTTGGCGTAAAAATTTACACGACAACTGACACCCATCACATTCACGTGCACAACTAATTAATTTTCCAAAAATAATAAAAAAAGGCTGCTGTCTGAGTCACTCTGACACTCTTGACCACACCAATTCATAAAACGGTATAGTACTTGTTTCTCATGTTGCGCAATATACGACAAGTCTATAATCTATATAGGAATCTATATAATTGTTCTGGCGATCCGTGCAAAGGTGCAACAACCAAAAAGTGGGATTAAGGTGTATCAAACCAAAACAAGTGGGGGTCTGGTAATCTTGAAACCAGCATTTCGTGTTATGCACGTCCATTTAGTCATCTTTATTCATTTTTAGTTTATTTGACAAGAAATTTATGACAAGAATTAGTCTAATCTGAATCTGTAAAAGCAGAATCATTTTATGATCTCAGCTGACTGGTAGTTCCAGGGCCGTCTCTAGTATTTTTGAGGCCTTGGGCGAATACTAAGAAAAAGGGCCTTTCTTTATGTAATGACGGAAAAGAAAATGAAAAATGAAAAAATGACAAGCAATATGATAAAACACTTAGAGCTTCTTCAATGGTGGTTGTGTGTGTTTCCTAGGTGGCAACATAAACTAGAGATCCTCATTCCAATTTCTCCTTAAGTTTAGCGAGAAAACATAATTCATCTCCAATGATGTTGTTTGTGATTTTTGATGGATTAAATGTAAAATTTATCTTTAGTAGTTTTTAGATTTTATTGGAGCTAAAAATGGTTATTTAATATATTGAAATTAATTTTGGTAAGCAAAAGCTTACTAGGATATCTTGACATTGTCAAGATGAATGTCTAAAACTTGACATTCACATTGACATTGTCTAACAAAAATGAAGCCATGTCATCTTCACATTGATTTAAGAAGTTGGAGTTGGAGAAGAATTTTAGAGAAAATGAATGTCTATCTTATGTAGACTTAAACATTTATCTTCACATACATTTCATTGGAGAAGCTCTTAGAGCTTCTCCAATGGTCATTGTGTGTGCTTCCTATGTGGCATCACAAATAAGACATCCCCGATATGTTTTTCCTTAAAATTAGGGAGAAAAAAATTTTCATCTCCAATGGTATTGCATGTAACCTCTTCATTTAATTTGTATTAGTATAATTTTTATTTTCCATAATTAAGATTTTGCTAAAGCTAAAAATGGTTAGTTAATATATTAAAGTCAATTCAATTAATTAAAAGATGACTAGGATGGTAGACAATGTCAAGGGGAATGTCTAAAACTTGACATTCTCCTTGATATTGTCTACCCAAAGTCATATATACATTGGTTTAAGACATCATGGTTGGAGAATGATTTTAGAGAAAATGGATGTATATCCTAGGTGGATTTTGACATTTATCTCCACACACATGCCATTGGAGAGACTCTTATGAATGAATATAGAAGCTTAATTTGCATCAGAAAAAAAGTATAGAAGCGTAATAAAATTTTCTAAAATAGTTAAAACTTTAAATAGAGAAATTACATGTCTGAATATTCAAACAGACTAATATTGTTTTAGGCTTCTCAAGAAAACATCTAATCTGGTGCGGAAATCACCCCAAACAGGACTAATAGAAGGTCCAAAATATACAGAATGTTCAACAAATAGGGCTAATGCAAAAATACTACAAACCCGTCTAGATTTTGTAAAAACTAGCATTAAGTAAATCATTATAAAGAAGGCGCGTGTCCGCCTAAAAGAAATATTGAATTTGTTCTCTAATCGGCAATTCATTCTTCACTGACTACTATATTTTGTGCCCATGCTACGCACCAGGCGGACTCAAAAACCATCTATTTTTGATTTGGTGTGGCTCGGCTTCGCCTCGCCCCTATCACGATTTGGAATCTAAGAAAATTAATATTTACATTGACGTGAAGGCTAAGATGTCGACATCAATGGCTTAAGAATGTGTGATGTTATGTGCTAAAAAAGAGAGAAGAGATCACTAGAAACGAAAAAAAAAACTAAAAGGAGAAAGATTGAAATAAATATAAAAGCAGTATTAGAATGTAATTTATAAAGACATTATGATGTAAATAAAAAAAAAAGATAGAGACGATGTTTATGACGTAAACCCGTGCATCATAAACTCATAATCATCAAGAAAACCATCAGAGGTGTTACGAAGTTTATTTGTATTGTATGATAAAGAAAATAGAGCATCTATAATTTAAGACACTCTTTCGCATTGTTATCTTGCTGCACCCCTAAGAACGGAAAAAAAAACTTATATAACCAAAAACATATTAGGAAAAGTTCATGATTTTTTTCAATCCGTATATACACGGTCAAGATTAAAAAAAACAACTTGGTATAAAAACCAATATATGGAAATTAATAAGACCGTTCAAAAGATTTTTAAATAATAATTTTGGTATAAAAATACGGAAATTGGTAAAAGAATTTTTACGTTTATTTTTGTTATCTTTTTAGTTTAACGTTTTTTGGTATAAAAATTAAAACATGGAAATATTTTCAGTATAAATTCCTTCTTTTTTGGAAATTGGAATATTCTAAAATCTTTCTTTCCCTATTAATAAGATTTTGACGTAACGTCCCTGCTTGACGGTGTTACTTAACGTCCAGTTAAGTATTTGGTGTAAATCCGGTGTAATTTTTTAATTAGGTGTAAATCATCATATAACTCTTGTACACCCATATTTCTACTAACGGTTTTAGTATTTGGCCGTTAAAATCAGGGGACTTGGACCAATAACGTTCTCTACTAAGGGGGTGTTTTAAAAAAAACAAATCTTCGACCAATAACGTTACGACACTTGTATTCTCCAGAATTGGTGTAGTTGAAAGCTTTTATCTAATTTAATTTGAGTTGAGTGTCATGCTCACCGTGCATCGTGGGAGCTCATATGACTTAGCCTTTTAAAGGAGGAGTGATGTTAAACAAACCTAAGTTTACTACTGAGAAGGAAGAATTTTGGGCCTCTTCATACATTGGGCCTAGGGAGGTCAACCATCCTGCCCTATGCCTAAGACAGCCCTGGTAGTTATTGGATGTAAATAGAATTGCTAAATTAAATCCTAAAATGATTATGTTGTCATCTTAGCAATTTCATTTTGTAATGGCTCTCCGAGACAATGTTTAGTGACGTGGCGAAAAATTACATGGTCTACTCGTGGAAGGGGATGATGAAAGTCCTACTTAAATTGAATTTTAAATTGAAAGTAATGTACCAAATTATCTACTTAATTCGAAAACGGATATTATTTTTTTTGGAAAAGGCAAATTTCAAATAAATAAGAAAGCGTTCCAAAATAGCACCCTCCAAACAGATATTATATGTATAAGAAATATGTTGGCCGATTAGGGGTAATTAGCTTCAATATAACCTAAATAGAAAATGTATGATCACTCTCATTCCATGTGGATCCCGTTAACAAATTCATGCAGAAGTATGCAAATTTCTACGAAATGTATGATCACAGTCGTTCCATTTGTAAGTTTGAAAATGACATTTATGTTAGTTTTGTTTCATGCATTTTTGGACATACCACACTACACTACACTACACTGTATACATATATATATGCATCATAAATCGTTTCTTGTAAAGTTGATGCAAATAAAAGGAAACATTTCTAGATATCCAAAATATATTGAGATGTTGGCGGAAATGGAAAAATGAGTTCAGCCAAGCGTGTACAGTTCAATTCGAATGAAAACTTCTACTCCATATATCTCTTTTCCGTGCGGATTGGTTGGTGTTTTCTTAAACAAAAAAATGGGAGAAACCATACGTCATATCATACATCAAAGAAAATCAAGTGGATAGGATAAGAAGGATTCTAATGAAAAAAAGATGAAGCCCACAATGCCATCATAGTCCTAATATGTAAACTTGAGAAACACTGTACATTAGTAAAGGTTGAAGACTTGAAGTTCCTTGTGTCATCTATACGTAGGTTGAATTAAATTATTTTCTGAAAATAAAAAATGGTTATAATTCATAATTTAACTGAAATGTTTTACGATTTCATGTAATTATTCTAAAAACATGACGTAAAATTTTAAAAACCACATTCCTGGATACATTTACAAATCAATGGATATCCACCATCAAATAGAGTTAGGTTTTATTATAAGGGGGAAGTTTTACCGATGAAAATACTATTATACACTGTGTTCTTTTTTCTTAATAAATTTGAAAAATAAAACCTAAAATCTAGCTGAAGTTCAAAATAAATGCATCACCTATTCACTTCTCCTGAAATAAATAAATAAATAAAATATATGAAAAAGCAATTTCCATAATAATCAGCATAACGCTGAATGTTTCGGTCGGCACTGTATTCAACATGAACACAATGGCGAATGTTGTGGTTCGTGATAAATACAGTGCTGATAGAGGCACAATATTCTGGTGTAAAAATGCACCGAGTCGGCATGGTCGGTCAAAATTCTTTCAGTACCGATTGCAGATTACTATACAGTCGGCATATTATTTCGACCATGCCGACTGTCTCCTGATAAATTGGGAGAATACCTACTATCAACCTTATTTGATTATGAAAATTATACCGATTCTCTGGAGCCAGCATTGCATTTATACAGGTTCAGGTTGATCTTCGTCGGACGCTTCAACAATATACAACATATATCAACAAGTTAAGGATACGCAATCGGTATTTTGAAACAGTCGAGAAAACCGATTGTAATTAATCAGTTTTTATATATAACCATATCAACTAGTCAAGGGCTTGATGATTTTATATAAAAATTCCCCAAAAAATAATCGGTTCACGTTGCGTAACATGTAGTTTGAAATCTTGACAAATTTCTAAATGCTTTACAAAATAAGATAAAAAAAACCCACATAAACTAGCCGAAGGAGGGATACTAATACTATATGTGTGTTGGGTATTACTCATCATCTGTATTCGACTCATCGTCAAACTCAGTCATTATCAAATGTCAGATCCTTTGAATTTTTTTATTTTTAATGTCTAACTCAAGATCTAACTTGTCACATATGATTTTTCAAGTATAAATCTCGTTGATTTCAAAAGTTTCTACAATCAAATTATTTATTTACTAACTTTTGAGTCAGGTTTAAGAAGTCAAGTTCGGATTTAGATGAATCAAATTCAAACAACTAATTCAGATTTAAATAAATCAGATTCAGAGAAGCAATTCAGATTTAGATAAAGCAGATTCAGCGACTTGTTCGAGTTAAGAATAAATAATTAGTGAATCAATATTTACTGCATGATGGCCTAGATTTTTTTATTTTTTTTAATAAATTTGTGGCATAGGCCTAAACATGCCTCTGATAGATATGAAACCATCGAACCAGCCTCTTCAAAATAGACCTGGCCTAATTTCTATATCCACACGGTCCCACCTTCCACCGACTATGCATAGTGAGAGGGGGTTTCATACCACAACCAACACAAAATGTGTGGTCGGGAAACTCAGCCTCATCTTTGCCCGAATTTGTTCATAAACTAATAAAATCATTTGCTTCCATGCAATATTGAAATCAAAATATATATCCATCCATTTATCACTATCCACACGAGCCATACCCCAGTCCAAAAAAAGGTACGAGACGTATATGATACAACGACTCAGACCCTCCTTCCAAACAATTAATAAAGAACAAAAACCCAAAATAAAGAAGTTGAATAAAAAATAAATATACATGGAAACCCATATATAAATCAAAAAAAGAAAGCGAGATCAATAAAGAAGTCAAATGATATCAGTAATGAAGCAAGAGATATTAAAAAAAAAAGAACCAGGGAGCTAAAAATATTGAAAACACATAGAACATTAATGTCAACAGAATTCAAATCAATCAACCCTAAAGAAGAACAAATCCCATCAGTAATAACATTAAATTATTTAGAAGACTACAGTTTGGAATCTGAAACCCTAGGTTTCTTGCATGCCTTTTTCCTCGATAATGCGTAGTTCGCTATTAGTGCATGCCTACGTCGAATGATTTGATAATAAATATGCGCATCTAAGGAGGGATGCAACTTAATTACTTCATCAAGTATGGCAACAATCATCTCTTGGATCGCAATACCGAGCCAGATGTTATGAATTACAAAATACCGCAATCACCTAACAGTTACATTCTATGAGAGAAAAGGTGTTGGACCACCAATGATGCAGCTAATTGCGGCTTCCTACGTACCCTTCTGCATACCTTGAATGGATTAAGCACGAATCGTAGTTCATCAACGTCAGGACAGCTACTAAAGCCAAATCGTGTTGTAATGCCAAAGACAAGCAATAGCCTAATCCGTGTAGGCCAATAGAACTTTCGAAAGATATGAAAAAGGTCGTGCATAACTCGTGCTTCCTTGTGGAGAACATCCTCCTTTCATTGGGTTCCTCGAGAAAACTCAACCAACCAACACCTTCTTCCTGTATATGTCTTTTTGACATTTTTACAACTTCAAATCCACTTACCAAGTACAAGTTCCCATAGGTAAACATCCTCCACTTCCTCTAGGAATCCTCACAAAATAATCGTTTTGCAGCAATATCGTTAATGCTTCAACTAGTAAGCTTCACAAGCTTAAAGACGAGGCTTCATCTTGTTCATTGAGGCATCTTTGGTCATGCGAAACTTATGGGTGTTATACTTATAGTGTATACTTTTGAATATCACAATAGATTTTGGCTTATGAAATAGATTTTGGAAGAAAATATATTTAATCTAATTTAATAGAAACATAATCAAATAAATTTTTTTTTCAAATATATTAGATCCATCAGTTTCCTTGGTGGCAGAGCAGTCGCAAATATCATTCTAATAAAAAAATTAACTACTTAATGCCTAGTAAATTATCATATCAAATCAACTTGTTTGGAATCAAAAAAATTACCCATCCATCTATCACTATCACTGCCATCCCTTGACCATATCCCGGTCCCAAAAGAGGTCGGGTGACAAAATAATTTTCAAATTCAAATTTTTTGTATGACTGGAGGTGGTGGAAATACACTGATAGATTTTTCACATCACTGTTCGTTGAAGCCAATTTACTTCATGATGGTAAGTAAATTTATGAAAGGCCTCTTCCTCATCCATATTCCATACACGACACCGGAGAATTAGTCTAATCTGAATCTGTAAAAAGCAGAATCATTTTATGATCTCAGATGACTGGTAGTTCTTGGATGTAAATAGAATGGCTAAATTAAATCCTAAAATGATTATGTTTAATGTTTAGTGATGTGGCGAAAAATCACATGCTCTAATCGTGGTAGGGAATGATGAAAGTCCTACTTAAATTGAAACTAATGTACCAAATTATCTAATTAAATTCGAAAAAAATATTTATTTTTTTTGAAAAAGGAAAAGTTCAAATAAATAAGAAAGGGTGTCAAGATAGCACATTCGAAAACGGATATTACATGCATAAGAAATATGTTGGCCGATTATAGGGGTAACCTTTCTTAGCTTCAGTATAACCTAAATAGAAAATGTATGATCACTCTCATTCCATGTGGTTCCCGTTAACAAATTCATGCAGAAGTATCCAATTCCTACGAAATGTATAATCACAGTCGTTCCATTTGTAAGTTTGAAAATATATACATTTATGTTAGTTTTGTTTCATGCTTTTTTAGACATACCACACTATACTGTATATATATATACTAGGGTATGACCCGTGCCGTAACGGCACGGGATGTTGTTTGTTATCTGTATCGAGGATTATTGGGTTTATTAGCTTATTAGTTAAAGACGTGTCTATTCGAGCTGTTCAGTTAGTTAGCAATGAGTAGGGTGTAAATTCGGCCAGGCCGGGCAGCCCGGCCTGTTTTCTGCTGCAGGCCAGGCCAAACAGGCTTCATAATCAGCTACCCAAAGAGCCCATCAGGCCGGGTAGAAGCACTTATTTTGAGGCCCAAAACTTGCCCAAAGCCCATTATGTAAGCAAAGTAGGCGGGGGCCAAACATGCTTCGGGTTTTTTGTGTTTTCAAAATTCTGTAATAACAAATTTAATTTCTATTTATAATTTGGTGATTAAATGGAAAATAATCTTAAATAATTAATCTTCTAAATATAAAAAAAATATGAAAATAACAATTTTAATCCAAAATATAACCAAAACACTTAATAATTTGCTCTAACATTAGAACAAAAATCCTTAAGAATTTAAACGGATACCATGCCAGGCTGTTCGGGCAGGTACCAGGCCAGGCTATTAAATTTAAGGGAAAGCCCGAGCCCGCCCATTTAAATTAATCAGGCCGGGTAGCCCGGCCCGTGATGGGCTAGAACAGGCTTTGGGCTCATTTGGGTACAGGCGGGTACAGGCAGGCCGAGTGTTTTCGGGTATTATTTACACCCCTAGCAATGACATTTACTTGGACTCATTAATTGTCTAAATTTTGTTAGGTTTATAAGTCGAATGATTTCATAGCCATTTCTAATTTACCATTGTTAATCTCTACACTTCATTTTTAACATTGTCGGGTTATATAGTATAAATATTGAGGAGCTATCTATACCAATTGCAACCCGATTAATCCATACGAATTATCAGGTCTGTGCATGGTTTATTCGGGCAACTTGTTTTTTTTTTTTTTTTTGGCTCATACTCTTGGTTGGTACGATGGAGTAGGTGTTGTTAATGGACAACTTGATCAACTTATATAAATGAAAGTGACTGTTTTCCTTGATAGAACTCGAGTCAAGATGTACGAATTAATAAGCAACTTTATCAACTGAACATCCACACTATCGAAAATCAAGATTATCTCATGATATGGTCTGTTCACATTTTGCTAAAATTTCTTATTCGAAAATTTAAGTCTAGGAGTTTCCTCAGAAATAAATCTAAGTAAACAAAATAACTGAAGTCTAAAAAATAGATTTTTGAAGAAGCTTCAGAAACAACCCCACCATCCAAATCAACTATCAAATCGATTTTCTAAATTTTAGAACCGACTTAGAAGAACTCGAGAAAACAGTATAATTGTACTGACTGTAAAAAAAGACAAATAAATATAATGCCAAAATGTAATTTACAGTTACCGTCTCCATTTAGCCGCAACACAAAAAATTTCAAAAAAGGCAAAGAGAGGAAATTTTTGTTGTCAAAATGAAAAAAGCAAAGAAAAGGGAAAGTATGAACATGTTAACAACAGTTCACAAAAAAATGCTTGTGCTGACTTATGCATTATAAAGAAATTTAAAAGAGAACGATTAAAAAATTCTTGCCAACATGAAACCTATAACCTTACCTCTTCAAATATCGCTAAAACGCATAGTTAAAATGATATAATGAATCTCTTTTTAATCAATAACATGACGAATATCAGTGAAATAACATTTCTAGGACTGATGAGCAACAACAAAACTTTAAAAACAAAAAATTATAAAAACTATGAATGAGTGTTACAGTACAATGGTTAGTGACCACCTCTTCTCCGCAGTCATCTATGTACTTGGTTGGCCTCTACTATCATGTTTTTGTAGGCTGTGTATGCCAGTCATTACTTATCGTCGATGTTGCATTCATACAGATGTTTTGTCAATGTTGTTGTTAACCTTCGTATTTGGTAATAGACGTTGTTACATTCTTAGTTGTGATGGATGTACGGCGCCATGTTCATATTACAACGGGCACTCGCATACAACAGACTGTACAGTGACTATTTAGCTGTAAAAGAAAAACAAAGAACGGAAGTATCGAAATCAGTATAGATGCAATAGATTTTGTTATTTGAAAATTGTACAGACTGAAGAAGCATATAATAAGGAACATATTATAAGAAGACGAAGCTTCCATCCCATCTGAATCACACCTAAAAATACATCAATGTGGGGAAGTGCAAACTTACAATTAACAGTTCTGAGATATGTTTTAAGTTCAAGTGATTAGCAGAATCTCAATAACATAAAATACAGAACTTCGATGTTACTTGGTAATGAAAGCCTATTTCTCCGATCTTTTAAATGAAATGCAAAGTCAAGCACAATGCAAATTAAGAACTTCAATAAAGTAGTTACGACCAAACAGAATCCATCAAAGCAAGTTGGTTAAAGTGTTAAATGTTACAATTCCAAATAAAATCATGACCAACATTTTCTATCAACAAACACGTATATGGGAAAATGAATGTGGGGTGAATCGAGAACCTGCCCTGAGGTTTCCAAGGTGTAGTGCCGTATAACACCCTGAGGTTTCTAACTGAAATATGTGGTTCCTTAATTTCATAATTACCTCTCAATTGGTAGTGTATTTTCCTGGCAGATTAGACAATAGTGATCGACATCCATGTACTGAACTCCGGAGCCACATATAACACATCAAGTGTAGCAGAACTCGTTTTCGAGTTTCCTTATTGTCGCCAGTGTACTGTATATTTCAATCTCATGCTTGCTACCATTTACTTTCTCTAACTCCTTGGTGTTTCTAATTGCAATTTCATCCCCATGAGCACACAGATCATATATTGCCCCCCAGAAAAGCGCATGCATATTTGCCTGCCGTGAGATATACTGAGATATTAGTCGCGAGTTAGATATATGTATGCAACATGTATGTCTCTGCCAAAAAAACATGGCAGTGTAGATACTGAATATGCTAAAAATTACAGATATAGGTCATGGTATTCTTCCTTCTGCGGATACGTTTATCTTCTCTCTAACCATTCAACATACATATCCTAAATGCGGATAAATATGTTGCACTGCATATTCAAAAACAAAAATATTAGTATCCAGGCATGGTAAGTGGTTGAACAACCTAATACATTGACTAACAATGAAACAGGGACACCCTAAAATGTGTGATATTTTAGACAACTGAAATAGTATAAGTTTAGGCTAGCTACCAAGAAACCTCCAACAAAAAACCTCTCAAATAGCTTCTTTTCATAGCCTACAGAAATAGTAGAATCAATAAATCAGTCTCTCGGATGACGCCATTTCAACAATCAACATAAAACAATATCGTCAAATTCAAAAGCTAATGAAACAAATGATTTTCAGTATATTCCAAGCTAGTTTAGGAGAAACCCAAGCATCACTGACACGTTGTCACCATGGAAACTAAACTATAATAATTATAAAGAGGTGTTCATGTATTCAAAGGGAAGTGATGAGCACGAAAACACTAAACACAAACATTGCTGACACGCTGCACCTATTGTCTATATGGTTACTTGTATATGTCATCCAACAGAGTACCTTGAGAACGTAAATCAACTCCATACATTCCTGCAAGTCTTAAAGTCCAATAGCTTGTCCAATGTAGCATGTGGAGTACCTAATTCATCAATCTCAAAATTAATTAAATCCTAAATACAAATGAAAGCTTATTAAAATTAAAAGGACTTGCAGAAATGTAAAATCATAACACAATAAAAAGTAGAAGAAAATGAAAAATAAAGAAAAGGGTGTAGCAGGATACCAATCAATAAACATTTTCCCCAACGAAACCAAACATAAAAGGAAATTCAAAGCTTTCGGCCAAATCAGCGACAAAGTTTTTTATAAGCATGGCAATGGCGGAAGTATCGTGAATGATACTGGCATCTGAACGTCTAGCTGCATATTCAGCTAAAAATTAGACCAAGTATTTATCGTTAAACAATCAAAAGAAACCAAACAGAAAAGAAAATTCAAACATTTTGGCCAAATCAGCGACAATTCTTTCTTTCTTCAAGCATTGAAACGGTCGAAGTACACCCACCCACCCCGCATCTCAATTTCTAGATGCGTATTCAAACAAAAATTAGACCAATTAAGTATCCATCCTCAATTCCAAATACGATCAAATTAGACAAAAGGTGATTAACCATCAAAAAGCACCCACCCCAAGAAAAACAACAAATATACTGAGAGTAACTGAAACACTGGTCAAGCGAACTCTAATAATCAACTGAAAAAAAGGTTGAAATAAATGACCTTGAACAGGTGAAGCAACACTGGAACGAATGCACAACGCACCAAATTTGCAAACCCTAATTCCCTTCTCTAGAATCAAAATAACAGCAATGAACTGACAATCAATAGTCATAGAAAATGAAAAGAAGAATTACGAATCAGAAATCTAGGGCTTAATAGCGAAAAATCAAAACCCAAAATAGGAAAAACATATACGAACACATTAATTTAAGTCGTACCTGGGATGAATCAATCGGTTGGACTGATTTCTTGATGCACGTAGATTTATGAGATATTCCACGCCATTGCATTTGTATGAGCTTCAGTTCGAAACGCCTGGGACATTAATATGTCCGTTTTTCGTCCAGCTTTTATTCATGTTTTAACAGCCAGGGAGAGAATGTGGAATAACCAAATATGGGCCACTATCTTGATATCGCATTTTATCACCCCTTTTAGATGAATCCTGACCGTTTTTTATACATACTAAATGTAGATTGGCAATATAAGTTGTATTCCTGGTTTGGTGAATCATGACTGTCTTTTATGTGTCCAAACTGCAGAGAGCCGTCGATGTAGTAAAATACCGTTGTCCCTTATAATATATATATATATATATATACATCATAAATCGTTTCTTGTAAAGTTGATGAAAATAAAAGGAAACATTTATAGAGATCCAAAATTTATTGAGATGTTGGCGGAAATTGAAAAATGAGTTCAGCAAGGTGTGTACAGTTCACCGAGAATGAAAACTTCTACTCCATATATCTCTTTTCCGTGCGGATTGGTTGGTGTTTTCTTAAACCATAAAAATGGGACAAACCGTCCGTCATCTCATACATCAAAGAAAATCAAGTGGCTAATTGGATGTTTGCTATATGTGAAGGGTTATTGGTCGACACTTGTAATATCGGAAAACCATATTTTTATGTCGGAAACAATTTCGGTGATGAATACAGACAGCATAAGAAGGATTCTAATGAAAAAAACGTGAAGCCCACAATGCCATCATAGTCCTAATATGTAAACTTGAGAAACACTATACATTAGGAAAGGTTGAAGACTTGGAGTTTCTTGTGTCATCCATACGTAGGTTGAATTAAATTCTTTTCCGAAAATAAAAAAAGGTTATAATTCATAATTTAACTGAAATGTTTTACCATTTCATGTAGTTATTCTAAAAACATGACGCAAAATTTTAAAAGCTACATTTCTGGATACATTTACAAATCAGGGGATATCCACGATCAAATAGAGTTGGGTTTTATTATAAGGGGGAAGTTTTACGGATGAAAGTACCATTATACACTGTATTCTTTTTTCTTAATAAATTTGAAAAATAAAACCTAAAATCTAGCTGAAGTTCAAAATAAATGCATTACCTATTCACTTCTCCTAAAATAAATAAATAAAATATATGAAAAAGAAATTTCCATAATAATGAAAAATAAGATAACGTTCAAAATAAATGAATGTTTCCTAAAATAAATAAATAAAATATATGAAAAAGAAATTTATAATAATCAAGATAAGAACTTTATGTATTCAACATGAACATAATGGCGAATGTTGTGGTTCGTGATAAGTACAGTGCTGGTCTATGTTGTAAAAGGCATGCGCCTTTGGCGCTTAAGCCCCAAAGGCCCACTAGGCATTGGACCAACGCCTAGCAAAACGAGGCGATACGACCAAATTTTAATTTTCAATTTTATTTGGGCGCCTTTGGCACCTAGTGAGAGCTTAAACCTTAGGCCAGGCGATGGGCTTGGCGCCTCGCCTCGCCTATCACCTTTTACAACATAGGTGCTGATAGAGGCACAATATTCTGGTTTAAAAATGCACCGAGTCGGCATGGTCGGTTAAAATTATTTCAGTACCGATTGCAAATTACTATACAGTCGGCATATTTTACCCTCATTGTTATATTATTTCTACCATACCGACTGTCTCCTGATAAATTGGGAGAATACATACTATCAACATTATTAGATTTTGAAAATTATAACGATTCTCTGGAGCCAGCATTGCATTTATACATGTTCAGGTTGATCTTCGTCGGACGCTTCAACAATCTGCAACATATATCGACAAGTTAAGGATACGAAAATTGGTATCCGATCGGTTTTTAATTTATATATAACCATATCAACCAGTTAATGGCTTGATGATTTTATAGAAAAATTCCCCAAAAAATAGTCGGTTCACGTTGCGTAACATGTTGTCCAAAACCTTGACAAGTTTCTGAATGCTTTTCAAAATAAGGAAAAAAAACCCCACATAAACCAGCCGAACGAGGGATATTAATACCATATTTGTTTGGGTATGACTCATCATCAAACTCATCAGACATTATCAAATGTCAGATCCTTTGAATTTTATTTTTATTTTTAATGTCTAACTCAAGATTTGACTTATCTCATACATATGATTTTTCAAGTATAAATCTCGATGACTTCAAAAGTTTTTACAATCAAATTATTATTTACTAACTTTTGAGTCAGGTTTAAAAAGTCAATTTCAGATTTAGATGATTCAAATTCAAACAACTAATTGAGATTCAAATAAATCAGATTCATAGAAGCAATTCATATTTAGATAAACCAGATTCATCGACTTGATCGAGTTAAGAAAAAATAATTATTGAATCAATACTTACTGCATGATGGCCTAGATTTTTTTCTTCTAATAAATTTGTGGCATAGCTTAGACCTGCCTCTGGCAGATATGAAACCATCGAACCAGCCTCTTCAAAATAGACCTGGCCTAATTTTTATATCCACACAGTCCCACCTTCCACCGACTATGCATAGTGAGAGGGGGTCTCATACCACAACCAACACAAAATGTGTGGTCGGGAAACTCGACCTCATTTGTTGCCCGGTAGTCTAGATCAATCTGTTCATAAAATAATAAAATCATTTGCTTCCCTGGAATATTGGAATCACAACATATATCCATCCATTTATCACCATCCTCACGAGCCATACCCCATTCCAAGAAAAGGTATGAGACGTATATGATACAACAACTCAGACCCTCCTTCCAAACAATTAATAAAAAACAAAAACCCAAAATAAAGAAGATGAATGAAAAATAAATATACATGGAAACCCAGAGATAGATCTAAAAAAGAAAGCGAGATCAATAAAGAAGAAAAATGATACCAGTAATGAAGCGAAAGGTATTAAAAAAAACAGAGAGCTATAAATATCGAAAACACATAGAAAATTAATGTGAACATAATCCAAATCAATAAACCCTAAAGAAGAACAACTCTCATCAGTAATAACATTAAACTGTTTAGAAGACTACAATTTGGAATCCGAAATCCTAGGTTTCTTGCATGCCTTTTTAGTTTACTTTCCTCGATAATGCGTAGTTCTCTATTGGTGCATGCCTACGTCGAATGACTTGATAAGAAATATGTGCATCTAAGGAGGACTGCAACTTACTTCATCAAGTATGGCAACAATCATCTCTTGGATCGCAATACCGAGCCAAATGTTATGAATTACAAAATACCACAATCACCTAGCAGTTACATGCTATGAGAAAAAAAGGTTCTGGACCACAAATGATGCAGCTAATTGCGGATTCCTACGTACCCTTCTGCATACCTTGAAGGGATTAAGCACGGATCGTAGTTCATCAACGCGGGACAAGCTACTAAAGCCAAATCGTGTTGCAACGCCAAACACAAGAAATAGCCTAATCCGTGTAGGACGATAGAACCAGTGGCGGAGCCAAGTTTTAACATTGAGGGGGCTAAAAAATTATTTTTATAAATTTGGGAGGACTAAATTATGAATATTTTATAAATAGGGGTGCTAAACACTAAAACTAGGAGGATTTAATATTAAATGTACATGAAATGAAGGACTAAATAACGATTTTAAAAATTTGGGGGGCTAGAGCCAGGTAGCCCACCTTTGGTTCCTCCACTGGATAGAACTTTCGAAAGATATGAAAACGGTCGTGCATAACTAGTGCTTCCTTGTGGAGAACATCCTCCTTTCATTGGGTTCCTCGAGAAAACTCAACCAGTTAACACCTTCTCCCTGTATATGTTTTATTGACATTTTCACAACTTCAAATCCACTCACCAAGTACAAGTTCCCCTAGGAAAACATCCTCCACTTCCTCGAAGAATTCTCACAAAATAATGGTTTTGCAGCAATATCGTTAATGCTTCAACTAGTAAGCTTCACAAGCTTAAAGACGAGGCTTCATCTTGTTCATTGAGGCATCTTTGGTCATGCGAAACTTATGGGTGTTATACTTATAGTGTATACTTTTGAATATCACAATAGATTTTGGCTTATGATATAGATTTTGGAAGAAAAATAATTTAATTTAATTTAATAAAAACAAAATTAAATAATTTTTTTCTTTCAAATATATTAGATCCATCAGTTTTCTTGGTGGCAGAGCAGTCGCAGATATCATTGTAATAAAAAAATCAACTACTTTAATGCCTAGTAAATTATCATATCAGATAAACTCGTTCGGAATCAAAAAATTTATACATCCATCTATCACTATACTATCACTGCCATCCTCCCATCCCATGACCATAGCCCCGTCCCAAAAAAGGTCGGGTGACATAATAATTTTCAAATTCAATTTTTTTGTATGACTGGAGGTGGTGGAAATACACTGATAGATTTATTCACACCACTGTTCATTGAAACCAATTTTCTTCATGATTGTAAGTAAGAAGCCCCAGTCAACTATGCCAAAAGCTTTAGACATATCATTTTTTATTCCCATGCTACCATTATCACCTTTCTTTCCTCTTTTGGTTCTCATAGTATGAATAATCGCACGGGCTATGGTAATGTTGTCAGCAATTTGTCTGCCAGGAATGAAAGAAGATTGGTAAGGGGAGATGATCTTAATTAGGTAAGGCTTCATTATTTGGGCAATACGAGTCTAGACCTGGTTTTGAGCAGATGGATTTCCCCACTATTTCAGTTATGGACATCATTAATTTGGAGAAACCTTTTTCTAAGGAAGAAGTAAAGTTAGTAATTGATCATTTTGGCCTTAATAAGAGTCCGGGTCCAGATGGTTTTACTATGGAGTTCTATAAGCATGCTTGGGAGATTATTAAGAAGGATTTAATGTTGGTGGTGAAAGAGTTTGAAGCCAATTCTTCTCTGGATTGGAGAATAAATTGCACTAACATAAGCTTAATCCCAAAATGCAATGGGGATGTTTCTCTAAATAATTTTAGACCAATTAGCCTAATAAGCAGTGTTTATAAGATTGTTTCCAAATTATTGGTAGAGAGGATGAAAATGGTAATGCCTTCTATTATTTATGAGTAACAAGGTGCATTTGTACATAGGAGAAAAATTCATGATGGCATTTTAATTGCGTCAGAATTGATAGATAGTAGGCTTAGACAAAAAATCACAGGTTTAATTTGCAAGGTAGATTTTGAAAAATCTTTTGATAATGTGAATTGGGGCTGTATTGACAAGGCTCTAGACAAATTTGGTTTTGGTCATAGATGGAGGAGCTGAATAAATTGGTGTATCTCTACACCAAGGTTTGCTGTTCTTCTTAGAGGTGAGGCAACCGGTTTGTTTAAAAGTCAAAAAGGCATAAGGCAGGGAGACCCCATTTCTCCTTTTCTTTTCATTCTTATTGCATAGATTTTATCCTTAATGCTCAAATCAGCTATTTCTCAAGGTTTGATTACGGGTTTTCAAGTAAAACCTCAAGGTACAATGATAACTCAATTACAATTTGCAGACGATCTCATTGTGTTTCTCAATGATAATGAAACGGAAGTGCTTAACATGAAAAACATCTTGATAGCTTTTGAAATTGTTTCTGGGTTAAAAGTCAACTATATGAAAAGTACAATGGTTGGTATGGGTGAGCTACATAATGGAGAGGCTTGTGCGGATATCTTTGGGTGTTCTTTGTCTCAGTTGCCTTTGAATTATCCGGGGATTCAGATTGGGAGCAAGTCCAAGTGCAAGGCAGTGTGGTATGATATTATTCAGAAACTTCATAAAAAATTGGCAGGTTGGAAAAAATCTTATCTTTCTAAAGGTCAGAGATTGATCCTTATTTAGAGTGTGTTGCCTAGCCTTCCTGTATACTATCTATCTCTATTTCGGATGTCTGTCAATATTGCGAAGGAAATGGAGAAAATCATGAGGACTTTCTTGTGGGGATCTACAGATTCAAAAAAGAAGAAGAGTTGGGTCAATTGGTCTAAAGTGAATCTGCCTAAAGCAAGGGGTGGTGTTGGAATAAAAAATCTACAGCTGATCAATAAATCTTTACATGCCAAATGGATCTGGAGGTATGGAAATGAAAAGCAGGCTCTATGGAGAAGAATTGTGAATCAAAAATTTGGAGGAGTCACTGAATCTCTCTTTCCAAACCATACAAATACAGCGGTGTATTATAGTCTATGGGCTGGTATTTTGAACACGAAAATTTTTGTTCAATCAGGAGCTAAAGTTACTATAGGAGATGGTGCATGCATTTACTTTTGGGAAGACAGTTGGATAAGTGATCAATCTTTGCAGCTTTCCTTTCCAGGTTTATATAAGCTTTCTAGAAAAAAGGGGTCAGTGGTGAAAGATATGGTTTCGGTTGAGGGGGCTTGGGACTTAAATCTTTCAAGGCAACCAAATGAGTGGGAAATACAAGAGGTGGTTAGTTTGCTGCACATAATTGGTGATCCTGGCAGTATCAATTTTTCTGATGAATCGGTGGATAAAAGAGTTTGGGTGTATGCTAATGGAAAGGATTTCTCGGTGGCTAGCTCTTATGCTGCTATGGAAACAAATGGTTTCATTACTTTTTCGGATAAACATCTATGGAATCCTAAAGTTCCTCTAAAAGTTTCTTCTATGGTTTGGACGTTATGTCTAAATGGGGCTCCAACTTTAGATGTTTTATCAAGTGCAGGACTGGTTATGAATAATATTTGTCTTCTCTGCGAACAGCATACGGAGACTAATGCGCATCTTTTTCTCCATTGCAGTTTAACTTTTAAACCGTGGTCTTACTTTCTAGATAGTTTTGGGATCAGCTGGTCTTTCGCCAGAGATGTTAGACCAACTCTTTGGGAATGGAAGAATAAAAATAGCAACAACAGGCTGAAAAGACTATGGGGTTTTTTTCCGTTTGCAATCTGGTGGTGTATTTGGACTGAGAGAAACAACAGACTTTATAATAATGTCTCTAGGAACTTGAAACAGATTATCATTCAGGTTAAGTCTCTTTTATTCAATTGGGCTATGAATACTGATATCTTTTCAGGTTTCAGTATGTCAACCCTTATATGTAATTGGGATGCTTTTACTAAGACATTCGTGTAATCTTCGTTTTTGGTCACTCTCCGGGTGACAGGCTTTTTTATAAAATTTTCCCTTTTGTCAATTTTTTTATTTTATTTTATTTGGGCAATGAGTTTGGAGATGATTTTGTAGGTGATGTTACATAGGCTTATAAATCTAAAATGCCTTAAAAAGCAATCTTGGTAAAGGGGCGTCATGAATTGGTACATGGGCATCAAACTAATAAGACAAAAAAGGTCATTAGAAGTAAATTCAAGTGCCCCTTATCAATAAAAATCTGTAAATGACTAATTAGCCCTTATTGTTAATAATCAAGATTAGTAATGATAATTAAGATTAGTGTTGATTATCAAGATTAGTATTGATAATCAAGATTAGTGTATTATAACTCTAAAATCAGATTTTTAGAGTTATAAAAAAAATTTTGAGGAGAAGAAAACTTATGTGATATTTGTGAAACCCTAGATTTTGATTCACTCCACCAAAATGAGTGATTCCAGTGACCCGATATACTTCTAAATTAGTTCCAATTAGCTTTTTCTCGCTCAAAATTATCTAAATTACATAACAAAATCAAAATTTTGAATTTTCAGAAGAACTTACGGTTGCAATTTTGCTCGTGACTTCGTAAGTTATCGAATACCAACCGTAACTGGTTAAATTTGGGGAAGATCCAATCGTAAACCCAGTTACGGTTGGTAACTAATGAATAGAAACCAACCGTAACTAACCTACGGTTGGTAAGTCATCTTAACTTTTGAACCGTACATAACTATTTGATAAGTTGTTAACATTCAGGATGATTTACGGTTGGTAAGTTTAATTGAGTTTCAAACCGTAACTCAATTACGATTGATGAATATGATGCAAATAAAAACCGTAACTGAACATATTCCCAAAACTAAGAACTTACGGTTGGTATTTGAGTTTAAACCAACCGTAACATCAACCCAATCTACGATTCTGATTCAGTATTTGAGTTATTACCAACCGTAACTAGCATAAACCCGTAAATTTCAATTTCAATTTTCATTCAAAACCCTAATTTTTGATACAAAATTAACTTAAATCCAACACAATAAACTAAACCCTAACTGGGTTTTTCCAAACATTTTTCAAATCGCCGATTAATCGAAGACGATGACATTTTCGGTTTTAATGGAGGTTAGGGTTGATGGAGGAGAAGATGAAAAAAAAAAAACTGATTTGATTTTGGTTAATTAAAAAAAATTAATTTGATTTTGGTTAATTTAAGGTGAAAGGGATAATCTAGTCATTCTACACCCTATAGGACACTCCTAACCAATAAAAGGGACATTTGTATCACACTTGACGCCTCTCTACCAATTTATGACGCCTCTCTGCCAAGCTTGTTAAAAAGGTTATCAATTTTGGATAAAAGGGATATAAAGGTAGAGTTCATTTCCTTTTAACATGTGACCGGAGGTGAAGAAGTTGTAGACCGTTTTAGTGACCATTTTAGGAATCACATGATTTCTATTATTTTATGAACGGATTGACCTTGTTGAGAGGTTACTAGGGATTCCTTCGAATATAGGGAATCAAAACATATATCCGTCCATTTATGATAATAATCACCACCATCCTTGCGAGCCATGCCCCAGTCCCAGAAAAGGTCGGGGGACATATAGGATGCGACAACTCAGACCCTCCTTTCAAACAATTAATAAAAAAATCCCCAAAAAAAGAAAAAAATAAATCAAAAACAAATAAAATCAAAAACCCAGAAAGAAAAAATCGAAAATAGAGAGCGGGATCAGTAAAAGAAGAAATCAGTAATGAAGAAGAAGATCTAAGAAAACCCAGAGAGTTAAAAATGTCAAAAACACAGAGAAAATCAATGTCAACCAAATCAACAAACCCTAAACAAGAACATCCCCAACTCCCAACAGTAATAACCTTAAACTGTTTAGAAGACTACAGTTTAGAATCCGAAACCCTAGAACGAATCGCAACAGTAGAACACATAGGCTTATCATCCCTATCCCATGGTAAAATCGAAACAGCATCAGCAATCTTAATCCATTCATTATCATTCTTACCAAGAGCAGCACAGAGAAGATTACAACCATGGCAATTGATTTTATGTCTGGGTTCATCTGATCGGGCAGTGGATTCAACATTAGCTAATGATTTGGGTTTGAGGTTAATTCATGTTGATACTTGTAGAGCTGAAGAGATTGCTGATACTGTAATGGCTTTGTTTCTGGGGTTATTGAGGAGGACTCATTTGTTGAGTAGTCATTCGTTTTCGGCGAGTGGGTGGTTGGGGAGTGTGCAGCCGTTGTGTAGAGGGATGAGGAGATGTAGAGGGTTGGTGCTTGGGATTGTTGGGAGATCTGCTAGTGCTAGGTCTTTGGCGAATCGGAGTTTGGCTTTTAAAATGAGTGTGCTTTACTTTGATGTTCCTGAGGTAATTGCTTTGCCCCTTTGCTCTTTTGGAGTTCAATTTGTGTAATTTTAGGTGTGATTTAGTGGGGGTTTATTGAAATGTGATGAATTTGATGTTTTTATTAGGGTTTGGGTATATGTTTTGTTTGAAATTGGTTAGAATGAAGCTGAAATTTGTAGTTGGGTTGGGGGGTTTTGGTGAAATTTTGTGATTTTTGAGTTGAAATTTGGGGGTTTTGTTACTTGTATTGAATGAGGGTTGTTAGGTGTTCTGTGTTACAGTTGGGATACATATTGGGGGAAATGGATGGTTTGGGACTTGAAATTTCAGGGTTTGAGACTTGTATTAGGTGTGTTGAAATTGGGGGAAATGGGTTTAAGAAACACGGGGGTTTTGTTTGATGTCAGCTGTTTTTAGGAAAAGTTTATATGGGAAAATAGAGTACTGGTATTTTGTTTATTGGGTTGTGGTGTTCATTTACAGTGAGAAATTGAAGAGTTAGGGAACCAATTGAAGGTCTTTTGTGAAAGTTTAGAAAATCAATATTATGGTTGTCCTCTCAAGTTTTCTCAATCTGGCTCAACCTTTAGAGAACTGTCTCACTAGGTGCTGTGGACTCCTCATCGAGTTTGGTTTACCTTCATCAGTTTCTTGTGTTTGGTTTTGTTTAAATCTAGTTAAGAGCGTAATACTTTTCCTTTGATGTACCTGGGGTGAATGCCCCTTCTTTTGTTGCCCCTTTGTTTTGGAGTTTCAATTTGTGTCATTTTAGGTGTTCTGTGTTACAGTTGGGATACATATCGGGTAAAATGGGTGGTTTAGGACATCAAATTTCGGGGTTTAGTTATTGATGGTTATTAGGTGTGTTAAAATTGGGTGAAATGGGTTTAAGAAACATGAGGGTTTTGTCGATATCATCTGTTTCTAGGAAAAGTTTATATGGAAAGAGGTGTATATGCAGTTTGTTTATTGGATTGTGGACCTTAAAGTGTATTATGTAGTATGGTTTTGTCGAATTAGTCTTAAATCAAGTGAACTTTGTTCAATAGTGTGTTTCTCGTATAAAGTGAGAAACTGAAGTGTTAGGGAACTAATCGAACGTCTTTTGTTATGATCTAAAATAGCATTATAATGGTTGTTCTGTCAAGTTCTGTTCAATCTGGCTTAACCTTTAGAGAACTGTTTCACTAGGTGCTGTGGACTCCTCTTCGAGTTTGATTTATTTTCATAAGTTTCTTGTGTTTGTTTTTGTTTACATCTAGTTAAGAGCATACTACTTTTCCTTTAACAAGCAGCACACTGAATTGGGTTGTACTACCGTGTATATTTTGTGTAGGGAAAAGGAAGGGCACCTGTTAGTTTCCCTCCTGCTGCAAGAAGAATGGATACACTAAACGACTTGCTTGCAGCAAGTGACCTTATCTCCCTTCATTGTGCTTTGACTGATGAAACTGTTCAGATAATAAATGCTGAATGCCTGCAGCAAGTAAAACCTGGTAAGTGCCCTGCTACTTCTGTTACATTATTATTCCATATCTTCAATTTCTTTCTTTTCCTCAGCATATAAAAGTTGAATTTTTCTTCTTTAGGGGCGTTTCTTGTAAATACTGGTAGTAGTCAGTTGCTGGACGATTGTGCTCTCAAACAACTATTGATCGATGGAACTATTGCTGGCTGTGCGCTGGATGGTGCTGAAGGGCCACAATGGATGGAAGCATGGGTATGAGCATTAACCTTAGGGTATGAATTGCAATTTAGGCATGAGTAGTAACATTACTTCATTCTAGTGTCAGTGTTGCAATTCGTTCTCAAGAGATCTGATGTGCACCAAGAGCATTATAACCCATCTGTGTTACCAACCGTGGTAGCACAGATTCATAACTAGGTGTTAAATTTATATCTAGTTTTAATGAATTGTATCTTAGACTTAAGTTGATAAATTCACATATTCATCCCTTGCTTTCTAGCTGAGAATTATCAGGCCATTCTTATATCTTCCGTTTGTCATGCAATCTCGCATTTGAAATAAAGACAAGTACAAGTTCTAATGCTGGATTTTATCTTAGGTTATTTGTGGTCGCAGCTCATTTTATCTCGATTTGGCTTTCAGGTAAAGGAGATGCCAAATGTATTGATATTACCCCGAAGTGCAGATTACAGTGAAGAGGTATGGATGGAAATAAGAGAGAAAGCTATCTCTATATTGCAGTCTTACTTTCTTGATGGGGTTATTCCAAGGAATGCAGTCTCTGATGAGGATGATGAGGAAAATGGAAGTGGGTATGAAGATGAACAATCTGGGAGACAAAGCAAAGAAAGAGCTTTGCAGGTTTGGGATGCTAAACCTTCGTCAGATGACATTCAATTAATTCCAGAAAGCGGCAAACAAAAAGGTATTTTTGTACCCAAGGGGTCCAACAGTCAGCCTGAAGGTTCGGGTATTTCTCAAGAAACTGTTGCTCGAACTGAAGGAAGACGTAGCAGGTCAGGCAAGAAGGGTAAGAAAAGGCACGCCAATCGTAAATCACAACAAAAGGCTGATGAACCTAGTGCTGTAGAAAAAGACAGCTCCCAAAGAGAAGAAGACACTGCGATGAGTGGCACGGATCCAGTATTAAGTTCAAGTTCTCGTTTTGCATCCCCAGAAGACTCTAGAGGTAGGAAAAGTCATGTTGAGTCGACACCAGAATCATCATCTGAGCAACGCAAGAAGTTGAACATGCGCGCCGGTGGAAATCCAACGGATCTGTTAAAAGACGGGTATGTTATTGCTTTGCATGCCCGGGATTCTTCTGCACTGCATGTGTCAAGGCAAAGAGTTCCAGGCGGTGCTTGGTTCCTGGACACCATGTCTAACGTGACAAGAAGAGATCCTGCTGCGCAGTTCCTTGTTGCTTTTAAGAGCAAGGTATAATTAGCTAAATTCTACAACAGTTGAATACTTTTTATTTCATCCTTTAGTATCTTCTGTATAGTAAAGTAAACTATTTGATAGCTGGGGTGAAACTTTTCTATTTTATTTAACTTTGTGTAATTTTTATTTCAGGACACGATTGGATTGCGGTCATTTGCTGCTGGCGGTAAACTATTGCAGGTAATTTACCTTTTAAAACTGGTCCTGTTTTTTATCTGGAGTGTGAGAGAATTCAATCTAGATTTTCTATGCGTCTCTTATTGGTTTATCAGTATCTGCTTAATGTTTAAGCATATGTTACTAACAAAACACTGAAATTTCCTGGAAATTTGAAATTCGCCACTGATCCGTTCCTTAGGATGTCATAACCCTGTAATGTAAATATTAGTGCGGTATGCATCAAGTTGAACGTGTGTGAACTCTTCCATGTTAGCAACCTTATATTCTTTCTAATATATATACTGCTGTAGTTGTCAAACTTCATAGTTGCTCTAGATGTCCTGAAAATGCGATGCTTTGCTGTTTCATTATTGTGTTTCTCTGGGAATCTCTTGTTCAATGGTGACGCCAACTGAACCTTTCGTTTGTTGACACTCCAGATAAATAGAAGAATGGAATTTGTGTTTGCAAGCCACAGCTTTGATGTGTGGGAAAATTGGGCACTAGAAGGTTCTTTTCTTGAGGAGTGCAGGCTTGTCAACTGTAGAAACCCCACGGTAGGTTCTGTTTCTTTAGTCTTGTAACATATCAAGTTATTGTGGTATTTTTTTCTTATCTTGCCAGTTGTACATATGTAGTTAGCATCCACGTGCCTAACTTCAGTGAAACTTCAAAATGACAAACCATAATTTGTTAGTTTAGCCCTATCCCATGTTGCAATGCCAGAAATCAGCCTGTCTTCTTGTTAGAAGCATTTTCTTTTGTTGTTCCGAAGTTAATCAAATTACACCAAACAAAGTTGCCGAAGAACGATGCTGGCATGCTGCTATTGTAAACTTAATCTGGTTCTTTTTAAAAATGCAGGCTGTGTTGAATGTACGCATTGAGATACTCGCAGCTGTAGACGAAGAGGATGGAGTGGCCCGTTGGCTCGACTAGGGGTGAATGTGACTCTTTCCTTTTCTTGATTTTGTGTGTTTCTTCTGTATTCCAATCAATTGTGTAAAAATCCCGATTTTTGATTTAGAGTAGGAAAAAAAAAAAAAACAGTATCCGCAAATATTCACAAGGCTCTGTGTTGTAACTCAATTTGTTTTGTAGTTTATTTTATTTCATGGTTTTGCTAGCTTTGAACTTTTCTTCCGAGGAGTTCCTCTTTATTTATGTTAAGCATTGGGTATTATTTTGCAAAGATTTTTAGGTTGCCCAGAAATGCTGCAGCTCAGCTAAGATTGCATTGGTCAGCAGGTTCATTGGAAAAGATGCAGGTTCATTGGTCAGCTAAGATTCCAATTGATCTGTTTCTCATTATTATGATGAGAATAACTTATTTTTTCCTCGTAAAAGGAAGTACAATTGTTTTTTGTCAAAATTTGGTCAGGGGGCAGTAGCCCCGGTCAAAGAAAGTTGACGGGGTGAACAATACACTTTGTCGAAAAAGTGGCAAGAAAATGGTCAAATTGCTTTGCATTGTGGAGGTACATAATAGCAATTGGGGGAAACATATCATTCATTACAAAGAAACATACAAGGACAAAATCGTGATGAAAAAAATAATAACGGAGTCCCGGACTACCGGCATCACCATTACCAGTTCCGTTGAGTCCGTATTTCTCTTCTTGTTTGATATTCGAGACTGATGCGCGAACGACGAATCATGATGCGTGAACGACGAATCATTCTTCTATAGGCTTGCTCTAATGGTTCAATCACATCATCATAAGTGAATTCATCATCCATATCCAAATTCTCTTCTTGCTCTAATGGTTCAGCCACATCATCGTAGGTGTATTCATCTACCATATTCATATTCTCTTCTTGCTCTAATGGTTCAGTCACTTCATCGTAAGTGAATTCATCTTCCATATCCATATTCTCTTCCATAGTGGTTACCAAATTGGCACAGTAAGCTGAGGACTGATATTTTCTAACTGATCCATCTTGCAAAGCTTGTAATAGCAGTGGTGTGAAGAAAACTTGATTGGTTTTGAAGAATGACAAGAGAGGTTCACCACTCTGTCTCTATTTATAACATATGAAAACCCAGAATTTGGAAACTCGCCAAAACAAAGCAGCTTCTAAAAATAAAGCATGGAAGAGGTTTCTTAATTAAACCATGTCTGGTACATATAATGGTTTCCTAATTGCGTTTTTGTTTTTTGGTTATTAACATTAACAAAATTTCCAAATATGGACGACTTGGCAGAAAATGAGAACCAATTGATTTGCTGCAACCACCTTGGATACCACTTACATATGGTTGCACAAAAATGCTACAGATCAGCTAAGATTGCTGTAGATCAGCAGGTTCATCTTAAAAGATGCTGGTACAATAATCTGTGACAAGTATATTCTCACAGGGAATTTGCGTTTCTCATTATTATGGGTCTCTTGGGTTACAATTGAATTCAAAATGCTAATCTGACAAGGAAAAAATAAAAGTAATATTAAATGATTCTTTGTTACATAGTAGCAGTAAATTTTTTCTTTTCTGTTTCCTTGGGGATTTTATTTTTGTCTTCTTTTCAACTCATTCCTCCGTATTGGCTTTCGTCGATTCAAGGAATTGCAAGAAAGGAGTTTCTCGCCTGGTGGTATATACCGATCGCGGACCATCTGCCATGAGTTTCTTTAAAGTCTCCTCGAGTTTTCTCAAAGTTTTAGTTTCAGGGTCATAACAAGAGAGAATAGCATTGTGCCACAAGAAATTGTTGTGGCTATTTGGCAGGGAAAACGGATCTAACCACCTCCAGTGTTCCCATGCTATACTAAACTTCGTAAGCCAATAAGAACGTTTCTGTGTATATCTGACAGTCTTCCTATTCTCCAACTCCCATATCCTGAATTGTCTACTACCTGTAGAACACACAATTTCCCTCCCAATACCATGAGATCCACATTAGCTTCCCTGACAACAGAAGGTATTGGTGGGAGCAATTCAAACTTCTCATGTTTCAAATCAAAAGCTATTACAGTCGCAGACTTATCCATCCAGTGAAGAGCTCCACTTGCAAAAAGACCAACTGAAGCCTCCAAGAGGGGTCTAAAGCATATTTCATTTTCATTTATTTTACTTGATTCGTGTTTCCATACAGTACCACCACTCCGGAGGGTATCCACCTCAAAGGTTCTATCCCGCAGAATTCTAACAACCTTGTACTCTGTTGGGGGAGGCTTACGAAATCCGAGCTGCTATGCGCAATACGAAACCTACACAAGCAATGATATACAAATGCGGAAATAACACAAGTACGCAATATAGAAGCAATCACACAACACCGGCAATTACGTGGAAAACCCCTCCAAGGTGAAGGGTAAAAGACCACGGGCAAATCTTCCACTGGGTTACACACAATTCTCCCAATTTGGGGATACACTCTACTTCAAGGTGCATATAGCACTTGGATACCAATTTGCCTAATTACACTCACCCCTAAGGATGGATCAACAATTCATTCACCAAATAGATAATAGACACTATCAATTTGACAATAGGAAGTAATTGAGATACTTACTACTAGGGTTTGAACAAACCCTAGAATTTTCCCCCTTTGAAGAGATGTGGAAATTGATAGCTCAATCTTCACCACAACAACCAAGAGATCCTTAGACAAGAACCATTTATTCTTCTCTTCAAGATAACACCAAAATCATTACCAAAGATCAACTCTAATGGTGGTTTCTCTTTCTTCAGAAAACAAATGAAGAGCTCGACTAAATGAGTCTCCTGATGCCTTTTGGTCTTTGTAACCAAAAACAAGGCAACCACTAACTTCCTCCTCCCATTGGTTAAGGGGACTTCACATGTTTGGGCCATAAGGAGTGATATCCCAACAATCTCCCCCTCACGACTTATGGAAAGGTACCCGTCACCACCAAACCTGCCCTGCTGCAGAAATACACATGCTTGTATTTTGGTAGCGACTTTGTCATCATATCAGAACCGTTGTCATATGTATGGATCTTCTCAATATACAAGACCTTCTCGTCGAGAACTTCTTGTATCCACTGATACCTAATATTGATGTTCTTGGACCTCGAGTGAAAACTCGAATTCTTGCTGAGATGGATGGCACTCTGGCTGTCACAGTAAACGATGAACCTCTGTTGCTTCACACCGAGTTCTCTAACAAACCTCTTCATCCATATCATCTCCTTGCAACTTTCTGTAGCTGCAATGTACTCTGACTCTGTAGTAGACAATGCCACACATTTTTGTAACTTGGATTGCAAAGACACAGCTCCCCCTGCATAGGTAAATAAGTAACCCGATGTAGACTTGATACTGTCTTGAGCACCTGCCAAATCTGAATCTGTGTAACCAACTAACTCTGGCTTCTCACCTCCATAGCACAAACACATATTAGAAGTACCCCTTAAATACCGTAGTATCCATTTCACTGCTTCACAATGCTCCATAGAAGGATTTGATAGAAATCTGCTTACCACTCCAACTGCATGAGCTATATCCGGCCTTGTACACACCATTGCATACATCAAACTACCAAATGCGGACGCATAAGGAATTTTCTCCATCTTCCGTTTCTTAACATCATTCACAGGACATTGATCACGAGATAACTTAAAATGGTTTGCAAGTGGACAACTTACCGGCTCAGCCTTGTCCATGTTGAATCTTTGCAACACCTTCTCAATGTAGCTTTCTTGTGATAGCCACAACTTCCTCGCTTTCCTATCACGAGTGATCTCCATGCCAAGAATACACTTTGTTGCACCCAAGTCTTTCATAGCAAAAGACTTGCTCAGATCTGACTTCAACCTGTCAATATTTTTCTTATCTTTGCCAACAATAAGCATGTCATCAACATATAGCAAAAGAGTAAGAAAATCACCATTAGCAAATTTTTGAATGAATACACAATGATCTGAAGCTGTCCTCTTGTACCCATGTTCCTTCATGAACGATTCAAACTTCTTGTACCATCTTCTTGGAGCTTGCTTCAAACCATATAGACTCTTATTTAGCTTGCACACCATGTGATTTTTGCCTTTGACTTCAAAACCCTCGGGTTGTGCCATATACACATATTCCTCCAACTCACCGTGAATAAATGCTGTCTTAACATCTAGTTGTTCTATCTCAAGATCCAAACTAGCGTCTATTGCCAAGACAACCCGAATAGAAGAAAATCTCACCACCGGTGAGAAAATCTCGTCAAAGTCAACATCCTTTCTCTGCTCATAACCCTTCACAACTAAACGTGCTTTGTACCTTGGTTGTGATTTACAATATTCAGTCTTGATTCTGTACACCCACTTGTTGTTCAGAACTTTATGGTTCTCAGGCTTGTCAACCAAATCAAAAGTGTCATTCTCATCTAAAGATCCAACATCTTCTTTCATGGATTTCAGCCACTTCTGACTTTCAAGAACACTAAGAGCTTCTTCATAAGACTCTGGTTCACCTGCATCTGTGAGCATCACATACTCATGTGGTGTATACTTTGTTGAAGGTAATCTAGTCCTGCTGGATCTTCTTAACTCAGCTTCTGGTTGTTGTTGTTGTTGCACTTCTTGCTCAACATCACCTACTGGAACATCTTCATGAGCTTCATCTTCATTACCATTACCATCAACATCATAACCATGTTGTTCAAGAAAAGGAACAATTGGATTTGGATCCAAGGTCATATCATCTTGAAGCTTTGGCATCTCAATCTTCTCAAAGTCTTCAATAGTCTGGTCTTCAAGGAATACTGCATCCCTACTTCTAGGGGTGCACAAAACCGAACCTAAACCGAGAACCGAAACCGAGATTTTAAAACCGAACCGAACCGAAACCGTTATACAATGGTTTCATTGTGGTTGTCAGTTTTGAAAAACCGACATAAGTGGTTTCAGTTTCGGTTTTTAATTAAAACCGAACCGAAAAAACCGTGAAAACCGAATGATATATACATTGACTAATTATAGCCATCGATATTGATAATAGTTAATCCTAGCCGTCGGAATTAGGTATATTGGTCTCATCTTTTTCTTTCCAACATAACAGATCCCTTCTTCTTTCTCTTTCACTCTTTCTCTCGACTGCACTGCTTCTGTTCTACGCACAAAGATTCACCACCATCACAAGATTCATAGAATCATCACCATCTTCTTCTTCTTCTACTTCATCATCATCTTTGAATCCACTAAGGAATCACAAATCTATCATGCAAGGTTCTAAACCAGCACCCTTGTAAGTTAATTTTTTATTTTTAATGATGTTCGTTTTTCTTTCTTTTTTATTTCTGAACATGGGTTTTCATTAAGTTTAGGAATTAAGGTTAATGTGTGGGATAATTTGGTGTTTGATTGAATTGATTTACTTATTTTATATGTTTGATATTCAGGATTCAAAGATTCACCACCATCACCGGACTCATAGAATCATCGCCATCTTCTTCTTCTTCTGTATGTTAGATCTAAATACTACAAATCTGGTTTAAATTTTACAGCAGAGAGTTTTTTTTTTTATGATGTAAGAATTTGGATCTCAGATTTGTTGCTTGATAGAAACAGAATTAGGGTTCATAGATTTAGTATTGCCGTATTGGAGTAGGTTTGATTAAGAGGGTTTCACTGAAGATGGAAATTAGGGTTTTCACTAGTTTGATTTGGAACTCGATCTGGGAAAGGATTGATAGGAATTATCAGAATCAGTAGATGGGTTTGTTTAATTGAACTGACCTTGATGATGGAGTGGTGTTTGTTTAATTAAAATGAATTGATTAGTGGACATAGTGCTTGTTCTCATGATGGAGTGGTGTTTGTTTAATTAATCAATTAAAATGAATTGATTAGTCCACAAAAAGAAAAAAAAGCATGATGATCGTGGGTGATGGGATAATAGGATCCGCACATGGTCATAGATGAGAGTATTTGAGTGCTCTTTTCTCTTTTGGCCTACAATTATTTCTTAGTTGATGGTTTTGAATTTGAACCATAGAAAACTGTGACTGTATGGTACGTTTTGGCATGATTCATCCATAATAATTCATCCTTTATGCTAATACTACAAATGTAGTGCATGGTGATCACGGATAAAGTTGAGTCCTTAACCATTTTGTACACAACTGACACTACCTTTCTTGATGTGAAGGTTACCATTACAAGTTTACAACCTCATGCGGCTGTGGAATACCCAATTTCATCTAAAGTCTAAAGATGTGTAGTCAGTGTCAGTGTCACTAGTCAGTTATCAACTTATGATTATGAATTTTTGATGTTTTTTTGGTTTTTGTTATTAAGGAGAAACTACTCTTTAAAATTTTAATGTTTCTATCAATATGTATTAGAAGTTGGAACATTAGATGTATTTGAAAGTTGAAACATTAGATGTATTTGAAAGTTGAAACATGGTGACTGATGAGTGACAGGTTCAGAAAAATTTGCCTGTCAGTTTCACAAAACTGACAGATATTAAAAAAAAATCAGTGACTTAGCTGGTTAACCAAAAACCGAATAGTTTTATACAAAACCGAGTTGAAACCGAACCGAACAAAACCAAACTACCTTGATGGTTTCATTGGTTTTCATTATTGGAAAACCGAGTACTTTGGTTTCGGTTTAGGTTTTGTCAAAAACCGATAAAAATCGAACCATGTGCACCCCTACCTACTTCAGATAACCTTCTTCTCAACTGGATCCCAAAATCTGTAACCAAACTTCTCTGTTCCATAGCCTAGGAACACACACTGCTTTTCTTTGTCATCAATCTTTGATCTCTGATCTTTTGGGATATGAACAAATGACCTGCAACCAAACACTTTCAAGTGATCATAAGTAGGCTCTTTGTCTCTCCATACCTTTTCTGCTACTTCTCCATCTAGCGGTCTTGAAGGAGATCGATTGATCAAATACACAGCAGTATTCATTGGTTCACCCCAGAAATGCTTCTGCAAATTGGAATGAGATAACATGCACCTGATTCTCTCAAGAATAGTGCGGTTAATCCTCTCTGCAACACCATTATGTTGTGGGGTCTTCGGTACTGATTGTTCATGACGTATACCCATGCTATTGCAATACACTTCAAGTGGCCCAATGTACTCTCCCCCGTTGTCAGAACGAAGGCACTTCAAGGTTCTACCTGTTTCTCTTTCCACCATGCTGTGAAACATCTTGAACACAGGAACAACATCATCTTTGGTCTTGATTGCATATGACCAAACCTTCCTTGAAGCATAATCTATGAAAGTAACAAAATAAACAGCACCACCAAGTGTTTTGACCCTTAAAGGTCCACATACATCAGAATGAACAAGATCAATAATACCAGAATTGCGCTTGGGTAAAGCTTTATGAAAGGAAACTCTAGTTTGTTTACCAACTAAACAATGAGTACACTTACCCAATTGCATACCTTTGTCATTTGGCAAAACTTGTGTTTTGGTGAGGATTTGAATTCCCTTCTCACTAAGATGACCAAGTCTTCTCTGCCACAGCTCGGAGATTGAATCTTTGTCAACAACATTCAACTCACCTTTCAACACCTTCAATTGTGTCTTGTACAATGTGCCACACTTCTTGCCTCTTACAATAACCATGGAGCCCTTGCTTAGCTTCCATTTTCCATCACCCAAGTGATTGTTATACCCTTCATCATATAACACTCCAGGTGACATTAGATTAAAACGAAGATCCGGTACATGTCCCACATTTCTGAGAACCAATGTACAGCCAACACTGGTTTCAACCTTCACATCACCCATTCCTACAATTTTCGCAACACCACTGTTGCCCATTCTGACTGACCCAAAGTCACCAGCCTTGTAGGAGGTAAATACATCTTCATGATGAGTAGCATGATAAGATGCACCTGAATCAACTATACATTCTAAATCAGAACCTGCAAAACTCACACAAACATCATTACAATATGAGAATACAATGATATCATCATTTGTCACAGTAGCTGCAACACCATTGTCTTGGTTATCATTTCCTTTCCCCTTCTTGTGTTCTTGCTTCGGCTTTCTGCATTCATTTGAATAATGACCTCTCGTATGACAGTTCCAACATTCAACTTCCTTTCTGGACTTTGATTTACCCCTTGACTTGCTACGTCCAACTTTTCTTCTGTCTTTTCTTCTACCCCGATTTTATGTCACAAGAGCTTCTGAATGAGATGAGTCTGATGACCTTCTTCTAACTTATTCATTCAGCAAACTACTAGTAGCAACAATCATGTTCAACTTCTTGTCTGGAGCAGAATAACTGAGACAATTCCTCAATGGCTCCCAACTGTCTGGTAAAGTATTCGGAAAAAGATAAGCTTGAACCTCTTCAGGAATTTTCATATCCATAGATGTAAGCTGATTCATAATACCCTTCATTTCATTTAAATGTTCCGCCATTGAACTCCGTTCCTTATAACACAACTTTCCAAGCTTTTTGAATAGAAGAGCTTTTGCACAAGGAGACTGCTGATCATATATCTCCTCTAACTTGGTCAACAAAGAATATGATAGTGTCTCACTAGCCACATGATGAAAAATACCATCATCAATCCATTGACGAATAAAACCGACTTCTTTTCGATTAGTAACCTTCCAAGCGTATTCACTTGTCATCTCAGGCTTTACTCCTTTAGTCTCTATTGGACCATAGAGATCTTTACAATATAACAAGTCTTCCATCTTCTCCTTCCATATCACAAAGTTCTCACCGGTCAAATTGACCATTCTATTACTAGTGCTAGCTTCCGCCATTGCACAGGATTAGCTCAACCCAAAAGCGCTGATACCACTTGTTGGGGGAGGCTTACGAAATCCGAGCCGCTATGCGCAATACGAAACCTACACAAGCAATGATATAAAAATGCGGAAATAACACAACTACGCAATATAGAAGCAATCACACAACACCGGAAATTACGTGGAAAAACCCCTCCAAGGTGAAGGGTAAAAAACCACGGGAAAATCTTCCACTATAACAATAATGGGTTACACAAAATTCTCCGAATTTGGGGATACACTCTACTTCAAGGTGCATATAGCACTTGGATACCAATTTGCCTAATTACACTCACCCCTAAGGATGGATCAAAAATTCATTCACCAAATAGATAATAGACACTATCAAATTGACAATAGGAAGTAATTGAGATACTTACTACTAGGGTTTGAACAAACCCTAGAATTTTCCCCCTTTGAAGAGATGTGGAAATTGATAGCTCAATATTCACCACAACAACCAAGAGATCCTTAGACAAGAACCATTTCTTCTTCTCTTCAAGATAACAACAAAATCATCACCAAAGATCAACTCTAATGGTGGTTTCTCCCTTTCTCTCTTTTCTTCTTCCTCTCTTTCTCTTTCTTCACCAAACAAATGAAGAGCTCGACTAAATGAGTCTCCTGATGCCTTTTGGTCTTTGTAACCAAAAACAAGGAAACCACTAACTTCCTACTCCTATTGGTTAAGGGGACTCCACATGTTTGGGCCATAAGGAGTGATATCCCAACATACTCGTCATTTGAACGATTGTAACCGAATCCAATCGCATCTACTGCATAAATAACCGGAAGTTGAATTTGCTCTCCAGTGACATGATTGCAAATATAACTTTTTCTTTGTTCATATATTCTTGAATAGGAGCTAGTGGCATAACAAACTAAACCGTGACAAGAACCAACCATGAAACCTTCGAAGTATGGCAAGGTTATACTATGCTTTAACGTTGTAAGTGCTCCCAAGTAGTCATCATCAGCCTTATTAGTATTTTGTTATGAAAAGTAGAATTGTACTTCCTGTTTGGTTTTGTTTCGGTGTAAAACTCCATAAAGTAAACCCCTATTGGTCTTGGGTTTAGGTATCAGAGTGCGCCATGCTTTGCATGCTTTTCTGGATTGTGATTTTTGAGGCAATAGGAAAGCAAGAAAGTATATTTTCAGCGATTTCTAAAGGTAAATTCTCCATTGAATTGAATGGAGTATCTTAAATTTTTATCTTCTTAATATCGGCGGAAGACATGTATATGTAGTAGGTTTTTCATTACCCTAATTAGGGTTGAGTTTAGGATTTGACCACCCTCACCTCAAATAAGAGTTAGCCCCTAACCATCTGGAGCATTGGGGGATTGGGGTAAAATTTTTGTTGATATTTCAGTTTTTTTTACCCGAGAGTTAGCACGGATTACCGGAATCCGAGGTGCATAATATGTTCATTCCAAGATGATACAAATCTGCTCGATAGGGATCCCATCACAACCAGTTCCGATGAGTCTACATTTCTTTTTAGCTCTTCAGTAAACCATACTGATGCGCAAACGACGAATCATTCTTCTATAATCTAGCTCCAATGATTCATTCACATCATTCTTTTTTTTTACTCGGCAAAGATTATAAATTGAAAAACACACAAGCCGTGTGCAGGCGATTACAACTAAGGAAGAGCAGAAAGCCCACATCAAAGACAACCTAAGAAGAACAAACTAAAATAAGGAGAATGACAATATATCCCAATAACTTCAGAAAGAGAATACATTGGCAGAGAGAATAAAGGAACTCCCTGGACTTTCTGTAACTACGGACTCTCTACCCAAAACACAATCAGTAGCGCGTTCAAAACAACATGGAGGAGCACCCAAACTAGAGAGCAGACTAACTGTCTCGTCTTGAACTAAGTTGGCGATCTAAAATACTGAATCACACCCATTTTTATGTTATATCGGCCACATATAGTTACAATTGCACCGGCGAGGACTTGATTATGGCAATTGAGCAACCAAATATCGAGATACCCTTATTTAAAGAGGGATGGGTTGTTTTCCGGTGCCTTAAAAGGGTCCTGTTTTGGTTGGTCCGTTGGTCATTAGATAATGTATGTTTTATGCATGCAATATATGTTCATATTGCATTATTATTTTTTTGGGGAAATTGGCACCCCGAGCGCAGCGGAATCACAGGATCACAAAGGGCGATTGGTGATTTGAACCAAACATGGGAGAAATAATAAGAAATAGACAGAAGATAAAGAAGAACACATAACCACAACACAAGATATACGTGGTTCACCTTTACAGGCTACATCCACGACCAACACCACCAGAAAAACTTCCATTAAAACAAAGACCATTACATGCTCTTTCCGCAACCCAAGACAAGAACCATAGAGTTAACAAGACATACCCGAGAACACCATCGAACAAACCATAGAAACTAATTCTCTAACCATTCCTCAAACCAGCCTCATGTATTCTCTTCTACGCCGTCTTCATGATTGCCAGTAACAGAGGAGAAACATGGAAACCGTCTAGAAACCTGGTTTAGGGAAAATCCCCAAACCCTAAATACTAGAACACCAAAATCCTCTCTCTACAAGTTTTTCTCTCACACCGATATTGACCTACACGGTAGCACTCAACCCTCCCTACCAAAGAGGCCAAAATCCTAAGCACAAGGATTTACCACTCTTCTAGGTTGGATTGATATTTCTCTCTACCAAGGACCCCTATTTATACTAGCTAGTTAGAGATATAACTTAACCTCTAAGTGTCCAACTTCAAATTGATTTCTACTTCCTTAGCCTACAAATAAATAGGACTCAATGACCAACCTTGTTTGAATGCATGAATGAACAAGTGTGAAATGGAAAATATGGAACTCTTCCACCAACCAATATTTTTCACATGCCACCTACCTACAACCCACCATCCAAACATGCACCGTCCAACAATGGCACCGTCCAACAAATATCCACCTCGGATCATGCAATTCATGCATGAGACGATCAATACACGAAATCTCCTTCGTCTTCCACCAGAGAATTACTTCTGAATCTCACACCCGAACTTCCATATTCATAGAACCATCTCTTTGACCAAAACACCATGACGTTGATAAAAGTCTTCAAACCATCTTCTTTATAAAGAACACTTGTGAAACTGGCCACGCTTCACAAACACCATGAAAATCTTCTACTACCATCAACGAATCCTTGCACATACTCCACCATTGATCAGCAAGAAAACCATCCAGAAGAATCACCATTAGCTCCACCTAACTAGTAAGCTAACAACATATTGAACTCTAACCAAGAAAGGAAGAATTAGCTTCAATATCAAACTCCAGCACATGTCATGATTACTGTATATCTGAACATACCATCAGATATATCCAATGTGATTAACAAGATTAATCCTTTGAGCGATTCACTAAGCCATCACCAATATGACATACTTTTTACCACCATCACACCCAACATACTCGCTCAGAATATATACTGTGTGAATGCCCATATTACCGTGGTACATGCTTTCGAGATAGGGCACATTCTTGATATTCCGTGCAAGCCATCAAGAATACTTTAACATAGATTTAAGAACATAAATCTATAACATCTCGTGCATAACTTCGAAGTGTTTGCTGGACTTGCTTCTACATGAGACCTCGTTGTCCCATCCTTTCTACAAACTTTGTAACCCATTCTTTACAGTGTATGATTACTAACACTCTTCAAGAAGTAAATATGTATTCCACCTCATTTGGCCTTATTCTGCATCCCATACTACATCATAAAACAAAATGAAGAACATAAACTTCTACCAAGTTGAACCTCCGATTTGTAAATTACATCACAAATCCATCTTTGTGTAAACACCGGTTGAAATATTATCTTCAAAACATATTTCTCCACCCGAACAATAAACCATCGTTCAATTCCAGGTTCAATAACACCAGTCCGTCCTTGCTCTGATACCAATTGTTGGGGAAATTGGCACCCCGCGCACAGCGGAATCACAAAATCACAAAGGGAGATTGGTGATTTGAACCAAACATGGGAGAAATAATAAGAAATAGACAGAAGATAAATAAGAACACATAACCTCAACACAAGATATACGTGGTTCACCTTTACAGGCTACATCCACGGCCAACACCACCAGAAAAACTTCCATTAAAACAAAGACCATTACATGCTCTTTTCGCAACCCAAGAAAAGAACCATAGAGTTAACAAGACATACCCGAGAACACCATCGAAGAAACCATAGAAACCAATTCTCTAACCATTCCTCAAACCAGCCTCATGTCTTCTCTTCTACACCGTCTTCATGGTTTCCAGTAACAAAGGAGAAACATGGAAACCGTCTAGAAACCTGGTTTAGGGAAAAGCACCAAACCCTAAATACTAGAACACCAAAATCTTCTCTCTACAAGTTTTTCTCTCACACCGATATTGACCTACACGGTAGCACTCAACCTTCCCTACCAAAGAGACCAAAATCCTAAGCACAAGGATTTACCACTCTTCTAGGTTGGATTGATATTTCTCTTTACCAAGGACCCTTATTTATACTAGCTAGTCAGAGATATAACTTAACCACTAAGTGTCCAACTCCAAATTGAGTTATACTTCCTTAGCCTCCAAATAAATATGACTCAATGACCAACCTTGTTTGAATGCATGAATGAACAAGTGTGAAATGAAAACTAGGGAACTCTTCCACCAACCAATATTTTTCACATGGTTTTATTCCCACCTACCTACTAGCCACCATCCAAACATGCACCGTCCAACAATCTAGAAGGCACCGTTCAACAATTTGGTATCAGAGCAATTTGTTATAACCAATGGCTCTTCCAAGCACAATCAATCAAGTATTGAAATAGAAATGAAATCAAAAGTAAAACAAGAACACACAACACAAAGATTTATAGTGGTTCGATCAAGATGATCTACATCCACTTTGGAAGACGACGATAACGATTTTACTATGATTCAAACAAGATTACAATAATATAAACCCCTCTCAAGATCAGGACTCTACTGCCTCTTACTCTCTCTTAGTTAAATTGTTTTCTCTTTTATACACAAAAAACTCACCTACTTAGAAAACCACTTTTGACTACTAGCACACCCTTTTGCGCTCACCTACTAGCACACCCTTTTGGACTTACTAAACTAGCATTCAAATCACATGCTACAAATCTAGAAGTATTAGACTTTATAGAAGCCAACCCTCTTTGAATACTAAACCGTATTCAAGGCACATATGCTACAATTGTCCACCTTGACTTGAATACGAATCTCCAACTTGGCGAGAATACACACCACCTCACCACCTCCGTTCGTATGCTACCAATCATACAATGATTACTTCCAACAGATGCTCTTGGAAAACTACTCATACTTTGAGCTTTCTCGGTTCCACCTGCGACCTTCTGACTACCGGCATCACTGCCACCAGATGCTCTTGGAACACTACTCATAATTTGAGCATTCCTATCTCTACCTGCGACCTTCTGACAACTGGCATTTCATAACCACTCTTCATCCCGACTCCCGGAAGCTCCACCTTGCTCTTGAATACCATAAATACTCATCATCATCATCTTCGCTCAGCCCCTCAAGGGCTATTAACACCTGTTGACACCAACCAAGTCCAAGCAATGCTTGAACTTGATACTAGGAACCGACTTCGTCAACATATATCTACCACCACCATGTGAATCAACCCGAGAAGGTCCCCAAAGATCAGAATGAATATAATCCAAAATACCCTTGGTGTTATGAATAGATGTACTAAACTTGACTCTACACTGCTTTCCAAAGACACAATGTTCACAAAAATCAAGCTTGCATGATTTATGACCACAAAGCAATCCTTGCTTGCTCAAAACAGCAAATCCCCTCTTTCTCATATGCCCTAGCCGCATATGCCACAACTTGGTAGTATCATCTTCAGAACTTGAAGAACATACAGCTGCATTACCAGTCACAATAGTACCTTGCAGCGTATAAAGACCATTAATTTTCTCGCCCTTCATAATTGTAAGACTTCCTCTTGAGACACGAATAACTCCACCTGCACCTTGATACTTGCAGCCATTTGAATCAAGCGAACCCAGAGAAATCAGATTTCTTCTCAAGTCCGGAACATGCCTAACTTTAGTTAAAGTCCTCACCATACCGTCATACATCTTAATTTGAATTGTACCTACACCCACCACTTTATAAGTGACATTGTTTCCCATAAGAACTTTACCACCTTATCTAGCTTGATAAGTAGTAAACCACTCTCTATGAGGACACATGTGAAAAGTACACCCCGAATCAAGAATCCACCCATTTTTCGAGCTTTCGGTATGAACCGTTCCATCATCACTTTCTACTTCAACATTTGCTGTGGTGCCTTGGTTAGTATTCTTCCCAACATTCTTCAATTTTGGACAATCCTTCTTGAAATGCCCCTTTTCCATACAATGAAAATAATAGAATTTACCGGATTTTGATTTAGACCTTGACTTTGATCTACTCCTATCAAATCCGCCTCTTTGGTTTCCTCTTCCTCTAACCAACAACCCATCTCCCGAATTATCTTTACCATCAATACCCGTCTTCTTTAACTCCTTAGAGTTCAAAGCCGCTTTAACGTCTTCCATGGAAATTGTTGTTTTTCCATACATTACGGTATCAAGAAAATAATCATAAGATGGTGGTAAGTAACAAAGCAAACCCAAACCCAAAGCTTGGTCTTCGTCTCCAATTTTGACATCAATATTTGCCAAATCCAATAGAATTTTATTATAATCATCAATATGATCTATAATATACATTCCTTCATGCATTCTAAGAGTATGTAATTTATTTTTAAGATATAAACGATTAGTTACGGATTTAGTCATATACCTCTTTTCCAACTTGTTCCATAGCCCGTCCGGTGTCGTTTCCGTCGCAACTTCTCTCAAGACCTCATTGATCAAACACAATAAAATTGTTCCATAAGCTTTTTCCATGAGTTCTTCTTTTCCTTCATCCGAAAATGTTGTTACTAGAGCAGTTTTCCCCATCAAAGTTTTCACCAAACCTTGTTGCACCAAAACAGCCCTCATCTTAGCCTCCATAAATTGAAATCATTCCTTCCATCAAATTTCTCAATCTCATACTTTGCCGCCATTGTAGATCGCTTCCACCTAGAGATCTGATACCAATTGTTATAACCAATGGCTCTTCCAAGCACAATCAATCAAGAATCGAAATTGACATGAAATCAAAAGTAAAACAAGAACGCACAACACAAGGATTTATAGTGGTTCGATCAAGATGATCTACATCCACTTTGGAAGACGACGATAACGATTTTACTATGATTCAAACAAGATTACAAGAATATAAACCCCTCTCAAGATCAATCCTCTACTGCCTCTTACTCTCTCTTAGTTACATTGGTTTCTCTTGTTAGCAAAAGGAGAAAAATTATCTCTTTTATACAAAAAAAACTCACCTACTTAGCAAACCACTTTTGACTACTAGCACACCCTTTTTGTCTCACCTACTGGCACACCCTTTTGGACTTACTAAACTAGCATTCAAAACACATGCTACAAATCTAGAAGTATTAGACATTCTAGAAGCCAACCCTCTTTGAATACTAAACCGTATTCAAGGAACATATGCTACAAATCTCCACCTTGAATTGAATATGAATCTCCACCTTGGCGCGAATACACACCACCTCACCACCTCCATTCATATGCTACAAATCAGACAATGATTACTGCCACCAGATGCTCTTGGAACACTACTAATACTTTGAGCTTTCCCGGTTCTACCTGCGACCTTCTGGCTATCGGCATTACTGCCACCAGATGCTCTTGGAACACTACTCATACTTTGATCTTTCCTGGATCCACCTGCGACCTTCTGACTACTGGTATTCCATAACCACTCTTCAGCCCGACTCCCGGCATTTCCACCTTGATCTTGAATACCATAACCACTCATCATCATCGTCTTCGCTCAGCCCCACAAGGGCTCTCAACACCTGTTGACACCAACCAAGTCCAAGCAATGCTTGAACTTGATACTAGGTACCGGCTTCATCAACATATATCTACCACCACCATGTGAATCAACCAGAGAAGGACCCCAAAGATCAGAATGAATATAATTCAAAATACCCTTGGTGTTATGAAAAGCTGTACTAAACTTGACTCTAAACTGCTTTCCAAAGACACAGTGTTCACAGTAATCAAGCTTGCATGATTTATGACCACAAAGAAATCCCTACTTTCTCAAAACATCCAATACCCTCTCGCTCATATGCCCTAGCCGCATATGCCATAACTTGGTAGTATCATCTTCAGAACTTGAAGAACATACAACTGCATTACCAGTCACAGTAGTACCTTGCAGCGTATAAAGACCATTAATTCTCTCGCCCTTCATAATTGTAAGACTTCCTCTTGAGACACGAATAACTCCACCTGCACCTTGATACTTGCAGCCATTTGAATCAAGCGAACCCAGAGAAATCAGATTTCTTCTCAAGTCCGAAACATGCCTAACTTTAGTTAAAGTCCTCACCATACCGTCATACATCTTAATTTTAATTGTACCTACACCCACTACTTTACAAGTGACATTATTTCCCATAAGAACTTTACCACCTTCTCTAGCTTGATAAGTAGTAAACCACTCTCTATGAGGACACATGTGAAAAGTACACCCCAAATCAAGAATCCACCCATTTTCTGAGCTATTGGTATGAACCGTGAGAACCGTTTCATCATCACTTTCTACTTCAACATTTGCTGCGGTGGCTTGGTTAGTATTCTTCTCAACATTCTTCAATTTTGGATAATCCTTCTTGAAATTCCCCTTTTCCATACAATGAAAACAATAGAATTTACCGGATTTTGATTTAGACCTTGACTTTGATCTACTCCTATCAAATCCTCCCTTTGGTTTCCTCTTCCTCTAACAAACAACCCATCTCCCGAATTATCTTTACCATCAATACCCGTCTTCTTTAACTCCTTAGAGTTCAAAGACGCTTTAACGTCTTCCATGGAAATTGTGGTTTTTCCATACATTACGGTATCAATAAAATTATCATAAGATGGTGGTAAGGAGCAAAGCAAACCCAAACCCAAAACCAAAGCTTGGTCTTCGTCTTCAATTTTGACATCAATATTTGCCAAATCCAAGAGAATTTTATTATAATCATCAATATGATCTATAATAGACATTCCTTCATGCATTCTAAGAGTATGTAACTTATTTTTAAGAAATAAACGATTAGTTACGGATTCAGTCATATACCTCTTTTACAACTTGTTCCATTGCCCGTCCGGTGTCGTTTCCGTCGCAACTTCTCTCAAGACCTCATTGCTCAAACACAATAAAATTATTCCATGAGATTTCTCCATGAGTTCTTCTTTTGCTTCATCCGACAATGCTGTTACTAGAGCAGTTTTCCCCATCAAAGTTTTCACCAAACCTTGTTGCACCAAAACAACCCTCATCTTAGCCTCCATAAATTTAAATCATTCCTTCCATCAAATTTCTCAATCTCATACTTTGCCTCCATTGTAGATCGCTTCCACCCGGAGCTATGATACCAATTGTTATAACCAATGGCTCTTCCAAGAACAATCAATAAAGAATTGAAATAGAAATGAAATCAAAAGTAAAACAAGAACACACAACACAAGGATTTATAGTGGTTCCATCAAGATGATCTACATCCACTTTGGAAGACGATGATAACGATTTTACTATGATTCAAACAAGATTACAAGAATATAAACCCCTCTCAATATCAATCCTCTACTGCCTCTTACTCTCTCTTAGTTACATTGGTTTCTCTTGTTAGCAAAAGGAGAAAAATTATCTCTTTTATACAAAAAAACTCACCTACTTAGCAAACCACTTTTGACTACTAGCACACCCTTTTGGTCTCACTACTAGCACACCCTTTTGGACTCACCTACTAGCACACACTTTTGGACTTACTAAACTAGCATTCAAAACACATGCTACAAATCTAGAAGTATTAGACATTCTAGAAGCCAACCCTCTTTGAATATTAAACCGTATTCAAGGAACATATGCTACAAATCTCCACCTTGAATTGAATATGAATCTCCACCTTGGCGAGAATACACACCACCTCACCACCTCCGTTCATATGACACAAATCAGACAATGATTACTACCACCAGATGCTCTTGGAACACTACTCATACTTTGAGCTTTCCCGGTTCTACCTGCGACCTTCTGACTACCAGCATTACTGCCACCAGATGCTCTTGGAACACTACTCATACTTTGAGCTTTCCTGGATCCACCTGCGACCTTCTGACTACTGGTATTCCATAATCACTCTTCAGCCCGACTCCCGGCATTTCCACCTTGATCTTGAATACCATAACCACTCATCATCATCGTCTTATCTCATCCCCTCAAGGGCTCTCAACACCTGTTGACACCAACCAAGTCCAAGCAATGCTTGAACTTGATACTAGGTACCGGATTCGTAAACATATATCTACCACCACCATGTGAATCAACCCGAGAAGGACCCCAAAGATCAGAATGAATATAATCCAAAATACCCTTGGTGTTATGAATAGATGTACTAAACTTGACTCTACACTGCTTTCCAAAGACACAATGTTCACAGAAATCAAGCTTGCATGATTTATGACCACAAAGAAATCCCTACTAACTCAAAACATCCAATCTCCTCTCGCTCATATGCCCTAGCCGCATATGCCACAACTTGGTAGTATCATCTTGAACTTGAAGAACATACAACCGCATTACGATCACGTAGTACCTTGCAGCGTATAAAGACCATTAATTCTCTCGCCCTTCATAATTGTAAGACTTCCTCTTGAGACACGAATAACTCCACCTTTACCTTGATCCTTGCATCCATTTGAATCAAGCGAAACCAAAGAAATCAGATTTCTTCTCAAGTCCGAAACATGCCTAACTTTAGTTAAAGTCCTCACCATACCGTCATACATCTTAATTTTAATTGTACCTACACCCACCACTTTACAAGTGACATTATTTCCCATAAGAACTTTACCACCTTCTCTAGCTTGATAAGTAGTAAACCACTCTCTATGAGGACACATGTGAAAAGTACACCCCAAATCAAGAATCCACCCATTTTCTGAGCTATTGGTATGAACCGTGAGAACCGTTTCATCATCACTTTCTACTTCAACATTTGCTGCGGTGGCTTGGTTAGTATTCTTCTCAACATTCTTCAATTTTGGATAATCCTTCTTGAAATTCCCCTTTTCCATACAATGAAAACAATAGAATTTACCGGATTTTGATTTAGACCTTGACTTTGATCTACTCCTATCAAATCCTCCCCTTTGGTTTCCTCTTCCTCTAACAAACAACCCATCTCCCGAATTATCTTTACCATCAATACCCGTCTTCTTTAACTCCTTAGAGTTCAAAGACGCTTTAACGTCTTCCATGGAAATTGTGGTTTTTCCATACATTACGGTATCAATAAAATTATCATAAGATGGTGGTAAGGAGCAAAGCAAACCCAAACCCAAAACCAAAGCTTGGTCTTCGTCTTCAATTTTGACATCAATATTTGCCAAATCCAAGAGAATTTTATTATAATCATCAATATGATCTATAATAGACATTCCTTCATGCATTCTAAGAGTATGTAACTTATTTTTAAGAAATAAACGATTAGTTACGGATTCAGTCATATACCTCTTTTACAACTTGTTCCATTGCCCGTCCGGTGTCGTTTCCGTCGCAACTTCTCTCAAGACCTCATTGCTCAAACACAATAAAATTATTCCATGAGATTTCTCCATGAGTTCTTCTTTTGCTTCATCCGACAATGCTGTTACTAGAGCAGTTTTCCCCATCAAAGTTTTCACCAAACCTTGTTGCACCAAAACAACCCTCATCTTAGCCTCCATAAATTTAAATCATTCCTTCCATCAAATTTCTCAATCTCATACTTTGCCTCCATTGTAGATCGCTTCCACCCGGAGCTATGATACCAATTGTTATAACCAATGGCTCTTCCAAGAACAATCAATAAAGAATTGAAATAGAAATGAAATCAAAAGTAAAACAAGAACACACAACACAAGGATTTATAGTGGTTCCATCAAGATGATCTACATCCACTTTGGAAGACGATGATAACGATTTTACTATGATTCAAACAAGATTACAAGAATATAAACCCCTCTCAAGATCAGGCCTCTACTGCCTCTTACTCTCTCTTAGTTACATTGGTTTCTCTTGTTAGCAAAAGGATAAGAAGTCTCTCTTTTATACAAAAAAAAACTCACCTACTTAGCAAACCACTTTTGACTACTAGCACACCCTTTTGGGCTCACCTACTAGCACACCCTTTTGGACTCACCTACTAGCACACACTTTTGGACTTACTAAACTAGCATTCAAAACACATGCTACAAATCTAGAAGTATTAAACTTTCTAGAAGCCAACCCTCTTTGAATATTAAACCGTATTCAAGGCACATATGCTACAAATCTCCACCTTGAATTGAATAGGAATATCCACCTTGGCGAGAATACACACCACCTCACCACCTCCGTTCATATGACACAAATCAGACAATGATTACTACCACCAGATGCTCTTGGAACACTACTCATACTTTGAGCTTTCCCGGTTCTACCTGCGACCTTCTGACTACCAGCATTACTGCCACCATATTCTCTTGGAACACTACTCATACTTTGAGCTTTCCTGGCTCCACCTGCGACCTTCTGACTACTGTCATTCCATAATCACTCTTCAGCCCGACTCCCGGCATCTCCACCTTGCTCTTGAATACCATAACCACTCATCATCATCGTCTTATCTCATCCCCTCAAGGGCTCTCAACACCTGTTGACACCAACCAAGTCCAAGTAATGCTTGAACTTGATACTAGGTACCGGATTCGTAAACATATATCTACCACCACCATGTGAATCAACCCGAGAAGGACCCCAAAGATCAGAATGAATATAATCCAAAATACCCTTGGTGTTATGAATAGATGTACTAAACTTGACTCTACACTGCTTTCCAAAGACACAATGTTCACAGAAATCAAGCTTGCATGATTTATGACCACAAATCAATCCCTACTAACTCAAAACAACCAATCTCCTCTCGCTCATATGCCCTAGCCGCATATGCCACAACTTGGTAGTATCATCTTCAGAACTTGAAGAACATACAGCTGCATTACCAGTCACAGTAGTACCTTGCAGCGTATAAAGACCATTAATTCTCTCGCCCTTCATAATTATAAGACTTCCTCTTGAGACACGAATAACTCCACCTTCACCTTGATACTTGCAGCCATTTGAATCAAGCAAAACCAAAGAAATCAGATTTCTTCTCAAGTCCGGAACATGCCTAACTTTAGTTAAAGTCCTCACCATACCGTCATACATCTTAATTTGAATTGTACCTACACCCACCACTTTACAAGTGACATTTTTTCCCATAAGAACTTTACCACCTTCTCTAGATTGATAAGTAGTAAACCACTCTCTATGAGGACACATGTGAAAAGTACACCCCAAATCAAGAATCCACCCATTTTCCGAGCTTTCGGTATGAACCGTGAGAACCGTTCCATCATCACTTTCTACTTCAACATTTGCTGTGGTGCCTTGGTTAGTATTCTTCTCAACATTCTTCAATTTTGGACAATCCTTCTTGAAATGCCCCTTTTCCATACAATGAAAAAAATAGAATTTACCGGATTTTGATTTATACCTTGACTTTGATCTACTCCTATCAAATCCGCCCCTTTGGTTTCCTCTTCCTCTAACAAACAACCCATCTCTCGAATTAATTCGACCCTATATTTTTACTGAAACGTTTTTACGTTTCACCCACACATGTAAAAGAATTTTTTACGTTTCTCCCGCATGCTTACCTCGTGAAGAATCTTACGCCTCACATGTGTAGACACAGCTTTCTTGACACATGTGCCTCGTGAAGAATCTCGCATATTTTGAATGACCGACAAAAACGTTTTTACTGTATTTTTTAACGTAAAGAACAATATATACAATGGAAAGTCTATACATATACAAAAAAGACACAAGACGGTGAAACAACTACTCTATACTGGTATTATCTCGATAGACTTTGTAAAGTCCAAAGATAATATTGCAGATCCTTTGACGAAAGGTTTATCTAGAGAGGTAGTTAGATCTACATCGAGGGGGATGAGACTTAAGCTCATAGAATAAATCACCATGAAAGATACTCAACCTTGTGAATGGATTTCCAAGATCAAGGTTCAATGAGACAACTAATTTATGGTGATATCGGGAAAGCACTATCTTTGTCCCTCCCTATGGTGTAACCGCGTGATAGTGCTGCCTGTATGCTTCTAGGATGATCTTTCGAGATCTTAATGAGTTCCATGGCTTTGTTTAAAGCGGGGTGTGGCAGGACACTCTTTATGGACTCACCTTTTTGGATGTTGAAAGTGGGGGCCGCTTCCTATGAGAATCTGAGCCGATTCTCTAGATACATTCATTAAGTACGAGAATTTTACCCACGGCCAAAACGGGCACAACGGCAAGAGCTTGGAAGCTTTTCGGTTGAGGCATCAAGTGTGGATGTTATTTTTGAATTGAATTCACTATTGGCGGTTCAAGACACTGTGTTCACCGTTACAACAAGCAGTTCAGGTAACCTCTTACTAAGTTAAAGTTCAATCTTTGGGACACCTTAGCCTAATTTTTTGTCTTATGTTTTCTCGTATTTTATCGACATGTTTTATTATTCCTGTGGGGGATTGTTGGAAAAAATAGATATTTTATTAAAATCAAAATGCATGGACTATGTTTTGATCCCAAGACCTATTGCTCCCTAGATGTTTTTTCATTTGAATGCATAAAACATTAGTCCCACCTAGACTAACCCTTAGAGTTTTAGACTTAAATACCATGGGTTTTGCCTTAAGGGCATGGCCCTTTGGGTCTTTAGACCTTTGTGTATGGGGAAAGGCCTAGACTATGGAAAGGTTTCCTTTCCGTTATTACACTTCTTATTGCCTTTCCCGTGTGCGCGGTGCTTCGCACAGAAGCACGCACGCCGCCGTCCGTCCTGTCGGTCGGGCGCGGGCGAGGGCGAGGGCGTTGGCGTGGGAGTGGGAGTCGGTGTAGGTGAGGGTGTGGGTGTGTGTGTGGGTGTGGGTTAATTCGACCCTATCTTTTTACTGAAACGTTTTTACGTTTCACCCACACATGTAAAAGAATTTTTTACGTTTCTCCCGCATGCTTACCTCGTGAAGAATCTTACGCCTCACACGTGTAGACACAACTTTCTTGACACCTGTGCCTCGTGAAGAATCTCGCATATTTTGAATGACCGACAAAAACATTTTTACTGTATTTTTAACGCATGCTTTTACTCTGCCTTTTTTCCGTGTCCGACAAAAGCAGCAATTGCTTTAACGACATCTTTCTCGCGTGATTCACGGTCAATCTGTCACGCTTTGGATTCCTTATCTTTTCGAACGTTCAAATTTTCTCTTCTCTTGCTATAAATACCATAGAAATCGTTCAGTTTGGAACACACCTCAGAACTCTTATCTTCTCTTCTGAAACTCTTCTATTCTCTATTTTGTTTACAGAAACTCTGTTTTCAGATATACTCTTATGTCTTCAGAAACCAAATTAAGTTCTTATTTACATTTCTCTGAAAACAATTTTGTTTATATACTTTGTCTTAATATTTTTTGTTTTTCGTTACTACTGCCAAGATCTTAGAGTACTCTCTTTGTATGCTACATAGATGAGTACTAACAACGGTTGTATCCTGGAGGTGACTTGCCAATTGCTATAGCATCTTAGAGAAGTAGCAGAAAATATTACCTTTAGGTCAGCGTATCTTATACGTGCCTCTACTAAGTTTTTGATACTATCATCAGTGCATCTACCGGAACAACAATCACACAACAGTGCAAGCTAAGTATTTTTTATCAGTTAAATACGAACGTTGTCAATATTTTTCCAACACTTTATTTATAACAGACTATCAAAACTCAGAATTTGGAAGGTCACAAAAACAAATCAGCTTCCTAAATAGGGAAGAGGTTTCCTAATAAACCAAATCTAATACATAATCGTTTTCTAATTGTGATTTTGTTTTGGTTATTAACATTAACCAAATTTCTAAATATGGATTCTACTTTTGATCCTGTTCTCCAAGAAAAATAAGATAGCAAGCCTAGCAAAAGTACCTCAAAACAACAAGACAATCTAAGACAACAAGACCAGGTGTTTTCTCTACCTATGTTAAGCATTCACAAAAAAGAGAGCTAGGTGTTGTAATACTGCAAGCATTCGGGAACTACAAGCAGGTAACACCGTTAAGGCAAGGAAATGGGTACGTGACTTGCACCTATAGTTAGGTTGGAAAAGTCTATTTTCGGCACTATATATTTATATTTCTAGCTTATTAAAGTTAACCTTTGCTTGCATTGCATTTTATGTGTTGGACTATTTTCAACTGCGCTATCCAAGGGGGGTCCTGATAGGTCAGGTCGTGGGGGTCCAGGGGAGACCACCCCTGGTGGGGGTTTCTAGGAAGAAACGCCCCCTGAAGAATTTTTTGGTGGTACTAACTGTTTCGACAGTTACGAATATATCCAGAATCTTCGAATCCAATAGACGCCATTGATGTCTGATGATGAAGAAACTCATCGTTTCTTGAAGAGAAACCTGTTGGTGAAAAGATGCCTATTCCCAACAGATGCGAAAACCTCTAGAAATAGCATCTCCCAAAACTCGTTTCATATATCTCGAAAAACCTTTTCTGTTTTTTTTTAAAGCATCATCAGAAATTTAGTTTACATGTGTTCTTGATTGGATCAAGGGGTATAAACTTTGAATTCAATTTCTGTTGTAGGGCTTACATTGTATCCTAAAGGCATTATTTCACATACCTGTTGTAATCGCCAATTTATTGGGAGGGTAGAAATAATTGTCTAAAAGAAATCTTATGAGCCTTGAAAGTTTGGAGTACAACAATCTCTTCCTGTATTATTTCATCTTCTGTTGCAACCCAGGTTTTCCAACAGTTTTAGACAATTAGTTTCTGGCAATGGAGGGTGAATCTTAAACTTCGAATGCTACTGCACAATACCTGCAAGTGATGAACCAAACCCTGACTTGACTGGAACGTTTTGATGGTGAAAATTTTACTCATTGGCAAGAGACTGTGAAGTTTTTCCTGATCACCATCAAGTTGTGGTACATACTTGAAGATGGATTGGAGGCGATTCCTACACCATCAGACAAATATACTCCTGATTTGATTTCCAAACGAAAGAAGCGTCAGGAAGATGATTTCATGTGTCGTGGTCATATTTTGAATGCCCTGGAAACTCCTGTTTACAATGCACATCAGAGTATTGCGACTGCAAAGGAATTATGGACTGCGCTTGACAACAAATACAAGATTTCTGAATCAAGCAACAAGAAATTCCTGACTTACAACTTCATGGATTTTAAGATGGTTGATAGTAAGTAAATCATTGCCCAGGTCAGTGAACTTTTACTCATTGTTAATCATCTTAAGGATGCTGGAATGGATCTTCCTTCTGCGTTTGTTTTTGGGGTTATTATTTCTCGTCTTCCCCCCTTCTTGGAATGGTTATAAGAAGAAACTTAAGTATGCTGAGGATGACTATGATTTAGAGGCCTTACAACATCATCTTTGCATAGAAGAGGACTCTCGTAAATGAGAACTTAAGGATAGTCCACAGTCTGAAAACCATTCTAAGGTGAATAGCGTAGAAGAATCTAAGACACCGAATTCCTTGAAACCTAAGAATGATACTCAGTTTAAGAAGCATCATCCCAACAAGAAGAGTAAGAAGAAGGGAAATTGCTACTTATGTGACAAACCCTACCATTTTTCTTGTGACTGTCATCTCAAAAAGAAACAACAGCAGAACCAGAAAAAGAAGGCAAATATGGTCGATGACAAACTTGTGATCGTGGTGCAAACCACCAATGCTATTGCTGAAACTGGGGGTGGATGGTGGTACAACAATGGTGCAACCGTCCATATCTGTAAGGATAGAAATATTTACAAGACATACGTACCGGTTAGTGGATAAGGAAACGAAGTTGTCTCCGCAAACGGCCAACACAACAAAGTCAATGGGAAAGGCACTGTTGAACTCTCGTTTACTTCGGGAAAGACTGTTACTCTTACTAATGTGTTACATGTCCCTGACATTGTGAAAAACCTTGTTTCCGGCGACCTTGTTATGAAGGCTAGATTCAAGATGACCTATGAGTCTAATAAGTTTGTATTCTCCAAAAATGGTGTTTTTGTTTGACAAGGATATGCTTGTAATGAGATGATTAATCTTAATTTAATAAATAATGGATCTACTTATATTGTTGACTCTGTTAATTTATGCCATGCTTGGTTTGGTCATGTGAATTATGGTTATCTTAGAAACATGAAACGGTTAGGTTTGATTTCTGATTGTAATTTTGATCATGCTTTTAAATGTGAAATATGTGTGCAAGCAAAGATAACTAGAGAATTTCCCATAAGTATGTAGTACGAAATTCTTCCTTACTTGAATTAGTACACAGTGATGTGTGTGATTTGCATGGTTCTTCCACTCGTGGTGGAAATAAGTATTATGTCACTTTTATAGAGGATAGTACTAGATATGCTTATACATATTTGATGAAATCTAAGGATGATGTTTTTGACATATTCAAAATATACAAAGCAGAAGTAGAGAAACAATTTGGACTGAAAATTAAGATTTTACGTTCTGATCGTGGTGGTGAATATTTTCCTAATGAATTTAAATTATTTTGTCAAGAGCATGGTTTAATTCATTAATTTACTGCACCTTATACACCTCAACAAAATGGTGTGGCTGAAAAAAAAAATAGAACTTTGATTGATAAGGTTAATTGCATGCTTATAAGTTATAGTTTTCCTAATTTTTTGTGGGGTGAAGCTATGTTATCTGCATGTTATATTTTGAATAGAGTTCCTTTGAAAAAGAAGAATATTTCTCCTTATGAATTGTGGTTTAAGAGGAAACAAAACTTGAAGATACTTAAATTCTAGGGTTGCTTAGCATATGTTCGAAATCCTGATCCTAAAAGACCAAAACTGGGAACCAGGGCTTATGAATGTGCTTTTTTGGGATACTCTCTTAATAGTATCACCTACAGATTTTTAATTCTTGAAACTTTTGAGATTATAGAATCTGTATATGTGGAATTCTTTGAGAACTTAAATACGAACAGTTCTCAAATGCAACCCATGGAGAACTTATTGTTACCTAGTCTAGAATCTGAACATACTAATGAGAATGATGATCATTCTGTTCCTACTCGAGACATGGAGGATACTTCTAAACCCATAGAAGATATCGAACCTAGAAGGAGTAAGAGATCAAGAATAGAGAAAAAATTTGGTTCAGACTTTATAACATATCTTGTAGAAGGTAATAAGAATAGAATTCTTATTGTTACCAAATATGTTATGCATGTTGATGATGACCCTAAATCTTATGCCGAGGCTATGAGTTCCAAATATGCTAGTTTTTGGAAAGAGGCTATCAATCATGAAAAGAATTCTCTTTTGACCAACGGTACTTGGATATATTGTGATTTACATCCGGCGTAAAGCCTATTGGATGTAAATGGATTTTCAAGAGAAAGATGAATGCTGATTGTTCCATTGATAAGTTCAAAGCCATATTAGTTGCTAAGGGTTATAATCAAAGACATGTAATTTATTATTTTGATACATATGCTCATGTTGCTCACATATCATCTATTCGTTGTTTAATAGAACTTGATTCTATTCACAAGTTAATTATTCATCAAATGGATGTAAAAACCGCCTTCCTAAATGGAGATTTGGAAGAAGAAATATATATGGAACAACCTGAAGGTTTCATATTTCCAGTCCAAGAAAAGAATATTTGTAAGTTAGTAAAATCTCTTTATGGCTTGAAGCAAGCTCCCATGCAATGGCATGAGAAGTTTGAAAAAGTGATTTTGTCATATGGTTTTGTGGTGAATGATGCGGATAAATGTATCTATAGTAAACATGATAGTTCTGGATGTGTAAGTCTCTGTTTGTATGTTGATGATATGCTTATTTTTGGATCTGACATATTTTTTGTGGAAGAAACAAAGAAGTTTCTTATCTCTAACTTTGATATGAAGGATTTAGGAGAGGCTGACGTAATCTTGGGAATTAAGATCCTAAGGAAGGGAAATCAGTTGGCTTTAACCCAATCTCATTATATTGAGAAATTTCTCAAGAAGTATGGTCACTTTGATGACAATCCAGTACCTACTCCTTTAGACCATACTATCAAGTTAAAGAAGAACACCGGTCGTACTCATGCACAACTTGAGTATTCCAGTGTCATTGGAAGTCTTATGTATGATATGCATTGCACAAGACCGGACATAGCCCAAGCCATGGGAGTGTTATATCGTTTCTCAAGTAATCCAGGATATGAACACTGGAAAGCAGTTTCAAGAGTTATGGATTACTTGAAAGATACAATGAATTTTGGCTTGCATTACCAAGGCTATCCCGCTGCACTGGAAGGGTACATCGATGCTAACTGGAACGATGTAGAGGCCATGTCCAAATCAACGTCTGGATGGATATTTATATTAGGGGGTGTTGTTGTGTCTTGGAGTTCCAAGAAGCAGACTTGTATTTCTGATTCCACAATGTTGTCAGAATTAATAGCCTTAACGGATGCATGTAAGGAGGCAGAATAAATTAGGAACCTACTTATGGAAATTCCATTTTGGAAGAAGCCAACTCCGGCGGTCTTAATTAATTGTGATAATCAAGCTACCATCTATAATGTCTCAAATAATACTTATAATGGAAAGTCAGGATATGCAAGTCCTAGACATCAAATGGTTAGGCAACTACTCAAGAGGGGAGTGGTTACGGTTAAATTTATTCAATCAAAGAGGAATTTGGCAGACCTATTTACGAAAAGTCTACCAAGTTCGGTGGTTTCAATAAAAAGTAAAGAAATGGGACTAAGGTCTGTGAAATAAGTTTGATCTCCCATAGCAGAAACCCAACCTATGTTTTGAAAAAGATAAACAAGGTTCAATGTGGTACCAACAAGTTATAGATGTAGATTATGTAGCACTAATATAAAACTTCCCATTTCTAATTAGTGCTGGGTTCTGTAAGTAAATAGGATGGATGTAAATCCTTAATGAGTCCGTGGTTAGTAAAAGGTGTATCGCAGAAACACATTCGAGACTTACCTATATGAGTATGGAAATTAGGACGTTTCCTAAGAGAAGAAGACCGTTCTCTAAAGAAGACTCATGAATCAAGGATATAAGCACATGGACATTAACGTGCTTGGATACAGAACACATGATTTATGAAATCAATATGTGTAGAGACTCCGGTTTTATCGTAAGGGATACTTGGTTAAAGACTGGTTTCACCATAGAATCTCGATAAGGCTTTGAGTTTCTTACACTAAGTGAAGGTTCAAATCCAAAAGATACCTATCGTTTATGTGTTGATTTCAACGATGATGCTTAGTCTCAATTGAGCTTGAACTACGATGGCTTGATCCCACTCGGGTACGTAGGCAGTCACTTCGGTGATGCAACCACTCTGATTTAAAAGTTTTTAACTTTGTTTTATGGTTTTTGAAAATAATGGGAGAATGTTGGAATATTTTCAACTGCGCTATCCAAGGGGGTCCTGGGGGGCGTAGCCCCCCAGGCTGTGGTCGACAGTTACGAACATATCCAGAATCTTCGAATCCAACAGACGCCATTGATGTCTGATGATGAAGAGACTCATCGTTTCGTTAAGAGAAACCTGTTGGTGAAAAGATGCCTATTCCCAACAGATGCGAAAACCTCTATAAATAGCATCTCCCAAAACTCGTTTCATATATCTCGAAAAACCTTTTCTTTTCTCTCTCTTTTTTTTTAAAGCATCATCAGAAATTTTATTTACATGTGTTCTTGATTGGATCAAGGGGTACAAACCTTGAATTCAATTTCTGTTGTAGGGCTTTCATTGTATCCTGAAGGCATTATTTCACATACCTGTTGTAATTGCTAATTTATGGGGAGGGTAGAAATAATTGTCTAAAAGAAATCTTATGAGCCTTGAAAGTTTGGAGTACAATAATCTCTTCCTGTGTTATTTCATCTTCTATTGCAACCCAGTTTTTCCAACATTATGTTGATGTTTACAAACTTGCTGCAACACACCTTTGATGCCACTTAGAAAAGATTAATTGGTTGCACTACAATGCTGCAGCTAACCTAGATTACACTGGGCAGAAGGTTCTTTGCAAAAGATGCTGAAACAATTGAATTCCAATTGAACTATTGAGAAGTTCAACTGGCGCAATGCGAACCTGCTTCCTCATAGTGTTTCTCTGGGAAGATCTTATTGAGAGGTTCAATTAAGAACAGTTAGACCAACTGAATCTTTCGCTTATGGCAAGTCAAAGATTTGATGTGTCGGGAAATTGGGCGTTACATGGTTTTTTCTTGAGGAGTGAATGCTTGTCAACTGTAGACACCCCACGGTAAGTTCTGTTTCTATAGTCTTGTAAATATCAAGTTACTGTGTGGTGTTTTCTCCCCGTCTTACCAATTGTGCATATAGCTAGCATCTACGACCCTAACTTCAATGAAACTATGCATTAGAAATCCGGCAAAAGTTACATGCCATAATTTGCTTGTTTAACACTACATCCTGTTTTGCAATGCGTGAAACCCAGTCTTCATGTTAGAAGCATTTGATTTGCTGTTCCTCTTCTCTCGTTAAAATTCATAACTCAACATGGGATTTCTTAAAATGCAGGCTATGTTGAGATACTTGCAGCTGTAGGTGAAGAGGATGGAGTGGTTCGTTGGCTTGACTAGGGGTCTATATCGAGAGAGGTGGAATTTCAATTGTGTACAAAATCCCGAGTTTTGATTTACAGGGAAAAAGAAATATTCACAAGGCTCTATACTGTGGTTCCACTCACAATAATCCATTCCCAATTCGGATAGAAACACACAAGTTTTAAGTTTCTTAAAGACTCTCAAGGATATTCCTGTTAGACAACCTATAAACAAAGAAGCAGCATTATGTGGAGAATCTTTTGAATGTAAGTTCTTTACTTCAAATCCAAGCAAGTGAAAAATATGAAACTGAATACATATTAAGAGCACCTAATATATAAAATCCCAAAATATATAATAATAAAATAAGATAAAAAATGCTTATCCTTGAACAAGTTGGTAATTGGTAAAGAAAGGTACGTCAAAATTTGGAGTTTATAAGTGAATGGTGAACCATAGGTACTGAGATACAGCTCTTACTCGAGCATCACTTTGTTATTCTGTACGTAGGTATCTCTTGACTCTTTTCAATAGGGCTTTTGCGTTAGGGTCGTTATTGAAGTGATCACGAACAGGCTTCAAGATCTTATTCAAAGCTTTTGAAAGAGCTGGCTTGAGATCAGCAGGATGCAGTTCCTCATTTTCATAGTCAGCAATTAGTTCTTCCATGCTTTCGTAGGTCTTATTCCCCCCATTTTGTTCCTTTCGTAGTACTTCAAACACCCCAAACCACGGGAAAACGATGTATTTTATGTATTCCAAACAAGGGTTTCCTGCCACAATCTTTGGAGGACAGTATGCCTTCTTAATCTTCACATTAACTTCGGCCTCTACATCTTCCATGTAAATGGAGGACGATGTGTCACTCTTTGACATCTTCTCCTGCCCTTGTCGTAAACCAGGTAGCATGTGGTGTGACAAGATGACAGGCTTGTTCTTTCTCTCGATAGAGTCGCAGTACTCTCTAGCAAGTACATTCACCTCAAGCTGATCCATACCCAGCTGGCAGATGTCAGCCTTTAGGAAAAAAAAATCAGCACACTGCATACAAGGATATAAAATCTGAGCAGCAGTCAACTCATCACTGCGACCCATTATTTGACAACATTCGGTTATCCCTGCCTTACGAGCGATATCCATCACTAAAGGCCAGTACTCAGCTGCTCGTGAGTTTATTTCATCTGAAGACCACAAGAACTCCACCTTATCAAGATTTCTCAATCCCACAGCCTTCCAAATCTCAATCAGATATTGACCGACATCTTTAATTTTGGCCAAGTCACCACCCATTTTATTGTCGAGCTGGGCAAACCAATCGGAAATCCATATTTTGACCCTGCACCCACAGTCCGTCAACTTATTCACATTTATCGCCTTCACAACACCCTGTGCAATGTGCATCCTTCCAGAGGGTTCAAAACCATAGTAACAAATAGGTTCAGGCTTATTAGCAAGCAACCTCATCAGCTCTTCCTCTTCGATACATTCTTTACCAATACTCCTTACTATCCTGTACCTTTCTACTAGGGGTAAGGATGACTGAGTTCCTTCAGGATTTGAACCTGCTGAAGTCGAACCCTCTTGATTTACATACAAATTCACCGACGAGATGCTGATTTCGTCTGCCATAAGCAAAGCTTGTAATAGCAGTGAAATTAATAAGAAAACTTAATTGGTTTAGAAGACGAGAGGTTCACCACTCGGTCTCTATTTATAACATATTAAAACTCAGAATTTGGAAACTCACAAAAACAAACCAGCTTATAAAATAAAGCAAGGAAGAGGTTTTGTAATTATAACCAGGCCTGATGCATAATGGTTTCCTAATTGCGATTTTTTGATTGGTTTCCTAAGAACGGGCCCTAGCTCAATTGGTCATCCCGTTTTTAAAAGTTTCATGCGTTCCAGGAGGTCCCAAGATCGAGCCCCTAATGGCGTAATATTGCAGGAATTAACATGGAAGGTAGTGTTAGTTTGCCCCCTTGTGAAACAATCTCAGCCCCATCCGCTTCGGCTCCCTTGGCTAGGTTACCCATGAGGCTGGTTGCTAGGTTAGTATGTTGTTGGAGCTTAGCTTTGTTCAATTAATGTAATAGTATGTTATTGGAGCTTAGCTTGTTAGGCTTCCAACTAGTTAATGTAATACACTTTATATTATTTTGTTAGTGTTAGTTTGCCCCCCTTGTGACACAATCTCGCCCCCCTCCCGCTTCGGCTCCCCGTGGCAAGGTTACCCATGAGGCTCGCTGGTAGGCTAGCACAACAACTTTGTTCAATTAATGTAGTAGTATGTCGTTGGAGCCTAACTTGTTAGGCTTCCAACTAGTTTCATGTAATAATATTAAATAAAAAAAATATTAACATTAACAAAAAATTTCTAAAGAAAGAGGTTTTTTATTATTTTTGAAAAGAAATCTAACGCGAGGTAACTAGCTAGGGAAAAATGAAGATTTAACAATAATGATAGTTCTTATTTACTTATGTTAAGCATTCACAAAAAAGAGAGCCAGGTGTTGTAACACTGCAAGCATTCGGGAAGTACAAGCAGGTAATACCGTTAAGGCATGGAAATGGGTATGTGGCTTGCACCTGTAGTTAGGTTGGCAAGGTCTGTTTTCTGCACTATATGTTTCTATTTCTAGCTGATTAAAGTTAAGATTTGCTTGCATTGCATTATGTTGATGTTTACAAACTTACTGCAACACACCTCTGACGCCACTTAGCAAAGATTGGTGGCACAAAAATGCTGCAGCTAACATAGATTACACTGGGCAGAAGGTTATTTGCAAAAGATGCTGAAACAATTGAATTCCAATTGAACTACGAATAGAAAAAGGAAAAGTTCTAGCCATGACAAGTAAACTCTCTTTTGGGTTACAACTGAATTCAATAGAGACTTTAGTGATTCTCGAGAGTATTTTAGAGAGTCTTTGTAGTTATAGAAACAAAAAAATGAGATTTGCAAAGACTCTCTGTGATTTGTAGAACAAAAATGTATAATATCCCATGAAAATTTTAAAACATCTACCAATTTTTTATTATATGCTACAATGTTTATAACAAAACCATGAATATCTAATCAATTATGTGTCCATTGTCAAAATAAATCTTATTATTGTAAGTATGCCTTAATTTTTTCATTCTCTTTATCCCACTAGTCCCATTTTATTTGCTATGCTATCTAAATCCTTTGATTAGCATCTTCTCGTTGTTGCCTACGAGTTTGATTTTGGGGAAGATTGTCTTCGGGATCTCTTTGATCGATGGGAAGTATCAGTTCCCCTTCATCAATTTGGAAATTCATCGGATCGACATTCTTTGCGCAAAATTGTGTAGTCCCGTACATGCCAAAAAAATCGGCTTGTGTTTTGTGGAAACGGAGGTGCACTCTTAAATATTAAGAAACGTGATTTAAATACACCAAATATTCTCTCAACTACATTCCTTAGAGATGCATGTGGATGATTGAATAACTCATCCTCTTTCTTGTGGCGCCAGAACCTAAGAATTCTTGAAGATGATAACGAACACCGCGGTATGGAGCTAAGAATTGACGCCGTTTGGCAAATCCACAGTCCACCAAATAAAATTTACCTATGTTTTTTTTGATAAACTTAATTAGAGATGAAACGTGTTATCTTGTACATGCGTTCTTTCTCTAATTATTTGTAAGCTTTCTAAATACAAACGGATACATTCGATATTCCCGTCGGAAGTCTTCAGGATCATCCATTAATACTCTATGTATATAGCTATCCCCAAACCTCGTGAATTCGTCTCATGTATTGGACTTTCAATTTGGCTAATGATTTCATCAATTCCATTATCATCTTCAGCAAATTATATGATGCTAAGAAGATAATCAAAATAATGGATAATTCCTCATCTTCTTCCCCGCTTTCGCTTCCCATTTCATAATCATCATCTTGACTTACTTCATCATGCTAGTTTCTGTTTTCTTGCCTTTCTCCGTCAGTTTCTTCGTTACTTTCTTCTAAACTAAAGGTCACCATGCCTAAACAAAAAATACAAAAACAAAAAATAGATATTAGTATATATCTATTTTTGATCATATATCAAACAAACAAGGCATGAATATTGTAAAGAACACCACAACATATATATTAATATAAATTAATTAAATAGCAGTAGAAGAACTTAAAACAGAAGTATCCAAAGCAGAAAACAAATGAAACGAAGAAACTATTGCCAACTTATTATTCTGTCAAGCCCCTAAATCCTAAACACTCGCAGAAGGCATAAAATCCTATCCTACGTAGAAAATAGAATAGCATTCACTTGTTTAGCTTTAGAACGAATCCAGTCATTTCGATCATCTGCAGACAAGTACATAAACATCTCCTTCTTGCTTTTTCTGTTCAACATCTCTACTGCTTGAAAACGTTCATCCGTAGTAAGATTTGGTATTTCCATGATGGCAGCATATACACTATCACTTTCACATTGCTTCTTCTTTTTCTCTCTAATTTTCTCCAACTTTTCCATTCGCCTAACAACAAATTTTTCTTCTATGATGGCACGAAGTGCACCTCTATATGAGAGGCAATGGAAGTAACTAGCAGAAACACTACCCATAAGCTCAGCTTTGCTATCAGTTGCTGGTGTAGTAGAGTCAGATTCATTCCGTGCTCTTTTTTGGACATGAGTTTTCAATTTGGTTTCCACAGTTTGTTTTTGGTAAGATGGGACTGTAAACATCTCCATGCTCAGAAGATAGAGGTTGGGTCAAAAGGGGATAATAAGGATCTTCAAAGTTTCAAGACCAGAATCTACATAATTTTGTATCATCTTGTCTTCATTTTCACAAGTTGTTGCAGTAGTAAGATTTTGGCTCACATCCACAGTAATTCTTCCCGTTGCCGCCTTACCACCGAAAATGATGCATATGTCGTTGTAATCATCAAATGCGGTAGTTCTGATCCCTTATGAGTCTTGTGGCTCTACAAAAATAAAAAAATAATTAGTATATATAACTAATCCAATTTTAAGTTTAACCTTTTGCTGAAAATGTAACATAAATCATCCACATACCGTGACATCAAATTAGTCATCCCATACTTCTTCTGGATCTTCTAACAACCCATTATCTAGGTTTATCCCAAATCCAGAACCAATCTTAAATGCTTCATTTACCACATCAAATCTATTTCTAAACCATTTCATGGCACCTTTGTAGTTTTCGTGTGTCTTATTACAGTTGCATTTTTGGTTTAGAACCGGTAAAATACTAGTCTCTATGGTTCTCTTGCTAAATGGTTTGGAACCATTCCATCCACGCTTTGTAGCATCTACCAACAGACTCAGACGTACTTCCCTCTCTTCGTTTGTCCAAGAAGAGTAAGCATTCTTTCCCTTGTTCCCATTATCATCACCCTAGCTTGAAGGATCCATTCTATTGAGATAACCCAAAAGATTATGTATATATCTAATATCACCGAACACATATACAATAAAGAAGATTGCAGCAGCTAATCACCATATAAAATAAAGATAAAAACTTCAACAAAAAAAAAAAGAATTCATACTTGATTGAACTGTAAAAGAAAAACATGTGAGGAACTTACTTGATACTTTGCGAAAGGCCGATATGCACAATTGACTAGTATGTTTTTACTTTGAGATGATACATGTATTTATAGGTGGAAGATCATACCTACGGAAGGAAACTAAAAAAAAAATTCATGAGAATTATTATAATTGATGTGTATATCATAGATCTTAGCATTATATGTTAAGAAAATAACCTATGTGCAGTAACTAATCTTGCATATCATACTCAGAATCTTGAGTATCAATTATCTCATAATCTTTAAAATAAAATAATTTGCAAATATTTTTTCGCCTGGTCAGCAAGAGGGAGAAGGTTCTCACACTGTTGCAGTACTTGGGAATACCTTTTTCACATTCACACAGTGGTATACGTAAGCTTTTGAATGTAAAAGTTTTACCTGCTCGACACGAGTCTGGAACATCAACAATCACCATTAAACCAGCCAGCATATACAGTTCAACGACCAAACCATTACAGAGAATCCACTGCCATTCATTACTCCGGCACAATTTTGAAGTTGTTCACTTCAACCACAATCAGTTCGATAATACAAAGCACACAAGTCTTCTAGTAATCATCCAATTGAACCCTCCACACCTTGAATACAACGGCAGATTCAGTTGGACATAAATCCCATCGAACTCCAATTCTTACTCAGGAAATTGCACTAACAGTTTGCAGGAAACTTCAGGTGCAACCAACTACAGAAATCTTCGCCAGCAACACCAGTTCACCCTTTCCTGCACAATCAAAGTTTCAGCACAAACCCATCATTACTCAGCCGACTGGAAGCTTCACTGCATCTCCAAGTTGCACTGACGTCTCAATTCAACCCAACTTTCGAACCATTTCTCAACTGATGCTAAAACCACCCAGGTAGAACTCGATTTCAGGTTATGCAATTTCTCCCTGAACTTCAGCTACAACCTGTTCTACCATCTCCATTGTCGCCGGCAGATTTAATTCATCACCGTCTGTGTTCTTCCACAAGACTCCATCTTACATCGCTGTTTGAAACTCTTTTGATTTCGATTAAAACAAATGGTGTTGAACTGTTGTGGAAAACAAGGGATAACAAGGGATTTCTCATAATTTCCATTGTTCCTAGATTCGATGTATCCATATGAGGGCGGAGTTGTAGATGAGAAAAAAAAAGTTACTGCCCAAACATATCCAGATGAGGGCGGTGGTGAGTGTCCCATTCAAGGAGGAAAAAAAAATGGGTTCACTCCCAAAAAAAAAAAAAAAAATCTCAAAATTTTCAAGTCTCCCAAAATATCACCTCTTTGGGAGAGATTTTCTCATGTCCTATTTTAAAAAAAAATCTCTCAAGTCTCTAAAAACAACAAATCAATGACTTTTAACTCTCAATCGAATAACAGGTGTGTTGGAGTAACTCTTATAAAATCCTAATCCAATAACATAGAGTTTCAGGGAATTTAAATGACTTAAAAAAAATCTCTAAGCAATAACAGGAGACATTAAGAAACTCTCCAAAAATCTCAATGGACTAACGCTGGATTTGGGAACTCTCTGAAAATCTACATAAATCTTAATTGACTACCCCCTGTAAGACCACCCCAACCATAGATAAGAGTTATCCCCTAACCAGCTGGAGTATTTGGGTGTAACTATTTGGAAGTTTTTGCCTTGGAAAAGAAAGTACAAAAGATGTTTTGGAAGTACATAATGGACAAAATCGTGATAACAAATACATTACAACAGCCCGGACTCCACCGGCATCCGGCTGTTACAAATCTGCTCGACAGGGCTCATATACCAGTTTCGTTGTCTATATTTCTTTTTTAACTCTTCAGTAAACGATCCTGATCATGACGACGAATCATTCTTCTATAGCTAGTCTGGCTCTATATGGTTCAGTCACATCATCATAAGTGAATTCATCTTCCATATCCAAATTCTCTTCCATACCGTAATTACCACTTTGGCAGTAAGCTTAAACGAACTACCAGGACTTTCTGTAACCTCGGATGCCCGACTCAAAACACAAGAAGTAACATATTCAAAACAACACTGAGGAGCACCCAAACTAGAAAATCCTTTATCACACCCATTCTTCTCATATCATCTTGACGTAATACAGTTACGGTTTCCCCATCCAAGAGCTTGATTTGTTGAATTATACCTTACATACTCCTTAACCTACTCCATTACCTACTCCTTACCTACTCATTTTGTAATCTATATATATTTACTTCTCATTGTAAAGAATTATCATTCAATATATTTGTTAATGAACCTTAAGCTTCTTAACATGGTATCAGAGCTCCATGGTGAGTTGAGTGCTTCTTAGTAATAGTGAGTGCTTCGTTACTTCGATTGATCCTTCTTCGATGGCTGAGGTTCTGCTCTTTCTTTATACACTTATTGAAACAAGTAAGTTGTACTACCGATTTTATGATAAACTTGTTATGTTGAGTTTATGATTGTCGTTTTTTAATCCTACTTAATCGTGTTAATCCATTTATCTTGGACTAAGTAAGTTGTCTTCTTTGTTTTTGTTTCTTACAAACAATTATCATCTTTGATCAAGATCTTTTTTTATCTTAGCTAATTGAGTTTGTTTTCTTATAAGCAAACCCCTGTTAAGTTAGTTTTCACATATTTGGTTGATTTGTCGAACTTAATTTCTTTGTGCAAGAGAGAAAACTTGATTTGAATTTGAACTCTTACAGTTTTACCCTTATAGGACTTATTCCTCATTATTTGATTACTCATATTTTTTATTTTGCTAGCTAGTATCTAACTTAGGTTTGTTTTCTCCCCATAAACGATTGTGTACATAATCAGTTTCATTTGTACCTTTTTTTAGTCAGAAAAAAAAAGAGAAAAAAGAAAAACGCTTGCCAAGTTTTTATAAAATTTTGCACGACCTTTATTCATACTTCATGTAATTTCTTCTTTAATCGTGATAATGTATTAGTTAGACGTTGTGTTTCTTGTGGAAGCAATTCACACTTCGTGGAGAAATGTTTCCAAGAAAATTGGCTATCCCGATTGGTGGGACACCTATAAAAATACTGAGATAAAGATCGACCAAAAAGGGGTAGATACATGTACTTCAATGATGACTACGTCGGCCGATTCTCATTCTTTGGTTAATCCAAAGCTTTCGGCAATCAAGTAAAAGCCGATGCGGCTTTACTTACTACAAATTGAAAAAGATCATGGTTGGGTACTTGACTCGGTGCCACTAATCACATGACATTTGAAGCATCTATCTTGAAAGATGCATGTGCACCTGAATGCTCAAAGGTGTATAATGCCAATGGTGTTCCGTATCCGGTTATTGGAGATGGGAGAGTTGATCTGAATTCTTCCATGACAATAGAACATACTCTGTTTCCTTCTCTTTACAATAATCTTTTTTTCACGTATCACAAGTAGCGCACAATTAAATTGTGTAGTATTAATCTATTCGACCTTTTATTTTCTTCAAGATCTTGGTAAAGGGAAGATAATTGGGCGTGGTACTAAAATAGGAGGGTTATATTACATAGATGATGTGTGTGAAGAAGGGTCTTTGTCGGCCAAGGGGTCCTCTCATTGCAAATGAAGATCAAATTCTATTGTGGCATCCCGGTTGGGTCATGTTTCTTTTGGTTATTTGCAACACTTATTTCAACTTTATTTTTAACACCGCAAACCGATTTAGGTTACGAAACTTGCATCTTAGCAAAAGTCACGATCGACTTTGATAGCTTTAGCAGGAAGATTAATTCCTTTTGCTTTGGTTCATTCGATGTTTGGGGGCCTTGCACGATTACAAGTAATTTAGGATTTCGTTGGTTTGTTCTATTTGTGCGATGATTGCACTTGCGTATGACTTGGCTTTATTTGATGAAAAATAAAAGTGATGTAAAATTTGGTATTATCAAATATTTTCATGTGATGATTCAAACAAAATTTTCCACCACTCTAAAAGGTTCTTCGTTCGATAATGGTGGCGAATATATTTAATGAAGTGTTACAAGGTTATTTCCGGGAACATGGTTTAATTTATTAAACTACTTGTCCTTTACATGAAAACAAAATGGTGTTGCGGAGAGGAAGAAGCAGAACAATTACTTGAAATTACTAAGATTTTTTGATTGGAGCAAACATGGGGCCACATTTAAGGAAGAAGCTATCACTAATGCGGTGTATCTTCTTAATCGTGTACCAACTAGTGTTTTGAAATTTCAAACACCCTTGGATAAAAATTGGCTTCGTTTATGAAAATTCCTTCTCGACTTAAACTTCCTCACTTGAGTGTTTGGATGTCTTGTTTATGTTGACATACAAAAACATTTGCGTATTAGCAAGATGGACCCATGCACTAAAGTGTATTTTAGATTTGGTTATCATCAGGTGCAAAAAGGGTTATAGGTGTTATCATCCTTCTACTTTCGTAAATTTTATGTTAGCATGGATGTTACCTTCGTCGAGCACGAAGTTTATTCAACATGTGAATCCGGTCCTCCTAACCGGGGAGAGAGTCAAATTGAAAGTTGAATTAGGTTGATTTATTTCAACTAATAGTGAGATAAATCTTCCGGTCAGTGAAGAAATTTCAAGTAACACTCTGGTTCCGATATTAGTGCGATCACTATGACACCCCCACGATACTTGATTCAAGAGGTGAAACTCATGTGATTGAAGTCCATCCTTTCTTCACCGGTAGCACCTACAAAAAGTATCACGGTTCAAAGAGTTCGAAACTCATGTGATTGAAGTCCCCATCCTTTCTTCACCAGTAGCACCTACAACAGGTTATCCTCTTCTTTGAAACTCGGGAAAGCCCAGATCCTTGATTAATATTGATAACATACGAGTTACTTAGGCCAGTAAGTACCAATTACCCCAAAGAAGTAATCATTGGAGTGCCACCCAGATCATTTTTTTGAAGCAATAAAAAGCGAAATATCCTATTTCCAACTACATGTCTACTCATAGATTATGGAAGATAGAAAAAATTTATCGGTGAAATGGAAGATATTACTATTCCCTGGCTTGTAGAAGAAGCATTAGCCGTCCGAAATGGGATGGTCCTATGAAATAGGAGATGGTCGCACATAGGGAAAATGGTACATGGGATATAGTCACTACTACCGAAGGAAGAAACCGGTTGGGTGAAGGTGGGTATATGCTATCAAACATAATCCCGATGGTTCGATTTCTATGTACAAAGCAAGGCGGTGGACAAGGGTTTACCCAAACTTATGGTATCGATTATCAAGAGACATTTTCTCTTGTTGCGAAATTCAATAGTATTAGGGTCCTGCATTCTTTGAAACAAATTCAGGATTGCGTCTACAACAATATATGATATAAAAAATGCCTTTTTACATGGTGATTTGAAAAGTCTACATGACACTACCTCAGGGTTATAGTTCTCAGATAAGGCTAATGTAGTTTGTAAGTTAAAGAAGGCTTTATATGATACAGAAACAATCTCCTGAAGCATGGTTTGGTAGATTTTAGGTCTTCTGATGAAGAAGTTTGGTATACCATGATACTTAGTGATCATACCTTGTTCCTTAAAAAGTAGGTGACAAGGTTCTTTGCACATATTGTCTATGTAGATAATATGGTGGTAACGAAATATTTTGAAGAGATGATAATCTTAAGGAGTTGTTTGGTCGAGTTTGATATGAAGAATTTGGGTGGACTTAAATACTTCTTAGGGATCAAGTTTCACGATCGAAAAAGGGAATTTTCTTTTATAGAAGTAGTAAATATGTGATTGATCTGTTGAAGAAATTGGTATGCTTGGTTGCGAACCGATATGGTCTCCTATGGAACAAAATCATGGTCTTGAAAAAGTGTTACGATAAAGCACCAACTAACAAAGGGAAATACCAAGGTTAGTTAAACGAATTATCTTTCTCATACAAGACACGATATTTCTATGTTGTAAGTAGATTTATGAATGTCCAGGGTCCACAACACATGGATGGAGTCATAAGGAATCTTGAGATATTGAAATGCACCGGGCGAGAGGGTGATATTTTCAAAACATGGACATCTCGAGGTATCGGGATACACAAACTCGGTAGGGAGGCAAAGGAGATAGGAGAAGATCGACATCCGGGTATGTTACCTTCATCCAGGGTAACTTAGTAACTTGGAAGTCTGAAACAACGAGGTTGTTTCCTTGACAAATCTTGAAGCAGAATATAGGAAAATGGTAAAAGGCATTTGTGAATTTTATGGTTAAAAGGCTTATGGGAAAGCTTGGTTTCATCGAAAAACCTATAAAGTTATTTTGTGATAATCGATCGGCAATCAAAATTGAGAGAATCCGGTGCAACATGATCGAACGAAGCGCGTGGAAATTGATAGGATTTTCATCTATGAGAAACTCGAAGAAAACATTATTGAAGTACCATATGTTCGCACTACACAACAATTGGCGGATGTTTTAACGAAAGCGGTATCAAATACTATTTTCCATAATTCACTTGTCAATTGGGTATATGTGACATATATGCACCACCTTGAGGAGAGTGTTGAATTATACCTTACACTAATCCTTTACCTACTACCTTACCTACTACTTTACCTACTACCTTACTTACTCTTACCTCTACCTTACCTACTCATTTTGTAATATATATATATTAACTTCTCATTGTAAAGTATCATTCAATATATTTGTTAATGAACCTTAAGCATCTTAACATGATTGTGATCTGACAACTTAATTTCGAGATACCCGTGTTTTGATTTGTTGTTTTCTTGTGCCTTAAAAGAAGGGTACTACATTCAACTTTACAAGAATATGAAAGGAAATCTAAGGACAACAATTTCTTTAGATGGGATATTAGGATGTCAGCTCGACCTTTGAAATTTTATTTGATTCTCTTTTTTTTTTTTTTTTTCGTATTCTTTCGGTCTACAATAGATTATGATTAATTATTAGTACTATTTTTCCTCTCTTAGATGAATTTTGTTTTCATACACCAACAATTCATAGTTCTTTGTTCTAGTTTATTTTCTAGGTTTGTTTCGGTTCTCATTTCTTTGTTTCTTTCTCATTTTCTTCTAGTGTTTGTTTCTGAACCATTCCTATGGGTGATTCCTTGCATGGCCTCTCTATTCATCACATCATGAGGGTCATCCAATTTTGACACCAATCTCGATTATACTCCTTCTTCTTTCGGTATGGAGATCATTGAGAGCAAAGCTTCGTCAATATAGTATGTAACGATTGCCAACTATTTTCGAAATTGGGAAATTACGGTATGTACCAGTATTATGATCTTTTATCATATTTATGATTTAAATGATAACTTCAAATTCAATCGATTCAAATCTCGATTCAAAACCAATGTGTTAACCCGGTTCTCTCAAAAATTCAAATCTTCAA